>CM035127.1:42023808-42418723 GCA_020205605.1 Panax ginseng | reverse complement strand
AATGAAAAGAGCACGAAACCGCATCGTCGTCCGGTAGCATCACGTAAACACACTCCTACGACCGCCAGCGGAGTATTGAAACTCATTACAAGGCCAGCGGCGACTTCGATCGGCGACATCACGGAGCCGAGGTTATCGACTAAGTTTACCAAAAGCCGAACAACAACAGCTAAAAAGCGAAAAAAGATCCCAAAACCGCGTACGTCCGGATTCCGAACACCGCGAAAACACACACCGCCATGCCAGCGTGGTATTATGAAAGCGATATTACAAGCCAGGCGGGACTCGGGTCGACTATCTGAGCCAGAGTTATCACTGGTTGCAAAGCGAACAACAACAAGCGAAAAAGCGAAAAAAAGAGCGAAAAACCGCATCGTCGGGTCCAGAGCATGCCGCAAAACACACTGACACCGGCGTGGGTATTATTAAATCGTTACAAGCCGGGCGGGACTCGATTCCGACATCTGAGAGCCGAGGTTATCGCTGGTTGCAAAGCCCGAACAACAACAAAAAAGCCGAAAAAAGAGCCCGAAACCGCGCATCATCAAAATCAGGCACACCAAGCACATATACTCTGACCACCGCGTGGGTATTAAAGCAGCGTTACAACTTACGGGACTCGATTCAACATCACGGAACCCAGGGTTATCGCTGGTTGCAAAAGCGAACAACCTTAGCCAAAAAAGCGAAAAAGAGCCCGAAACGCATCGTCCATCCGAGCATGCGCAAACACACATACATCCCCAGCGTAGGTATTAGAAAGCGTTACAAGTTGACGGGACTCGATTCCGACATCTGAGGCCAAGGTTATCGCTGGTTGTAAAGCCCGAACAACAACAGCCAAAAAGCCGAAAAAAGAGCACGAAACCGCGTCGTCCGTCACGCTTACGCACACACACCACGCGCCATGGCGTAGGTATTAAAGCGATTACAAGTTGCCGGGACTCGATTCCGACATCTGGAGGCCAGGGAGTTATCGCTGGTTTGCAAAGCCCGAACAACAAACAGCAAAAAAGCGAAAAAAAGAGCCGAAACCCGCGCATCGTCCATCCAGAGCATCACATGAAACACACAGCCTGACCGCGTAGGTATTATTAAACAACGTTACAAGTAGCGGGACTCGATTCAGACATCACGGAACGAGTTATCGCTGGTTGCTGGCCCGAGACAACAACAGCCAAAAAGCGAAAAAAAGCCGAAACCCGCATCGTCCGTCAGCGAGCATACGTGCCAAACACACACGGCCTGACCAAAGCGTGGGTATTAGAAATCGCGTTACCGGCGGCGGGACTCGATTCCGACTTATCTGGAATGCCAGAGTTATCGGATTCTAGTTTGAAAAAGCGAACAACAACAACAAAAAAAAAGCGAAAAAGAGCTTCCGAAACGCATCGTCCATCGAACGCCCGCGCGAACACACACATACTGACCTTAGCGTGGGTATTAAAGCAGCGTTACAAGCTTACGGGACTCGATTAGACATCTGGAGACGAGTTATCGCCTAGTTTGCAAAAGAAACAACAACAGCCTTGTAAAAAGCGAAAAAAGGCGAAACCCGCATCATCCGTCCGAGGCAGCCACGTAAACACACACCTGACCGCGTGGAGTATTTAAGCAGCGTTACTGCCAGCGGGACTCGATTAGGGACATCACGGAGGCAAGGGATTATCCTGGTTGCAAATGAAACAACAACAGCTAAAAAAGCGAAAAAGAGCCCAAAACCCTCATCGTCCCGGGTCGAGCGCATCGCGTGAGCAAACATCTGACACCCGCGTAGGTATTATTAAAGCAGCGTTACTGTTGCCGGGACTCGATTCCAAACATCGGAGGCCAGAGTTGTCGCTGGTTACAAAAGCCCGAACAACAACAGCGAAAAATGAAAAAAGAGCGAAACCCGCATCGTCCAGTTCGAGCATACTACAAACACACCACGACCGCGCGTGGGTATTAAAAGCAGCGTTACAAGCCCAGCGGGACTCGATTCAAACATCTGGAGGCCAGAGTTATCGCTGTTTGCTGGCCGAACAACAACAGCAAAAAGTAAAAAAACCCAAAACCGCATCGTCCGATGCGACGCCACGCAAACACACACGCGACACCGCGTGGAGTATTAGAAAGCAGCGATTACAACTGGCGGGACTCGATTCGACATCACCGAGAACCCGAGTTATCGCCCTAGTTACCGCCAGTAGCAAAAAGACCGAACTAACAACTAACTTAAATTTGAAAAGAGCCATGAAACCGCATCTGGTCCGACTCGATTCCGACGCATGAGCACCACATGCCAGTTTACCCGAACCGCGTAGGTATTAGAAACCGCGCGTTCCGAGCATACGCGGGACTCGATTACGACATCGTGGGAGCCAGCGTTATCGCTGGTTACAAAAGCCGAACAACAACAGCGCAAAAAAGCGAAAAAGAGCCCGAAACCCGCATCGTCGGTCCAGGCATACGCAAACACACACCTCACACCGCGTGTAGTAGAAAGCAGCGTTATTCTGCCCGGCGGGACTCGATTCGACATCGGAGATCAGGGTTATCGACTAGTTTACCAAAAGCGAACAACAACAGCTAAAAAAGAAAAAGAGCCGAAACCGCGCATCGTCTGTCCGAGCATCCACATAAACACACACCTGACCACCGCGTGGGTATTAGAAAGCGTTACTGGACTGATGGGACTCGATTCGACATACCGAGCAGAGTTATCGCTGGTTGCAAAAAGCTGAACAACAACAGCCAAAAAGAAAAAAAAAGCCGAAACGCATCGTCGACGTCGAGGCATGCGTAAACACACCTGTGACAGCGTGTAGGTATTAGAAGCGCGTTACAAGCCCAGCGGGACTTTCGATTCCGACATCACGGAGGCAGAGGTTATCGCCTAGTTCAAAAAGCGAACAACAACAGCCAAAAAGCGAAAAAAGAGCCCGAAACCGCGTACCGTCCATCGAGAGCATGCCGCAGCAAACACACATATCTGACACCAGCGTGGGTATAGAAAGCAGCGTTCTGACTAGCGGGACTCGATTAGACATCACGGAACCAGAGTTATCGCTGGTTTGCAAAAGCGAACAACAACAGCAAAAAAGCGAAAAAAGAGCCGAAACCGCATCATCCGTCCGAGGCGCCATACAAACACACACCGCGACGCGCGTAGGTAATAGAAAGCAGCGTTACATGACGGGACTAGATTACGACGTCTGAGGCCAGAGTTATCGCTGGTTGCAAAAGCCCGAACAACAACAGCAAAAAAAGCGAAAAAGAGCGAAACGCATATCGTCGGAGTCGAGCATACGCAAAACACATCTGACCTGCGTGGGTATTAAAGCAGCGTTACAAGTGCCGGGACTCGATTGAAGCATCACAAAGGCGAGGTTATCGCATGGTTACCAAAAGCCCGAACAACAACAGCTTAAAAAAAGAGCCCGAAACCGCGTGAGTCCATCCAGGATCACCATGCAAGCACACATAAATTACCGCGTGGGTATTGAAACTGGCGTTCTTGTAGCGGGACTCGATTCGACATCACCGGAGCCAGAGTTATCGCCTGGTTTGCAAAGCCCGAACAACAACAGCCAAAAAGCGAAAAAAGAGCGAAACCCGCATCGTCGAATCGAGACGCATCGCAAACACACACACCTGACACCAGCGTGGGTATTAGAAAGCCGCGTTACAATGGCGGGACTCGATTCGATATCTGAGAACCAGAGTTATCGCTGGTTGCAAAGCGAACAACAACAACTAAAAAAAGTGAAAAAGAGCCCGAAACCCGCATCGTCCGTCCAGGCATCACGCATAAACACACACCTGACACAGCGTGGGTATTGAAAGCAGCGTTACTGTTGGCGGGACTCGATTCGACATCACGGAGGCAGAGTTATCGCTGGTTGCAAAGCGAACAACAACAAGCCAAAAAAGCGAAAGAGAGCCCGAAACCGCGTCGTCGTCAGGTACGAGGCATCGCGCAACACACTCTGACCTGCCGCGTGGAGTATTAGAAAGCAGCGTTACTGGCCAGCGGGACTCGATTCCGGACATCTGAGCCAGAGTTATCGCTGGTTGCAAGCCGAACAACAACAGCCAAAAAGCCGAAAAAAGAGCCCGAAACCCGCATCGTCCGGGTCGAGCAGCGCATCACGTAAACGCTATCTGACACCAGCGTGGGTATTAGAAAGCAGCGTTACAAGCCAGCGGGACTCGATTCAGACATCTGAAGGAGAGTTATCGACCTAGTTTGCAAAAAGCGAACAACAACAGCCAAAAAGAAAAAGAGCCCAAACCCGCATCGTCGTCCGAGAGCATCACGCAAACACACACTCTGACACCGCGTAGGTATTAGAAAAGCAGCGTTACTGTTGGCGGGACTCGATTAGACATATGGAAGGCAGAGGTTATCGCTGGTTACCAAAAGCGAGCAACAACAGCAAAAAAGCGAAAAAGAGCCCGAAACCCGCATCGTCCCGTCACAAACGGGCATACGCAACACACATCTGACACCAGCGTGGGTATTGAAGCAGCGTTACAAGCCAGGGACTCGATTCGACATCTGAAAGGCCAGAGTTATCGCTGGTTGCAAAAGCTGAACAACAACAGCCAAAAAGCGAAAAAAAGGCCGAAACGCATCGTCCGTCGAAGGCATGCCTTGAAAACACACCTGACCGCAGCGTGGGTATTAAGCAGCATTACAAGCACGGGACTCGATTTCGACATCCCCGAACCGAGGGTTATCGCCTGGTTTGCAAAGCGAACAACAAGCTAAAAAAGCGAAAAAGAGCCCAAAACCCGCATCGTCCGTCCGGGCATATTAAAGCAAAACACACATCTGACCTGGCGTGGGTATTGCAAAAGAAAGCGTTACTGCCAGCGGGACTCGATTCGACATCTGAGCCAGAGTTATCGCCTGGTTTGCAAAGCCCGAACAACGACAGCCGAAAAGCATCTGAAAAAAAGAGCAGAAACCAACAACTCGTCGTCGGAAGCGGGCATACCGCGCAAACACACACCTGACCGCGTGGGTATTAGAAAGCAGCGTTACAAGCGCAGCCTGTAGCGGGACTCGATTCGACATCACGGAATAGAGTTATCGCCTGGTTACAAAAGCCGAACACAACTTAGCCAAAAAGCGAAAAAGAGCCCGAAACCCGCATCGATCCGTCCGAGCATACGCATAAACACACACACCTGACCGCGTGGGTATTGAAAAGCAGCGTTACTGTTGGCGGGACTCGATTCCGACATCACGGAGGCCGGTTATCGCCCTGGTTGCAAAAGCTGAACAAACAACTTAAGCAAAAAGCCAAAAGAGAGCCAAAACCGCATCGATCAGGTCGAGGCATCGCATCAACACACACCTCTGACGCACGCGTGGGTATTATTAAAGCGCGTTACACTGACGGGACTCGATTCGACATCACGGAGCCGAGTTATCGCTGGTTGCAAAGCCCGAACAACAACAGCCAAAAAGCGAAAAAAGAGCCCAAAACCGCATCGTCAAGTCCGAGCATACACATAAACACACACCTGACACCAGCGTAGGTATTAGAAAGCAGCGTTACAAGGTGGCGGGACTCGATTCGACATACGGAGATGAGAGTTATCGCCCTGGTTGCAAAAGCGAACAACAACAGCCAAAAAGCGAAAAAGAGCCCAAAACCGCATCGTCCGTCCAAGGCATCGCCTTGAAACACACACCTGACCAGCGTGGGTATTGAAAGCGTTACTGCCCAGCGGGACTCGATTAAACATCTGGAGAATAGAGTTATCGCTGGTTGCAAAATGAACAACAACAGCAAAAAGCCGAAAAAGAGCCGAAACCCGCGTCGTCAGGTCCGAGCGCCACGCAAAACACACCGACACCCGCGTGGGTATTAAGCAGCGTTCTGTTGGCGGGACTCGATTAGACATCACGGAGGCCAGGAGTTATCGCTGGTTGCAAAGCCCGAACAACAACAGCAAAAAAGCGAAAAAGGCGAAACCCGCATCGTTCGCGTCAAAGGCATACACAAACACACACCTGACACTAGCGTGGGTATTAAGCAGCGTTACTGTTGGCGGGACTCGATTTACGACATCTGGAGATGCGAGTTATCGCTGGTTGCAAAAGCTGAACAACAACAGCAAAAAAAGAAAAAGGCCCAAAACGCAGCGTACATCGTCGTCGTCAGCCCGCAAACACACACCTGACACCAGCGTGGGTATTAGAAGCAGCGTTACTGGCCAGCGGGACTCGATTCCGACATCACGGAGGCGAGAGTTATCGCTGGTTGCAAAAGCTGAACAACAACAGCCAAAAAAGCGAAAAAAAGCCCCGAAACCCGCATCGTCCGTCAAGGCATGCACAAACACACACCTGACCGCAGCGTGGGTATTAAAGCAGCGTTACTGGCCAGCGGGACTCGATTCAGACATCACGGAGGCCGAGGTTATCGCTGGTTTTGCAAAGCGAACAACAACAGCAAAAAGCGAAAAAGAGCGAAACCCGCGCATCGTCCGTCCGAGCGCATACGCAAACACACCACTGACCCGCGTGGGTATTGAAAGCAGCGTTTCTGTTGAGCGGGACTCGATTCCGACATCACGGAGCCAGAGTTATCGCCTGGTTGCAAAAGCGAACAACAACAATAAAAAAGCGAAAAAGAGCGAAACCCGCGTCGTCCGTCCAGGCATCGCGTAAACACACACCTGACACAGCGTGGGTATTGAAAGCGCGTTACTGTTGGCGGGACTCGATTCGACATCGGAGGCGAGGTTATCGCCTGGTTGCAAAAGCGAACAACAACAGCTTAAAAAAGAGCGAAAAAGAGCCCGAAACCGCATCGTCCGTCGTCGAGCATGCGCGAAACACACCTGACCTGCAGCGTGGGTATTAGAAAGCAGCGTTCTGTAGCGGGACTCGATTCCGACATCACGGAGAGCCAGAGTTATCGCTGGTTGCAAAGCGAGAACAACAACAGCCAAAAAGCGAAAAAAGCCCGAAACCGCATCGTCCGTCAGGCACCGCGAAAACACACACACGACGCAGCGTGGGTATTAAGCAGCGTTACAAGCCGGCGGGACTCGATTCCGACATCTGAGCCAGAGTTATCGCCTGGTTTCCAAAGCGAACAACAACAGCCAAAAAGCGAAAAAGAGCCGAAAACCGCATCGTCCGTCCGAGCATCGCACAAACACACACACGACCCAGCGTGGGTATTAGAAAGCGCGCGTTACAAGCTGGCGGGACTCGATTCAGACATCGGAGCGAGTTATCGCCTGGTTGCAAAAAAGCCGAACAACAACAGCCAAAAAGCGAAAAAGAGCCCAAAACCGCATCGTCCGTTCGAGCGCCACGCAAACACACATACTCTGACCGCAGCGTGGGTATTAGAAAGCAGCGTTGCCAGCGGGACTCGATTCCGACATCTGGAGCCAGAGTTATCGCCTGGTTGCAAAAGCCCGAACAACAACAGCCAAAAAGCGAAAAAGAGCCCCAAAACCGCATCGTCCGTCCGAGCATACGCGCAAACACACACTGACACCGCGTGGGTATTAAGCGCAGCGTTACAATGGCGGGACTCGATTCGACATCTGAGGCCGAGTTATCGCTGGTTGCAAAAGCGAACAACAACAGCCAAAAAAGCGAAAAAAGCCCGAAACCGCGTCGTCCATCCGAGGCATACGCAAACACACACACGACCGCAGCGTGGGTATTGAAAGCAGCGTTACTGTTGGCGGGACTCGATTCCGACATCTGGAGACGAGTTATCGCTGGTTGCAAAAGCGAACAACAACAGCTAAAAAGCGAAAAAAGAGCGAAAACCGCATCATCAAGGTCAGGCATACAAAAAACACACCTGACACCGGCGTGGGTATTGAAGCAGCGTTACTGGCCCAGCGGGACTCGATTCACGACATCGGGAGCCAGAGGTTATCGCCCTGGTTGCAAAGCCCGAACAACAACAGCCAAAAAAGCGAAAAAGAGCCCAAAACCCGCATCGTCCGTCCGAGGCATCACGCAAACACACACGACCCGCAGCGTGGGTATTAAGCGCAGCGTTTGTGAGCGGGACTCGATTCCAGACATCTGAGGCCATCGAGTTATCGCTGGTTGCAAAAAGCTGAACAACAACAGCCAAAAAGCGAAAAAGAGCCGAAACCCGCATCGTCGGTCAAGGCGTTACAAGCCGCGACCACACACACACACTGACAGCGTGGGTATTGAAAAGCAGCGTTACAAGCGGCGGGACTCGATTCCGACATCGGAGGCCAGGAGTTATCGCTGGTTGCAAAGCCCAAACAACAACAGCAAAAAGCGAAAAAAGCCCCGAAACCGCATCGTCCATCAAGGCATACGCAAACACACACTGACGCACCAGCGTGGGTATTGAAGCAGCGTTACTGGCCCAGCGGGACTCGATTCCGACATCTGAGGAACCGAGTTATCGCCTGGTTGCAAAAGCCCGAACAACAACCTGTAAAAAGCGAAAAAAGAGCCAAAACGCATCGTCCGTTCAGGCGCCACGCAAACACACACACGACGCAGCGTGGGGTATTAAGCAGCGTTACAAGAGCCGGGACTCGATTCCGACATCACGGCCAGGAGTTATCGCCTGGTTTGGCAAAAAATGAACAACAACAGCCAAAAAGCCGAAAAAGAGCCCAAAACCGCATCGTCGTCCGGGAGCATAAACACACACCGAGTTACCGCGCGTGGGTATTAGCCTGGCGCGTTACAATGCCGGGACTCGATTAGACATCTGAGGAGGTATTAGAGGTTATCGCTGGTTGCAAAGCGAACAACAACAGCAAAAAGCGAAAAAAACCCGAAACCCGCATCGTCCGTCCGGCGCATACGCAAACACACACCTGACATGCGCGTGGGTATTAAAGCAGCGTTACAAGCCCGGACGGGACTCGATTCCGACATCACGGAGGCCGAGTTATCGCGCTGGTTGCAAAAGCCTGAACAACAACAGCAAAAAAGCGAAAAGAGGCGAAACCCGCATCGTCCGTCAGGCGCCACGTAAACACACCTGACGACCGCGTGGGTATTAGAAACGCATTACTGGCCAGCGGGACTCGATTCGACATCTGGAGGCCAGAGTTATCGCCTGGTTGCAAAGCTGAACAACAACAGCTAAAAAAGCGAAAAAGAGCCCAAAACCGCATCGTCCGTCCGAGCGCCACGTAAAACACACCTGACACAGCGTGGGTATTGAAGCAGCGTTACAAGTGGCGGGACTCGATTCCGACATCTGGAGACCAGAGTTATCGCTGGTTGCAAAAGCCCGAACAACAACAGCAAAAAAGCCGAAAAAGAGCCCGAAACCCGCATCGTCCGTCCGGGCATACGCAAACACACACTGACCAGCGTGGGTATTAAACGCGCGTTACTGCCCAGCGGGACTCGATTCGACATCTGAGCCCAGGAGTTATCGCTGGTTGCAAAAGCTGAACAACAACAGCCAAAAAAAGCGAAAAAGAGCCCAAAACCGCATCGTCCAGTCCGAGCGCCACGCAACACACACACCACCTGACCGGCGTGGGTATTAGAAAGCAGCGTTACAATGACGGGACTCGATTCCGACATCGGAGCCAGAGTTATCGCTGGTTGCAAAAGCGAACAACAACAGCCAAAAAGCGAAAAAGAGCCCGAAACCCGCGCGTCGTCCGTCCGAGCATACGCAACACACACACCTGCAGCGTGGGTATTGAAAGCAGCGTTACAAGTTGCGGGACTCGATTCGACATCGGAGCCGAGGTTATCGCTGGTTGCAAAAGCGAACAACAACAACAGCAAAAAGCGAAAAAAGAGCCCGAAACCGCATCGTCGTCGTCAAGGCATCACGCAAACACACACCTGACACCAGCGTGGGTATTAAAGCAGCGTTACTGTTAGCGGGACTCGATTCCGACATCACGGAGGCAGAGGTTATCGCTGGTTGCAAAAGCGAACAACAACTTAGCCAAAAAAGCGAAAAAGAGGCGAAACCCGCATCGTCCGTCCGAGCGCACGCAAACACACACCTGACACCAGCGTGGGTATTAAAGCGCGTTTACAAGCGGGGACTCGATTCGACATCACGGAGGCGAGTTATCGCTGGTTGCAAAAAGCGTGAACAACAACAGCCAAAAAGCGAAAAAAGCCCGAAACCCGCATCGTCCGTCCAGGCATGCGCAAACACACACTGCACCGCGTGGGTATTAAACCGCAGCGTTTCAAGCGGGGACTCGATTCAGACATCACGGAGCCAGAGTTATCGCCCTGGTTCAAAGCCGAACAACAACAGCCAAAAAGCGAAAAAGAGCGAAACCCGCATCGTCCGTCGAGCGCACGCAAACACACACCTGACCACAGCGTGGGTATTGACAGCAGCGTTACCCAGCGGGACTCGATTCCGACATCGGAGGCCAGGAGTTATCGCTGGTTTGCAAAAGCGAAGAACAACAACAGCCAAAAAGCGAAAAAGAGCCGAAACCCGCATCGTCCGTCGAGCATACGTAAACACACACACTGACACCGGCGTGGGTATTAGAAAGCAGCGTTACTGTTGACGGGACTCGATTCCGACATCGGAGGCCAGAGTTATCGCTGGTTGCAAAAGCGAACAACAACAGCCAAAAAGCGAAAAAGAGCCCGAAACCCGCATCGTCCGTCCGAGCATGCGCAAACACACACTGACACCGCGTGGGTATTAGAAGCAGCGTTACAATGAGCGGGACTCGATTCAAACATCGAGGCCAGGAGTTATCGCTGGTTGCAAAAGCGAACAACAACAGCCAAAAAGCGAAAAAGAGGCGAAACCGCATCGTCCGTCCAGGCAGGCATGCGCGAACACACACCGACACCAGCGTGGGTATGAACCGCAGCGTTACTGTTGGCGGGACTCGATTCCGACATCACGAGGCCAGGGGTTATCGCCTGTTTGCAAAAGCGAACAACAACAGCAAAAAAGCGAAAAAGAGCCCAAAACCGCATCGTCGTCGTCCGGGCATGCGCAAACACACACACACGACCAGCGTGGGTATTAAACGCAGCGTTACAAATGACGGGACTCGATTCGACATCGGAGCCAGGGTTATCGCTGGTTGCAAAAGCCGAACAACAACAGCTAAAAAAGCGAAAAAGAGCCCGAAACCGCATCGTCCGTCAGGCGCGCATGCAAACACACACACCTGACACAGCGTGGGTATTGAAAGCAGCGTTACTGGTTGGCGGGACTCGATTCGACATCTGGAGCCAGGTTATCGCCTGGTTGCAAAAGCGAACAACAACAGCCAAAAGCCGAAAAGAGCCCGAAACCGCATCGTCCGTCCGAGCGCCCACGCAAACACACACGACACCAGCGTGGGTATTGAAGCAGCGTTACTGACTAGCGGGACTCGATTCCGACATCACGGAGCCAAGAGTTATCGCCTGGTTGCAAAGCCCGAACAACAACAGCAAAAAAAAGTGAAAAAGAGCCCGAAACCGCATCGTCCGTCCGAGCATGCGCGCAAACACACACCTGACACCAGCGTGGGTATTAAGCAGCGTTACAAGCCAGCGGGACTCGATTCCGACATCACGCGAGCCAGAGTTATCGCCTGGTTGCAAAAGCGAACAACAACAGCAAAAAGCGAAAAAGAGGCGAAACCCGCATCGTCCGTCCGGCGCATCGCGCAAACACACACACGACCAGCGTGGGTATTAAAGCAGCGTTACAAGCGGGACTCGATTCCGACATCACGGAGCCAGAGTTATCGCCTGGTTGCAAAAGCTGAACAACAACAGCCAAAAAGCGAAAAAAAGAGCCCGAAACCCGCATCGTCCATCCGAGGCATACGCAAACACACACCTGACCGCAGCGTGGGTATTGAAAAGCAGCGTTACAATGGCGGGACTCGATTCAGAAACATCGGAGCCAGAGTTATCGCTGGTTGCAAAAAGCCGAACAACAACAGCAAAAAGCGAAAAAGAGCCGAAACCCGCATCGTCCGTCAAGGCATCCGCAAAACACACACCACGACACCCGCGTGGGTATTGAAACGCAGCGTTACAAGTTGGCGGGACTCGATTCGACATCACGGAGCCAGAGGTTATCGCCCTGGTTGCAAAAGCGAACAACAACAGCAAAAAAGCAGAAAAAAGAGCGAAACCGCATCGTCCGTCGAGGCGCGCAAACACACACCTGACCACGCGTGGGTATTGAAAGCAGCGTTACAAGTGGCGGGACTCGATTCGACATCACGGAGGCAGAGTTATCGCTGGTTGCAAAGCCCGAACAACAACAGGCAAAAAGCGAAAAAAGAGCGAAACCGCATCGTCCGTCAGAGGCCGCAAACACACCTGACCAGCGTGGGTATTAAAGCAGCGTTCTGTTGAGCGGGACTCGATTCCGACATCGGAGGCCAGAGTTATCGCTGGTTACAAAGCCCGAACAACAACAGCCAAAAAGCGAAAAAAGAGCCGAAAACCGCATCGTCGTCGTCCGAGGCGCCACGCAAACACACACCTGACGCCAGCGTGGGTATAAAGCAGCGTTACTGTTGGCGGGACTCGATTCGACATCGGGAGCCAGAGTTATCGCTGGTTGCAAAAGCCCGAACAACAACAGCTAAAAAAGCGAAAAAAGCGAAAACCGCATCGTCGTCCGTCCAAGGCATACGCGCAAACACACCGACCACCGCGTGGGTATTGAAAGCAGCGTTACTGGTTGCGGGACTCGATTCGACATCTGAGGCCGAGTTATCGCTGGTTGCAAAAGCTGAACAACAACAGCAAAAAAAGCGAAAAAAGAGCCGAAACCCGCATCGTCCGTCCGAGGCATACGCAAAAACACACACTGACACCGCGTGGGTATTGAGCAGCAGCGTTACTGGCCAGCGGGACTCGATTCAGACATCACGAGGCAGAGTTATCGCTGTTTGCAAAGCCCGAACAACAACAGCAAAAAGCGAAAAAAGAGCCGAAACCCGCGTCGTCAGGTCAAGGCATACGTAAACACACACTGACTGCAGCGTGGGTATTAAAGCAGCGTTACAAGACGCGGACTCGATTCGACATCGGAGGCCAAGAGTTATCGCCTGGTTGCAAAAGCGAACAACAACAGCCAAAAAGCGAAAAAGAGCCCGAAACCCGCATCGTCCGTCCGAGCATCACGCAAACACACACCTACTGACCAGCGTGGGTATTAGAACGCAGCGTTACTGTTGGCGGGACTCGATTCAGACATCTGGAGGCCGAGAGTTATCGCTGGTTGCAAAAGCCCGAACAACAACAGCCAAAAAGCGAAAAAGAGCCCCGAAAACCCGCATCGTCCGTCCGAGGCGCCACGCAAACACACACTGACACGCGCGTGGGTATTAGAAAGCAGCGTTACTGGTGGCGGGACTCGATTCGACATCACGGAGCCAGAGTTATCGCTGGTTGCAAAAGCGAACAACAACAGCCAAAAAGCGAAAAAGAGCCGAAACCCGCATCGTCCGTCGAGGCGCCACGTAAACACACACACGACACCGCGTGGGTATTAAAAGCAGCGTTACAAGTGGCGGGACTCGATTCGACATCTGGAGGCCAGGGTTATCGCCCTGGTTGCAAAAGCTGAACAACAACAGCAAAAAAGCGAAAAAAAGCCCGAAAACCGCATCGTCGTCAGGAGCGCATACGCAAACACACACTGACGCAGCGTGGGTATTGAACCGCAGCGTTACTGTTGGCGGGACTCGATTTCGACATCTGAGGAACCGAGTTATCGCCTGGTTTGCAAAAGCTGAAAACAACAACCAAAAAAGCGAAAAAAAGCCAAAAACGCATCGTCGTCCGAGGGCACGCGCAAACACACACTGACGACACGCGTGGGTATTAAACCGCAGCGTTCTGGCCAGCGGGACTCGATTCGACATCACGGAGGCCGAGTTATCGCCTGGTTGCAAAAGCTGAACAACAACAGCAGCAAAAAGCGAAAAAGAGCCCAAAACCGCATCGTCCGTCGAGGCACCCGCGAACAACACACACTGACACCGCGTGGGTATTGAAAAGCAGCGTTTGTTGAGCGGGACTCGATTAGACATCGGAGCCGAGTTATCGCCTGGTTGCAAAGCGAACAACAACAGCCAAAAAGCGAAAAAAGAGCCGAAACCCGCATCGTCGTCGTCCGAGCATACCGCAAACACACACACCGACACCGCGTGGGTATTAAAAGCAGCGTTACTGTTAGCGGGACTCGATTCCGACATCACGGAGCCAGGAGTTATCGCCTGGTTGCAAAAGCGAACAACAACACAGCAAAAAGCGAAAAAGAGCCCAAAAACCGCATCGTCGTCGTCGAGCGAGCATACGCAAACACACACCTGACACCAGCGTGGGTATTAAAGCAGCGTTCTGTTGGCGGGACTCGATTCGACATCTGGAGCCAGAGAGTTATCGCTGGTTGCAAAGCTGAACAACAACAACAGCAAAAAAGCGAAAAAAAGGCAAAACCCGCATCGTCGGTCCGAGCGCCATGCACACACACACTGACACCAGCGTGGGTATTGAAAGCAGCGTTACTGGTGAGCGGGACTCGATTCGACATCGGAGGCCGAGTTATCGCTGGTTTACCAAAGCCCGAACAACAACAGCTAAAAAAGCGAAAAAGAGCCCGAAACGCATCACCTCCGTCCGAGGCATACGCAAACACACACCTGACACCAGCGTGGGTATTAAAGCAGCGTTACAAGCCAGCGGGACTCGATTCCGACATCTGGAGGCCGAGGTTATCGCCTGGTTGCAAAAAAAAGCTGAACAACAACAGCCAAAAGCCGAAAAAAGGCGAAACCGCATCGTCCGTCGAGGCGCCACGCAAACACACACCTGACACCAGCGTGGGTATTGAAAGCAGCGTTACAAGCCAGCGGGACTCGATTCGACATCACGGAGCCAGGGTTATCGCTGGTTGCAAAGCCCGAACAACAACAGCCAAAAAAGCGAAAAAAGAGCCGAAACCCGCATCGTCGTCAGGTCGAAGGCATACGCAAAACACCTGACCTGACGCAGCGTGGGTATTAAACCGCAGCGTTACAAGCCAGCGGGACTCGATTCCGACATCGGAGGCCAGAGGTTATCGCTGGTTGCAAAGCGAACAACAACAGCAAAAAGCGAAAAAGAGCCGAAAACCGCATCGTCGGTCGAGCGCGCGCAAACACACACCTGACGCCGCGTGGGTATTGAAAGCAGCGTTACAAGTTGGCGGGACTCGATTCGACATCGGAGAGCCAGAGTTATCGCCTGGTTGCAAAAGCTGAACAACAACAGCCAAAAAAGCGAAAAAAAGAGCCGAAACCCGCATCGTCCGTCAAGGCGCCGCAAAAACACACCTGACACAGCGTGGGTATTAAGCAGCGCGTTACTGGCGGCGGGACTCGATTAAACACATCTGGAGGCCAGAGTTATCGCTGGTTGCAAAAGCCGAACAACAACAGCAAAAAAGCGAAAAAGAGCGAAAACCGCATCGTCCGTCGGGCAGCCGCAAACACACACACGACACCAGCGTGGGTATTAGAAAGCAGCGTTACTGTTGGCGGGACTCGATTCGACATCGGAGGCCGAGTTATCGCTGGTTGCAAAAGCGAACAACAACAGCTAAAAAAAGCGAAAAAAGAGCCCGAAACCCGCATCGTCGTCAGCACGCAAAAACACACACCTGACGCAGCGTGGGTATTAAAGCAGCGTTCTGTTGGCGGGACTCGATTCGACACATCGGAGGCCAGAGTTATCGCCTGGTTGCAAAAGCGAACAACAACAGCAAAAAGCGAAAAAAAGAGCCGAAACCACACATCGTCGTCGTCCGTCCAGGCATGCGCAAACACACACACACGCAGCGTGGGTATTGAAAGCAGCGTTACTGGTGGCGGGACTCGATTCGACATCGGAGCCGAGGTTATCGCTGGTTGCAAAAAAGCCCGAACAACAACAGCAAAAAGCGAAAAAAGAGCCCGAAACCCGCATCGTCCGTCGAGGCACACGCAAACACACACACTGACCAGCGTGGGTATTAAAGCAGCGTTACTGTTGGCGGGACTCGATTCGACATCACGGAGGCAGAGTTATCGCTGGTTGCAAAGCCCGAACAACAACACAGCAAAAAGCGAAAAAGAGCCCGAAACGCCGCATCGTCCGTCCGGCGCCACGCAAAACACACACTGACCACCGCGTGGGTATTGAAACCGCAGCGTTACAAATGACGGGACTCGATTCGACATCACGGAGGCCAGAGTTATCGCTGGTTGCAAAAGCCCGAACAACAACAGCCAAAAAGCGAAAAAGAGCCGAAACCCGCATCGTCCGGGTCAGGCACCACAAACACACACACACTGACCGCGTGGCGTGGGTATTAAGCAGCGTTACACAGCGGGACTCGATTCCGACATCACGGAGGCCAGAGTTATCGCTGGTTGCAAAAGCTGAACAACAACAGCAAAAAAAAAGCGAAAAAAGAGCCGAAACCGCATCGTCGTCGCGTCGAGCAGGCATACGCAAAACACACTGCGACCGCGTGGGTATTAAGCGCAGCGTTACAAATGGCGGGACTCGATTCGACATCACGGAGACCGAGGTTATCGCTGGTTTTGCAAGCCCGAACAACAACAGCAAAAAGCGAAAAAAGAGCCCGAAACCGCGCATCGTCCGTCGAGGCATGCGAAAACACACACCTGACCACCGCGTGGGTATTAAAGCAGCGTTACTGTTGGCGGGACTCGATTCGACATCACGGAGCCGAGTTATCGCCTGGTTGCAAAAGCCCGAACAACAACAGCAAAAAGCGAAAAAAAGAGCCGAAACCGCATCGTCCGTCCGAGCGCCACGCAAACACACACTGACCTGACGCGCGTGGGTATTAAAGCGCGTTACAAGCAGCGGGACTCGATTCCGACATCACGGAGCCCGAGTTATCGCTGGTTGCAAAAGCCCGAACAACAACAGGAAAAAAAGCGAAAAAGAGGCGAAAACCCGCATCGTCCGTCCGAGGCACGCAAACACACACACGCTGACACCGGTTATCGCGTGGCGTGGGTATTGAACGCAGCGTTACTGCCCGGCGGGACTCGATTCCGACATCACGGAGCCGAGAGTTATCGCCTGGTTGCAAAGCCCGAACAACAACAACAACAAAAAAAGCGAAAAAAAGAGCCCGAAACCCGCATCGTCCGTCCAGAGCATGCCACGCAAACACACACACTGCAGCGCGTGGGTATTGAAAGCAGCGTTACAAGCCAGCGGGACTCGATTTCGACATCACGGAGAGCCAGAGTTATCGCTGGTTGCAAAAGCGAACAACAACAGCAAAAAGCGAAAAAAAGAGCCCGAAACCGCATCGTCCGGTCCGAGCATACGCAAACACACACACCTGACACCGCGTGGGTATTAAAAGCAGCGTTACTGTTGGCGGGACTCGATTCGACATCACGGAGCCAGAGTTATCGCCTGGTTGCAAAAAGCGAACAACAACAGCCAAAAAGCGAAAAAAGAGCCGAAAACCGCATCGTCGTCAAGGCAGCCACGCAAACACACACACTGACACCAGCGTGGGTATTGAAAGCAGCGTTACTGTTGGCGGGACTCGATTTCGACATCACGGAGGCAGAGTTATCGCCTGGTTGCAAAAGCCGAACAACAACAGCAAAAAAGCGAAAAAAAGCCAAAACCGCGTCGTCCGTCCGAGCATACGCAAACACACACCTGACACGCGCGTGGGTATTAACCGCAGCGTTTCTGTTGGCGGGACTCGATTCGACATCTCGGAGCCAGAGTTATCGCCTGGTTGCAAAAAGCGAACAACAACAGCCAAAAAGCGAAAAAGAGCCCGAAACCGCATCGTCCATCGAGGCATACGCAAACACACACACGACACCAGCGTGGGTATTGAAAGCAGCGTTACTGTTGGCGGGACTCGATTCCGACATCGGAGGCCAGAGTTATCGCCTGGTTGCAAAAGCCCGAACAACAACAGCAAAAAGCGAAAAAAGAGCCAAAACCCGCATCGTCGTCCGAGGCATACGCAAACACACACCTGACACAGCGTGGGTATTGAAAGCAGCGTTACTGTTGGCGGGACTCGATTCGAACATCTGGAGCCGAGGTTATCGCCTGGTTTGCAAAAGCGAACAACAACAGCGAAAAAAGCGAAAAAGAGCCCAAAACCCGCATCGTCCGTCCGAGCATCACGCAAACACACACCTGACCAGCGTGGGTATTAAACCGCAGCGTTACTGGTTGCGGGACTCGATTCGACATCTGGAGGCCAGAGTTATCGCTGGTTGCAAAAGCTGAACAACAACAGCCAAAAAGCGAAAAAGAGCCCGAAACCCGCATCGTCCGTCAGGCGGCACGCAAAAACACACACTGACACCAGCGCGTGGGTATTAAAGCAGCGTTACAAGCCAGCGGGACTCGATTCGACATCTGAGGCCGAGTTATCGCTGGTTGCAAAAGCCCGAACAACAACAGGCAAAAAAAAGCGAAAAAGAGCCCGAAACCCGCATCGTCGTCGAGGCATACGCAAAACACACACTGACCAGCGTGGGTATTGAAAGCAGCGTTACTGGTGGCGGGACTCGATTTCGACATCACGGAGCCGAGTTATCGCGCTGGTTGCAAAAAGCCCGAACAACAACAGCCAAAAAGCGAAAAAGAGCCCAAAACCGCATCGTCCGTCCGAGCATACGCGCGAACACACACCTGACCAGCGTGGGTATTAAAGCAGCGTTCTGTTGGCGGGACTCGATTCGACATCTGAGGCCGAGTTATCGCTGGTTGCAAAAGCGAACAACAACAGCAAAAAAAAAAAAAAGCCCAAAAACCGCGCATCGTCCGTCCGAGGCGCCACGCAAAACACACCTGACGCTGGCGTGGGTATTAAACGCAGCGTTACTGGTTGGCGGGACTCGATTCCGACATCGGAGGCCAGGGTTATCGCCTGGTTGCAAAAGCCGAACAACAACAGCAAAAAAAAAAAAAAAAGAGCCCGAAACCGCATCGTCCGTCCGAGCATACGCGCAACACACACCTGACGCAGCGTGGGTATTGAAAGCAGCGTTACTGTTGGCGGGACTCGATTCGACATCACGGAGCCAGAGTTATCGCTGGTTGCAAAAGCCTGAACAACAACAGCCAAAAAGCCAGAAAAAAGAGCCGAAAACCGCATCGTCCGTCCGAGGCATGCGCAAAAACACACCTGACGCGGCGTGGGTATTGAAAAAGCAGCGTACTGTTGGCGGGACTCGATTCGACATCGGAGGCCAGAGTTATCGCTGGTTGCAAAAGCGAACAACAACAGCCAAAAAAAGCGAAAAAGAGCCGAAACCGCATCGTCCGTCGAGCATACCAAAAACACACACCTGACCAGCGTGGGTATTAAGCAGCGTTACTGTTGGCGGGACTCGATTCGACATCACGAGGCCGAGGTTATCGCTGGTTGCAAAAGCGAGAACAACAACAGCAAAAAAAGCGAAAAAGAGCCCGAAACGCCGCGTCGTCCGTCCAGGCATCGCGCAAACACACACCTGACACCAGCGTGGGTATTGAAGAAAAGCGTTACTGGTTGGCGGGACTCGATTTAGACATCGGAGGCCAGAGTTATCGCTGGTTGCAAAGCCGAACAACAACAGCAAAAAAGCGAAAAAGAGCCCGAAACCCGCATCGTCCGTCAGAGCATACGCATAAACACACACCTGACACCGCGTGGGTATTAAACGCAGCGTTACAATGGCGGGACTCGATTCGACATCACGGAGGCAGAGTTATCGCGCTGGTTGCAAAAGCTGAACACAAACAACAAAAAAGCGAAAAAAAGGCGAAACCCGCATCGTCCGTCCGAGCATACGCAAACACACACACCTGACACCAGCGTGGGTATTGAAACCAGCGTTACAAGCCCAGCGGGACTCGATTCGACATACGGAGGCCGAGTTATCGCTGGTTGCAAAAGCTGAACAACAACAGCAAAAAGCGAAAAAGAGCCCGAAACCCGCATCGTCCGTCCAAGGCATACGCAAACACACACACTGACACCAGCGTGGGTATTAAACCGCAGCGTTACAAGTTGCGGGACTCGATTCGACATCTGGAGGCCAGGAGTTATCGCTGGTTGCAAAGCGAACAACAACAGCTAAAAAAGCGAAAAAGAGCCAAAACCCGCATCGTCCGGGTCAAGGCGCACGCAAACACACTGACTGACCGCAGCGTGGGTATTAAAAGCAGCGTTTGTTGGCGGGACTCGATTCCGACATCGGAGCCAGAGTTATCGCTGGTTGCAAAAGCCCGAACAACAACAGCAAAAAGCGAAAAAAAGCCCGAAACCGCATCGTCCGTCAAGAGCGCCGCACAACACACACCTGACACCAGCGTGGGTATTAAAGCAGCAGCGTTACAATGACGGTACTCGATTCCGACATCGGAGGCCGAGGTTATCGCCTGGTTGCAAAGCCCGAACAACAACAGCAAAAAAGCGAAAAAAAGAGCGAAACCCGCATCGTCCGTCCGAGCATCACGCAAAACACACACACTGTGACAGCGTGGGTATTGAAAGCAGCGTTACTGGTTAGCGGGACTCGATTCGACATCTGGAGAGCCGAGTTATCGCTGGTTGGTGGCCCGAACAACAACAGCAAAAAAAAGCGAAAAAGAGCGAAACCCGCATCGTCGTCCGTCAGGCATGCCGCAAAAACACACACTGACGCAGCGTGGGTATTAAAGCAGCGTTACTGTGGCGGGACTCGATTCGACGACATCGGAGGCCAGAGTTATCGCTGGTTGCAAAAGCCCGAACAACAACAGCAGCAAAAAGAAGAAAAAGAGCCGAAACCCGCATCGTCCGTCAGAGCCACGCAAACACACACTGACCACCGCGTGGGTATTGAAAGCAGCGTTACAAGCCAGCGGGACTCGATTCGACATCTGGAGAGCCAGAGTTATCGCTGGTTGCAAAAGCCCGAACAACAACAGCAAAAAGCGAAAAAGAGCCCGAAACCCGCATCGTCCGTCGAGGCGCCACGCAAACACACACACTGACACCAGCGTGGGTATTAAAAGCAGCGTTCTGTTGGCGGGACTCGATTCCGACATCACGGAGATCGAGTTATCGCTGGTTGCAAAAAGCGAACAACAACAGCCAAAAAGCGAAAAAGAGCCCGAAACCCGCATCGTCCGTCCGAGGCGCCCGCGCAAACACACCTGACACCAGCGTGGGTATTGAAAGCAGCGTTACTGGTTGGCGGGACTCGATTTCGACATCACGAGGAGGCCAGAGTTATCGCTGGTTGCAAAAGCGAACAACAACAGCAAAAAGCGAAAAAGAGCCCGAAACCGCATCGTCCGTCCAGAGCATGCGCAAACAACACACACACCTGACCGCGTGGGTATTAAAAAGCAGCGTTGTTGGCGGGACTCGATTCCGACATCGGAGGCCAGAGTTATCGCTGGTTGCAAAAGCGAACAACAACAGCAAAAAAGCGAAAAAGCCCGAAACCGCATCGTCCGGTCGAGGCATACGCAAACACACACTGACACAGCGTGGGTATTAAGCAGCGTTACTGTGGCGGGACTCGATTCGACATCACGGAGACCGAGTTATCGCCTGGTTGCAAAAAGCGAACAACAACAGCAAAAAAGCGAAAAAGAGCCCGAAACCGCATCGTCCGTCCGAGGCATACGCAAACACACACCTGACACTGCCGCGTGGGTATTAAAGCAGCGCGTTGGTGGCGGGACTCGATTCGACATCGGAGCCAGGAGTTATCGCTGGTTGCAAAGCTGAAAAGCTGAACAACAACAGCGAAAAAAGAAAAAGAGCCGAAACCCATCGTCGTCGAGGCATCGCGCAAAACAAACACACACGCACCTGGCGTGGGTATTAAAGCAGCGTTACAAGCAGCGGGACTCGATCGAGAACATCATCGGAGCCAGAGTTATCGCTGGTTGCAAAAGCGAACAACAACAGCAAAAAAAGCGAAAAAAGAGCCGAAACCCGCATCGTCCGTCCAGGCGCACCACAAACACACACCTGACACCGCAGCGTGGGTATTAGAAAGCAGCGTTACTGTTGGCGGGACTCGATTCCGACATCTGGAGGCCAGAGTTATCGCTGGTTGCAAAAGCCCGAACAACAACAGCCAAAAAAGAAAAAAAGCCCGAAACCCGCATCGTCCGTCGAGGCGCCACGCAACACACACACCTGACACCGGCGTAGGTATTAAAGCAGCGTTACAAGTGGCGGGACTCGATTCGACATCTGGACCGAGTTATCGCTGGTTGCAAAGCCCGAACAACAACAGCAAAAAAAGCGAAAAAAGAGCCCGAAACCCGCATCGTCCGTCGAGGCATGCGTAAACACACACCACGACACAGCGTGGGTATTAACCGCAGCGTTACAAGTTGGCGGGACTCGATTCGAGCATCGGAGCCAGGGAGTTATCGCTGGTTGCAAAGCCGAACAACAACAGCAAAAAAAGCGAAAAAGAGCCCGAAACGCATCGTCGGGTCGAGGCATACGCAAACACACACACTGACACCAGCGTGGGTATTAAAGCAGCGTTACTGTTGGCGGGACTCGATTCCGACATCGGAGGCCAGAGTTATCGCTGGTTGCAAAAGCCGAACAACAACAGCAAAAAGCGAAAAAGAGCCCAAAAACCGCATCGTCCGTCCGAGGCGCCACGCAAACACACACGACACCAGCGTGGGTATTGAAAGCAGCGTTACAAGTGGCGGGACTCGATTCGACATCTGGAGGCGAGGTTATCGCCTGGTTGCAAAAGCCGAACAACAACAGCCAAAAAGCGAAAAAGAGCCGAAACCCGCATCGTCCGTCGAGCGCACCGCAAAACACACCTGACGACAGCGTGGGTATTAAAGCAGCGTTACAATGGCGGGACTCGATTCGACATCTGAGAGAGTTATCGAGTTATCGCCTGGTTAAAGTGAACAACAACAACAAAAAAAAGCGAAAAAAGAGCGAAACCCGCATCGTCGGTCGAGCGCCGCAAACACACACTGACACCAGCGTGGGTATTAAAGCAGCGTTACTGTTGGCGGGACTCGATTAGACATCTGAGAGGCGAGTTATCGCTGGTTTGCAAAGCCCGAACAACAACAGCAAAAAAGCGAAAAAGAGCCGAAACCGCATCGTCGTCGAGGCATCGCGCAAACACACACACTGACACCGCGTGGGTATTAAAGCAGCGTTCTGGCCAGCGGGACTCGATTCCGACATCACGGAGGCCGAGTTATCGCTGGTTGCAAAAGCCCGAACAACAACAGCCAAAAAAGCGAAAAAGAGCCCGAAACCGCATCGTCCGTCAGGCGCCGCGCAAACACACACACTGACACAGCGTGGGTATTGAAAGCAGCGTTACAATGGCGGGACTCGATCCGACATCACGGAGGCGAGTTATCGCTGGTTGCAAAAGCGAACAACAACAGCAAAAAAGCGAAAAAGAGCCGAAACCCGCATCGTCCGTCCGTCCGAGGCATGCGCAAACACACACCTGACCGCGCGTGGGTATTAAAGCAGCGTTACAATGGCGGGACTCGATTCAGACATCGGAGAGCGAGAGTTATCGCTGGTTGCAAAGCCCGAACAAACAACAGCAAAAAAGCGAAAAAGAGCCCGAAACCGCATCGTCGTCGAGGCGCCGCGAAAAACACACTGACACAGCGTGGGTATTGAAAGCAGCGTTACTGTTGGCGGGACTCGATTCGACATCATCGGAGGCCCGAGTTATCGCTGGTTGCAAAAGCCCGAACAACAACAGGCAAAAAGCGAAAAAGAGCCCGAAACCGCATCGTCGTCCGAGCATGCCGCAAAAACACACACTGACACCAGCGTGGGTATTGAAAGCAGCGTTACTGTTGGCGGGACTCGATTCGACATCTGGAGGCCAGAGTTATCGCCTGGTTGCAAAAGCGAACAACAACAGCCAAAAAGCGAAAAAGAGCCGAAACCGCGTCGTCGGTCGAGCATACGCAAAACACACACACACCAGCGTGGGTATTGAAAGCAGCGTTACTGTTGGCGGGACTCGATTCGACATCACGGAGGCCGAGTTATCGCTGGTTTGCAAAAGCGAACAACAACAGCAAAAAGCGAAAAAAGAGCCCGAAACCCGCATCGTCAGGTCCAGGCGCCACGCGCAAACACACACCACGACCCAGCGTAGGTATTAACCGCAGCGTTACAAGCGGCGGGACTCGATTCGACATCACGGAGGCGAGGGTTATCGCCCTGGTTGCAAAGCCCGAACGAACAACAACAGGCAAAAAGCGAAAAAAGAGCCCGAAAAACGCGTCGTCCGTCCGAGCATCACGCAAACACACACTGACACCGCGCGTGGGTATTAAAGCAGCGTTACTGTTGCGGGACTCGATTCGACATCTGAGCCAGAGTTATCGCTGGTTGCAAAGCCCGAACAACAACAGCCAAAAAAGCAAAAAAGAGCCCGAAACCCGCATCGTCCGTCCGAGCATACGCAAAACACACACGATGCAGCGTGGGTATTAGAAAGCAGCGTTACTGTTGCCGGCGGACTCGATTCCGACATCACGGAGCCAGAGTTATCGCTGGTTGCAAAAGCTGAACAACAACAGCCAAAAAAAGCGAAAAAGAACCGAAAACGCGCATCGTCCGTCCAAAAGCAGCGCATACGCAAACACACACCTGACCAGCGTGGGTATTAAAGCAGCGTTACAACTGACGGGACTCGATTCCGACATCACGGAGGCCAGAGTTATCGCTGGTTGCAAAAGCGAACAACAACAGCAAAAAAAGCGAAAAAAAAGCGAAACCGCATCGTCCGTCGAGCATACGCAAACACACACACACCAGCGTGGGTATTGAAAGCAGCGTTACTGTTGGCGGGACTCGATTCAAACGACATCGGAGGCCAGGAGTTATCGCTGGTTGCAAAAGCGAACAACAACAGCCAAAAAGCGAAAAAAGCCGAAACGCGCGTCGTCCGTCCGAGCATACGCAAACACACACGACCACCGCGTGGGTATTGAAAAGCAGCGTTACTGTTGGCGGGACTCGATTCGACATCGGAACCGAGGTTATCGCTGGTTTGCAAAAGCCCGAACAACAACAGGGCAAAAAAGCGAAAAAGAGGCGAAAACCGCATCGTCCGTCGAGGCATCGCAAACACACACACTGACACAGCGTGGGTATTAAAAGCAGCGTTACTGTTGGCGGGACTCGATTCGACATCTGAGAGCCAGGGTTATCGCTGGTTGCAAAGCCCGAACAACAACAGCAAAAAGCGAAAAAGAGCCCGAAACCGCATCGTCGTCGTCAGAGCGCCACGTAACACACCTGACCACCGCGTGGGTATTAGAAAGCAGCGTTACTGTTGGCGGGACTCGATTCGACATCACGGAGGCAGAGTTATCGCCCTGGTTGCAAAAGCCCGAACAACAACAGCTAAAAAGCGAAAAAGAGCCCGAAACCCGCATCGTCCGGTCCGAGCATCACGCAAACACACACACTGACCAGCGTGGGTATTAGAAGCAGCGTTACAGTGAGCGGGACTCGATTCAAACATCGGAGGCCAGGGTTATCGCCTGGTTGCAAAAGCCCGAACAACAACAGCAAAAAAGCGAAAAAAAGAGCGAAAACGCATCGTCGATCCGAGCATCCATAAACACACATCTGACCAGCGTGGGTATTAAAAGCAGCGTTCTGTTGGCGGGACTCGATTCGACATCTGAGGCAAGGAGTTATCGCCTGGTTGCAAAAGCGAACAACAACAGCAAAAAAGCGAAAAAGAGCCGAAAACCGCGTCGTCCGTCAGGCATACCCAAACACACACACTGACACAGCGTGGGTATTAAAGCGCATTACAACTAACGGGACTCGATTCGACATCGGAGGCCAGGAGTTATCGCCTGGTTGCAAAGCCGAACAACAACAGCTAAAAAAGCGAAAAAGAGCGAAACCGCATCGTCCGTCCGAGCATACCGCAAAAACACACCTGACACCGCGTGGGTATTTAAAGCAGCGTTACAAGTTGGCGGGACTCGATTCGACATCACGGAGCCGAGTTATCGCTGGTTGCAAAAAAGCGAACAACAACAGCAAAAAGCGAAAAAAAGAGCGAAACGCATCGTCGTCCGAGCGCCGCGTCGAAACACACACCGACACCAGCGTGGGTATTAAAGCGCGTTACTGTGAGCGGGACTCGATTCGACATCTGAGCCAGAGTTATCGACTGGTTGCAAAAGCCGAACAACAACAGCTAAAAAAGCGAAAAAAGAGCCAAAAAAACCGCATCGTCGTCCAAGGCATACGCGCAAACACACACCTGACACCAGCGTGGGTATTGAAAGCAGCGTTACTGTTGGCGGGACTCGATTCGACATCTGGAGCCAGGAGTTATCGCTGGTTGCAAAAGCGAACAACAACAGCCAAAAAGCGAAAAAAAGCGAAACCGCATCGTCCCGTCGAGGCCGCCACGCAAACACACACCTGACACAGCGTGGGTATTAAAGCAGCGTTACTGTTGGCGGGACTCGATTTAGACATCTGGAGGCCAGAGTTATCGCCTGGTTGCAAAAGCGAACAACAACAACAAAAAAGCGAAAAAAAGAGCCGAAACCGCATCGTCCGTCGAGGCATCACGCAAACACACACATATCTGACACAGCGTGGAAGTTTAAAGCAGCGTTACAACTAACGGGACTCGATTCGACATCATCGGAGGCCAGAGTTATCGCTGGTTGCAAAAGCGAACAACAACAGCAAAAAAGCGAAAAAGAGCGAAACGCATCATCCATCCGTCAAGCGCCATAAAAACACACACTGACACCGCGTGGGTATTAGAAAGCAGCGTTACAAGCCCAGCGGGACTCGATTCGACATCACGGAGGCCAGAGTTATCGCTGGTTGCAAAAGCCCGAACAACAACAGCCAAAAAGCGAAAAAAAGGCGAAAACCGCATCGTCGTCGTCCGAGGCATACGTGAAACACACATCTGACCACAGCGTGGGTATTAAAGCAGCGTTACAATGACGGGACTCGATTCGACATCGGAGCCAGAGTTATCGCCTGGTTTGCAAAAGCCCGAACAACAACAGCAAAAAGCGAAAAAGAGCGAAACCGCATAGTCCGTCAGAGATGCCACACAAACACACATAAATTACCGCGTGGGTATTAGAAACAGCGTTACTGGTTGGCGGGACTCGATTGAACATCTGAGGCCAGAGTTATCGCCTGTTTGCAAAAAAGCGAACAACAACAGCCAAAAAGCGAAAAAAGAGCGAAACCGCGCATCGTTCGTCGAGGCGCGCAAAACACACACACTGACACCGGCGTGGGTATTAGAAAGCAGCGTTACAAGGTAGCGGGACTCGATTCGACATCACGGAGGCCGGGTTATCGCCTGGTTGCAAAAGCCGAACAACAACAGCTAAAAAAGCGAAAAAAAAGCCCAAAACCCGCGTCGTCCGTCAAGGCATGCCGCTGAAACACACCTGACACTGCGTGCGTGGGTATTAGAAAGCAGCGTTACAAATGGCGGGACTCGATTCGACATCGGAGGCCGAGTTATCGCTGGTTGCAAAAGCGAACAACTTAGCAAAAAAGCGAAAAAGAGCCCGAAAAACGCATCGTCCGTCCGAGGCATACGCAAACACACACACTGACACTGGCGTGGGTATTAGAAAGCAGCGTTACTGTTGGCGGGACTCGATTCCGACATATCAAGGCCAGAGTTATCGCCTGGTTGCAAAAGCCGAACAACAACAGCCAAAAAGCGAAAAAAGAGCGAAACCCGCATCGTCCGTCCAAGCAGCATACAAAAACACACACCTGACACCAGCGTGGGTATTAGAAAGCGCGTTACTGTTGACGGGACTCGATTCGACATCGGAGGCAGAGTTATCACCTGGTTTGCAAAAAGCGAACAACAACAAAAAAGCGAAAAAGAGCCCAAAACCGCATCGTCCGGTCGAGGCATACGCAAACA
The DNA here is from genome assembly GCA_020205605.1 of Panax ginseng. Lineage (NCBI taxonomy): Eukaryota > Viridiplantae > Streptophyta > Magnoliopsida > Apiales > Araliaceae > Panax > Panax ginseng. The sequence goes on along the minus strand of CM035127.1, from coordinate 42,390,775 downwards.
CACACCTGACCGCGTGGGTATTAGCAGCGTTACAAGTGAGCGGGACTCGATTCCGACATATGGGAGCGATGTTATCGCCTGGTTTGCAAAAGCGAACAACAACAGCCAAAAAAGCGAAAAAGAGCCCAAAACCCGCATCGTCCGTCAGAGCATGCGCAAACACACACACACTGACCAGCGTGGGTATTTAAGCAGCGTTACTGTTGGCGGGACTCGATTCCGACATCTGAGCCAGAGTTATCGCCTGGTTGCAAAAGCCCGAACAACAACAACAGCAAAAAGCGAAAAAGAGCCGAAACCCGCATCGTCCGTCCGAGCATACGCGTAAACACACACTGACCACCGCGTGGGTATTAGAAAGCGTTACAATGCCCAGCGGGACTCGATTCGACATCACGGAGCCAAGAGTTATCACCTGGTTTGCAAAAGCGAACAACAACAGCTAAAAAAGCGAAAAAGAGCCCAAAACCGCATCGTCGGGTCAGGCATCACGCAAACACACATCTGACACCGCGTGGGTATTAGAAAGCAGCGTTACTGTTGAGCGGGACTCGATTACGACATCGGAGGCCAGAGTTATCGCCCTGTTTGCAAAAGCGAACAACAACAGCCAAAAAAAGCGAAAAAGAGCCCAAAACCCGCATCGTCCGTCAAGGCGCCCGCAAACACACACTCTGACACCAGCGTGGGGTATTAAGCAGCGATTTACAAGCGGCGGGACTCGATTGAACATCTGGAGCCAGAGGTTATCGCTGGTTGCAAAGCCGAACAACAACAGCTAAAAAAAGCGAAAAAGAGCCGAAAACCCGCATCGTCCGTCGAGCCAGCCATAAACACACACACACTGACAGCAGCGTGGGTATTAAAGCAGCGTTACTGCTGGCGGGACTCGATTCGACATACGGAGGCCAGAGTTATCGCCTGGTTGCAAAAGAACGAACAACAACAAAAAAAGCGAAAAAGAGCCGAAAAAGGCGAAACCGCGTCGTCGTCGAGAGCACGCAAAACACACACCTGACACCAGCGTGGGTATTAAAGCAGCGTTACTGTTGGCGGGACTCGATTCGACATCTGAGCCCGAGTTATCGCTGGTTGCAAAAGCGAACAACAACAGCAAAAAGCGAAAAAAAGAGCGAAACCCGCATCGTCCGTCCGAGCGCACGCAAACACACACCTGACACCAGCGTGGGTATTGAAAGCAGCGTTACTGTTGAGCGGGACTCGATTCGACATCACGGAGCCAGAGGTTATCGCTGGTTTGCAAAAGCGAACAACAACAGCAAAAAGCGAAAAAGAGCCCGAAACCCGCATCGTCCGTCCGAGCATCACGCAAACACACACCTGACACCGCGTGGGTATTAAGCAGCGTTACTGTTGGCGGGACTCGATTCGACATCTGAGGCCAGAGTTATCGCTGGTTGCAAAAGCCCGAACAACAACAGCAAAAAAGCCGAAAAAGAGCGAAACCGCGTCGTCCGTCGTCCGAGCATACGCAAACACACACCTGACACAGCGTGGGTATTAGAAGCGTTCTGTTGGCGGGACTCGATTCGACATCACGGAAAGCCAGGAGTTATCGCTGGTTGCAAAAGCTGAACAACAACAGCAAAAAGCGAAAAAGAGCCCGAAACCCGCATCGTCGTCCGAGCGCCGCCAAACACACATACCACCGGCGTGGGTGGGTTAAAGCAGCGTTACAAGTGAGCGGGACTCGATTCGACATCGGAGGCCGAGTTATCGCTGGTTTGCAAAAGCCCGAACAACAACAGCTAAAAAAGCGAAAAAGAGCCCGAAAACCGCATCGTTCGTCCAAGGCGCCACGCAAACACACACCTGACCAGCGTGGGTATTGAAAGCAGCGTTACAAGTGGCGGGACTCGATTCGACATCTGGAGCCAGAGTTATCGCCTGGTTGCAAAGCCGAACAACAACAGCTAAAAAAGCGAAAAAAGAGCGAAACCCGCATCGTCCGTCGAGGCATACACAAAACACACGACACAGCGTGGGTATTAAAGCAGCGTTACAAGTTGGCGGGACTCGATTCGACATCTGGAGGCCGAGTTATCGCCTGGTTTGCAAAGCCCGAACAACAATAATAAAAAAAGCGAAAAAGAGCCCGAAACCGCATCGTCAAAATCAGGCATACATGAAACAAACACACACACCTGCAGCGTGGGTATTAAAGCAGCGTTACTGTTGGCGGGACTCGATTCCGACATCACGGAGCATCGAGTTATCGCTGGTTGCAAAAGCCCGAACAACAACAGCAAAAAAGCGAAAAAAGAGCCCAAAACCCGCATCGTCAGGTCGAGCGCCCGCACACACACACACTGCTGACACAGCGTGGGTATTAGAAAGCAGCGTTACTGTTAGCGGGACTCGATTACGACATACGGGAGCCGAGTTATCGCTGGTTGCAAAGCCCGAACAACAACAGCAAAAAAGCGAAAAAAAGAGCCCAAAACCGCATCGTCCGTCCGAGGCGCCACGCATGAACACACACCTGACACCGCGTGGGTATTAGAAAGCAGCGTTCTGTTGCCCGGCGGACTCGATTCGACATCACTGGAGGCCAGAGTTATCGCTGGTTGCAAAATGAACAACAACAACAGCAAAAAGCGAAAAAAGAGCCCAAAACCGCGCATCGTCCATCCGAGCGGCACCACGCAAACACACACACTGACACCAGCGTGGGTATTAAACCGCAGCGTTACTGCCAGCGGGACTCGATTCCGACATCACGGAGATCGAGTTATCGCTGGTTTCTGCCCGAACAACAACAGCCAAAAAAGCGAAAAAAGAGCGAAACCCGCATCGTCCGTCCATCCGAGCATACACAAACACACACCTGACACCAGCGTGGGTATTAAAGCAGCGTTCTGTTGGCGGGACTCGATTCGACATCGGAGATCGAGTTATCGCCTGGTTTACCAAGCCCGAACAACAACAGCCAAAAAGCGAAAAAAGAGCCCAAAACCCGCATCGTCCGTCGAGGCATCACGCAATCACACTCTGACACCGCGTGGGTATTAAGCGTTTACAATGTAGCGGGACTCGATTCCGACATCGGAGATCGAGTTATCGCTGGTTGCAAAGCCCGAACAACAACAGCAAAAAGCGTGAAAAAAGAGCCGAAACCGCATCGTCGTCGTCCAGGCGCCGCGCAAACACACACCTGACACCAGCGTGGGTATTAAGCAGCGTTACTGTTGGCGGGACTCGATTCAAACATCTGAGGAGAGAGTTATCGCTGGTTTGTAAGCCCGAACAACAACAGCAAAAAGCGAAAAAGAACCCAAAACCGCATCGTCCATCAAGGCATACGCAAAACACACTGACCCAGCGTGGGTATTGAACCGCAGCGTTACTGTTGGCGGGACTCGATTCGACATCACGGAGCCAGAGTTATCGCTGGTTTAAAGCCCGAACAACAACAGCAAAAAGCGAAAAAAAGAGCGAAACCGCATCGTCCGGTCCGAGCGCCACACAAACACAAACCTGACACCGCGTGGGTATTAAAGCAGCGTTACAACTCCGCGGGACTCGATTCAGACATCGGAGGCCAGGAGTTATCGCTGGTTGCAAAAGCCCGAACAACAACAGCAAAAAAGCGAAAAAAGGCCCGAAACCGCATCGTCCATCCGAGGCATACGCATGAAACACATATACACACCGGCGTGGGTATTAGAAAGCAGCGTTACTGTTGACGGGACTCGATTCAGACATCACGGAGCCGAGTTATCGACTGGTTTGCAAAAAGCGAACAACAACAGCAAAAAGCGAAAAAGTGCGAAACCCGCGATGTCCGTCGAGCGCCGCGCAAACACACACCTGACACCGCGTGAGTATTAAGAAACATATTACTGTTGGCGGGACTCGATTCGAGACATCGGAGGCAGAGTTATCGCTGGTTGCAAAAGGCGAACAACAACAGCAAAAAAGCGAAAAAAGAGCCCGAAACCGCATCGTCCGTCCAGGCGCCACACAAACACACACTGACACCAGCGTGGGTATTAGAAAGCGTTACTGGTGGCGGGACTCGATTCGACGACATCTGAGCCAGGAGTTATCGCTGGTTGCAAAAAGCGAACAACACAACAGCAAAAAGCGAAAAAAGAGCCGAAACCCGCATCGTAAAATCGAGGCGCCGCGTAAACACCTCCCGACCGCGTGGGTATTAGAAACGCAACATTACAATGACGGCGACTCGATTTTGACATCTGAGCCAGAGTTATCGACTAGTTGCAAAAGCCCGAACAACAACAGCTAAAAAGGTGAAAAAGATCCCCAAAACCGCATCGTCGATTCGAACACCACGCAAAACACACACTGACCACCGCGTGGGTATTGAAAGCAGCGTTACAATGGCGGGACTCGATTCGACATCTGAGCGAGGTTATCGCCCCTAGTTTGCAAAAGCTGAACAACAGCAAAAAAGCGAAAAAGAGCCGAAACCGCATCGTCGGTCCGAGCGCCGCGCAAACACACACGACACGCGTGGGTATTAGAAATGCGTTACAAGCCCGGCGGGACTCGATTAAACATCTGAGCCGAGTTATCGCTGGTTGCAAAAGCCGAACAACAGCAAAAAAAAAAAAAAAGAGGCGAAACCGCGCATCGTCCATCCGAGGCATGCGCGCGAAACACATATCTGACACCAGCGTGGGTATTAAGAAAGCAGCGTTCTGACTTACGGGACTCGATTCCGACATCTGGAGAGCCAGAGTTATCGCTGGTTGCAAAAGCCCGAACAACAACAGCCAAAAAGCGAAAAAAGAGCCGAAACCCGCATCATCCCTCGAGCGCCGCGCAAACACACACATCACCAGCGTGGGTATTAGAAGCAGCGTTACAAGCCAGCGGGACTCGATTACGACATCACGGAGGCCAGGAGTTATCGCTGGTTGTAAAGCCGAACAACAACAGCAAAAAGCAAAAAAGAACCGAAACCCGCATCGTCGTCGTCAGGCAGCGCCGCCAAACACACACTTCACCGCGTGGGTATTAGAAAGCAGCGTTACAACTAGACGGGACTCGATTCCGACATCTGGAGAGCCAGAGTTATCGCCTGGTTGCAAAAGCCGAACAACAACAGGGAAAAAAGCGAAAAAGAGCCCGAAACCGCGCATCGTCCATCGAGGCACCACGCAAACACACACACACCTGACACCGCGTGGGTATTAAAAACGCGTTACTACCAGCGGGACTCGATTCCGACATCACGGATAGAGAGTTATCGCTGGTTGCAAAAGCCCGAACAACAACAGCAAAAAAAGCGAAAAAAAAGCCCGAAACCGCATCGTCCGTCCGAGCATACCATAAACACACACACACTGACCAGCGTGGGTATTATTAGAAATGCGTTACTGTTGACGGGACTCGATTCCGACATCGGAGGCCAGAGTTATCGCTGGTTGCAAAAGCTGAACAACAACAGCAAAAAGCGAAAAAGAGCTCGAAACCGCGTCGTCCATCCGAGGCATACATGCAAACACATATCTGACCCGCGTGGGTATTAGAAACGCGTTACAACTTACGGGACTCGATTCGACATCTGAGCCAGAGTTATCGCTGGTTGCAAAAGCTGAACAACAACAGCCAAAAAGCGAAAAAGAGCGAAACCGCGCATCATCCCTCCGAGCATACGTAAACACACACACCGACCCGCGTGGGGTATTGAAAGCAGCGTTACAAGTGGCGGGACTCGATTCGGACATCTGAGACCAGAGTTATCGACTGTTTGCAAAAGCCCGAACAACAACAGCTAAAAAAGTGAAAAAGAGCCCAAAACCCTCATCGTCCGTCCGACAGCTCACACGCAAACAAACATCTGACACCAGCGTGGGTATTAGAATCGCGTTACTGCCCAGCGGGACTCGATTCAAACATCGGAGGCCGAGGGTTATCGCTGGTTGCAAAAGCCCGAACAACAACAGCAAAAAAAAGCTAAAAAGAGCCCGAAACCGCGCATCGTCAGATTCAGGCGCCACGCAAACACACATCTGACCAGCGTGGGTATTAAAAGCAGCGTTACTGGTGGCGGGACTCGATTCAAGACATCGGAGCCAGAGTTATCGCTAATTTGCAAAAGCGAACAACAACAGCCAAAAAGCGAAAAAAGAGCCCAAACCCGCGTCGTGCATCGAGCGCCACACACACACACACACACGCGCGTGGGTATTAAAGCGCATTACAACTAGCGCGACTCGATTCGACATACGAGGCAGGGTTATCGACTGGTTGCAAAGCGAATAACAACCTTAGCTAAAAATTTGAAAAAAGCCCAAAACCCGCATCGTCCGTCCAAGGCATCACGCATGAAACACACACTGACTGCGTGGGTATTAGAAAGCAGCGTTCTGTTGGCGGGACTCGATTCGACATCACTGAGAGCCAGAGTTATCGCCTGGTTGCAAAAGCGAACAACAACAGCCAAAAAGCGAAAAAGAGCCCGAAACCCGCGTCGTCGTCCAGAGCATACGTAAACACACTCCCGACCGCAGCGTGGGAATTAAAGCGCATTACAACTAACGCGACTCGATTCGACATACGGAGCCAGGGTTATCGACTGGTTGCAAAGCCCGAACAACAACAGCTAAAAAGTGAAAAAGAGCCCAAAAACCGGCATCGTCTGTCAGGCATCGCGCAAACACACACCTGACCGCAGCGTGGGTATTAAAGCAGCGTTACTGTTGATGGGACTCGATTCGACATCACGAGGCAGAGTTATCGCTGGTTGCAAAAAGCGAACAAACAACAAAAAAGCGAAAAAAGAGCCGAAACCCGCATCGTCGGTCCGAGCATCGCGCAAACACACACCTGACACCGCGTGGGTATTAGAAGCAGCGTTACAAGCCAGCGGGACTCGATTCAGACATCGGAGCCAGAGGTTATCGCTGGTTGCAAAAGCGAACAACAACAACAAAAAAAAGAAAAAGAGCGAAACCGCATCGTCCATCCGAGCGCCGAGCGAACACATATCTGACACCAGCGTGGGTATTAAAGCAGCGTTACTGACTAACGGGACTCGATTAGACATCGGAGCCAGAGTTATCGCTGGTTGCAAAAGCGAACAACAACAGCCAAAAAGCGAAAAAAAGGCGAAACCGCATCATCCATCCGAGCGCCATGCAAACACACACCGACACCGCGTGGTAGGTAATGAAAGCAGCGTTCTGTTGCCCAGCGGGACTAGATTACGACATCACGGAGCCAGAGTTATCGCTGGTTGCAAAAGCCCGAACAACAACAGCCAAAAAGCGAAAAAGAGCCGAAACCCGCATCGTCCGTCCAAGAGCCGCCACAAAAACACATCTGACTGACCGCGTGGGTATTAGAAAGCAGCGTTAGTTGGCGGGACTCGATTCCAACATACAAAAGCCAGAGTTATCGCATGGTTTGCAAAAGCGAACAACAACAGCCAAAAAGCGAGCGAAAAAGAGCGAAACCGCGCGTCCATCAAGATGCCACACAAACACATATAAATTACGGCGTGGGTATTAGAAACGCGTTACTGTTGAGCGGGACTCGATTCGACATCACGGAGGCGAGTTATCGCTGGTTGCAAAAGCGAACAACAACAGAAAAAAAGCGAAAAAGAGCGAAACCCGCATCGTTCGTCAAGGCATCGCGCGAAACACACACGACACCGCGTGGGTATTAGAAAGCAGCGTTACAAGTGGCGGGACTCGATTCGATATCTGAGGCCAGAGTTATCGCTGGTTGCAAAAGCGAACAACAACAGCTAAAAAAAGTGAAAAAGAGCGAAACCCGCATCGTCGTCGGTCAAGGCATCGCATAAACACACCTGACACCAGCGTGGGTATTAGAAAGCAGCGTTACTGTTGGCGGGACTAGATTACGACATCACGGAGGCCCGAGTTATCGCTGGTTGCAAAAGCGAACAACAACAGCCAAAAAGCGAAAAAAAGAGCGAAACACGCATCGTCCGTCGAGGCGCCGCATGAAACACACATCTGACCAGCGTGGGTATTAAAGCAGCGTTCTGCCCAGCGGGACTCGATTCCGACATACAAAGCCAGAGTTATCGCCTGGTTGCAAAAGCCCGAAACAACAACAGCCAAAAAGCCAAAAAAAAGGCAAAACCGCATCGTCCGTCCGAGGCATACGTAAACACACACCTGACTGGCGTGGGTATTAAAGCGCATTACAACTTACGGGACTCGATTCGACATCGGAGACAGAGTTATCACCTCGTTTGCAAAGCCCGAACAACAACAGCCAAAAAGCCGAAAAAGAGCCCAAAACCCGCATCGTCCGTCCGAGGCATACGCAAACACACATCTGACGCAGCGTGGGTATTAGAAAAATGTTCTGTTGGCGGGACTCGATTAGACATATGGAGATCGTGTTATCGCTGGTTACAAAGCCATTGAACAACAACAATAAAAAAGCGAAAAAAAGAGCCCAAAACCCGCATCGTCGTCCGAGCCAAGGCATCACGCGATCATCTGACTGACAGCGTGGGTATTAGAAAGCAGCGTTACTGGTGGCGGGACTCGATTGAACATCTGAGGCAGAGTTATCGCTGTTTGCAAAAATGAGCAACAACAACAGCAAAAAGCCGAAAAAGAGCGAAACCGCATCGTCCGTCAAGGCATACGTAAACACACACCGCGACACCAGCGTGGGTATTAAAAGCATTACAATGGCGGGACTCGATTCGACATCTGGAGGCCAGAGTTATCACCTCGTTTGCAAAACTTAACAACAACAGCCAAAAAGCGAAAAAGAGCCCCAAAACCGCATCGTCCGGTCCGAGGCATCGCAAAAACACACTCTGACACCAGCGTGGGTATTAAAGCAGCATTACAAGCCAGCGGGACTCGATTCGACATCTGGAGGCCAAGAGTTATCACCTCGTTTGCAAAGCCGAACAACAACAGCCAAAAAGCGAAAAAAAGCCCAAAACCCGCATCGTCAGGTCCGAGGCATACGCTATCACACTCTGACGCACAGCGTGGGTATTAGAAAGCAGCGTTACTGTTGACGGGACTCGATTCAAACATCTGGAGCCAGGAGTTATCGCCTGGTTTACAAAGCTGAACAACAACAGCAAAAAGCCAAAAATGAGCCCGAAACCGCATCGTCGTCGGGTCAGAGCGCACCTGAACACACACCTGACCACCGCGTGGCGTGGGTATTAAAGCATGCTGGTGTTGGCGAGACTTGATTCAGACATACGGAGATCGTGTTATCGCTGGTTGCCATTGACGAACAACAACAGCCAAAAAGCGAAAAAGAGCCCAAAACCGCATCGTCGTCCGAGCATACCGCAATAATCACACATCTGACCAGCGTGGGTATTAAGCAGCGTTCTGTTGGCGGGACTCGATTCAAACATCTGAGAGGCCAGAGTTATCGCTGGTTAAAGCTGAACAACAACAGCAAAAAGCAGAAAAGAGCCCGAAACCCGCATCGTCCGTCCGAGCATACATAAACACACACCTGACACCAGCGTGGGTATTAAAGCAGCGTTCTGTTGAGCGGGACTCGATTCCGACATCGGAGATCGTGTTATCGCTGGTTAAAGTGAACAACAACAGCCAAAAAGCGAAAAAAGAGCCCAAAACCGCATCGTCGTCCAAGGCATGCGCAATCACACATCTGACCAGCGTGGGTATTAAAGCAGCGTTCTGTTGGCGGGACTCGATTTAAACATCTGAGGCCGAGGTTATCGCTGGTTGCAAAAGCCTGAACAACAACAGCCAAAAAAGCGAAAAAGAGGCGAAACCCGCATCGTCCGGGTCAGAGCATACGAAAAACACACTGACACCAGCGTGGGTATTAAAGCAGCGTTACTGTTGGCGGGACTCGATTAAACATCACGGAGAGCCAGAGGTTATCGCTGGTTTGAACAACAACAGCCAAAAAAGCAAAAAAAGCCCGAAACCGCATCGTCCGTCAAGGCGCCACACAAACACACACTGCGACCGCGTGGGTATTAAAGCATGCCTGGCCCAGCGAGACTTGATTAGACATACGGAGATCGTGTTATCGCTGGTTGCCATTGAACAACAACAGCCAAAAAGCGAAAAAAGAGCCCAGCGACATCGTCCGTCAAGGCGCCCGCATGATCACACACACACTGACCTGCGTGGGTATTGAAAGCAGCGTTACTGTTGAGCGGGACTCGATTCAGATATCGAGGCCAGAGTTATCGCTGGTTGCAAAATTGAACAACAACAGCAAAAAAGCGAAAAAGAGGCGAAACCGCAGCGTCCCGTCAGACGCATACGCAAACACCTGACCCAGCGTGGGTATTAAGCGATATTCTGTTGGCGGGACTCGATTCCGGACATCGGAGCCAGAGTTATCACCTGGTTGCAAAAGCGAACAACAACAGCAAAAAAAAGCGAAAAAAGAGCCCGAAACCGCATCGTCAGGTCAAGGCATACACAAACACACACCTGACACCGCGTGGGTATTAGAAATCGTTACGTTCTGTTGACGGGACTCGATTCGACATCTGGGAGCCAGAGTTATCGCTGGTTGCAAAAGCGAACAACAACAGCAAAAAGCGAAAAAAGAGCGAAACCCGCATCGTCCGTCCGAGCGCCATATAAACACACTCCCGACACCAGCGTGGGTATTAAAGCAGCATTACAAGCCCGGGCGACTCGATTCGACATCGGAGGCAAGGGTTATCGACTGGTTTGCAAAGCGAACAACAACAGCTAAAAAGTGAAAAAAGATCCCAAAACCGCATCGTCCAGATTCAGGCATGCGCAAACACACACACCTGACGCAGCGTGGGTATTAAGCAGCGTTACTGTTGGCGGGACTCGATTCGACATCGGAGGCCAGAGTTATCACCTGGTTGCAAAGCTGAACAACAACAGCCAAAAAAAGCCGAAAAGAGCCCGAAACCGCATCGTCCGTCCGAGGCATACATATGAACACACACACTGACAGCGTGGGTATTAGAAATGCGTTACAAGCCCAGCCGGGACTCGATTCAAACATCTGAGGCCAGAGTTATCGCTGGTTGCAAAGCCCGAACAACAACAGCAAAAAGCGAAAAAGAGCCGAAAACCGCATCGTCCATCCGAGGCATACGCGCAAACACATATCTGACACCAGCGTGGGTATTAGAAAGCAGCGTTACTGGTTGGCGGGACTCGATTGAACATCACGGAGCCAGAGTTATCGCTGGTTGCAAAAGCGAACAACAACAAAAAAGCGAAAAAGAGCCGAAACCGCATCATCCTCCGAGCGCCATGCAAACACACACACTGACACAGCGTGGGTATTAGAAAGCGTTACAACCCAGCGGGACTCGATTCGACATCACGGAGGCCAGAGTTATCGCTGGTTGCAAAAGCCCGAACAACAACAGCAGCAAAAAGCCAAAAAAAGCCCAAAACCGCATCGTCAGGTCAAGGCGCCACGTAAACACACACCGACCACCGTGTGGGTATTAGAAAGCGTTACGTTACTGTTGGCGGGACTCGATTCGGACATCACGGAGCCGAGTTATCGACTAGTTTGCAAAGCCCGAACAACAACAGCTAAAAAAAGTGAAAAAAGAGCCCGAAACCCGCGTCGTCCGTCCGAGGCATACGCAAACACACACCTGACACTGGCGTGGGTATTAAAGCAGCGTTACTGGTGAGCGGGACTCGATTCGACATCTGGGAATGAGGTTATCGCGCTGGTTGCAAAAGCGAACAACAACAGCCAAAAAAGCCAGAAAAAGAGCGAAACCCGCGTCGTCCGTCAAAGCGCGCATCGCGTAAACACACTCCCGACTGCAGCGTGGGAATTAAGCGCATTACAACTGCCCTTGGCGGTCGATTCGACATCACGGGCAGGAGTTATCGACTGGTTGCAAAAGCTGAACAACAACAGCTAAAAAAAGTGAAAAAGAGCCCCAAACCGCATCGTCGGATTCGAGCATGCGCAAACACACACCTGACCTGCGTGGGTATTAGAAAGCAGCGTTACTGTTGACGGGACTCGATTCGACATCGGAGCCAGGGGTTATCGCATGGTTGCAAAAGCCCGAACAACAACAGCAAAAAGCTAGAAAAAAGAGCCGAAACCGCGCATCGTCGTCCGGCATGCGTAAACACACTCCCGACACAGCGTGGGAATTAAAGCGCATTACAACTGGCGGCGACTCGATTCGAACATCTCGGAGGCCAGGGTTATCGACTGGTTGCAAAAGCGAACAACAACAGCTAAAAAGGTGAAAAAGAGCCCAAAAGCCCGCATCGTCGGATTCGAGCATGCGCAAACACACACACCTGACACCGCGTGGGTATTGAAAGCAGCGTTACTGTTGGCGGGACTCGATTCGACATCACGGAGGCCAGAGTTATCGCCTGGTTGCAAAGCGAACAACAACAGCAAAAAAGCGAAAAAAGAGCCCGAAACCCGCATCGTCAAATCAGGCATCACGCAAACACACACCTGACACCAGCGTGGGTATTAGAAATGCGTTACTGTTGACGGGACTCGATTCCGACATCTGGAGGCCAAGGGTTATCGCTGGTTGCAAAAGCCGAACAACAACAGCCAAAAATAGAAAAAGAGCGAAACCCGCATCGTCCATCGAGCGGCCCGAGCAAACACATATCTGACCTGCAGCGTGGGTATAGAAAGCAGCGTTCAAGCCCGGCGGGACTCGATTGAGACATATGGAGGCCAGAGTTATCGCTGGTTTGCAAAAGCGAACAACAACAAAAAAAGCGAAAAAAGCCGAAACCGCATCATCCATCCGAGCGCCATGCAAACACACACCTGACACCGCGTAGGTATTAGAAAGCGCGTTACAAGCCAGCGGGACTCGATTCCGACATCACGGAGGCAGAGTTATCGCTGGTTGCTGGCCGAACAACAACTTATCAAAAAGCGAAAAAAAGAGCCGAAACCGTGTCGTCCAGGTCAAGGCACCACGCAAACACACACATCTGACCAGCGTGGGTATTAGAAGCAGCGTTACTGTTGACGGGACTCGATTCAGACATCTGAGAGGCCAGGAGTTATCGCCTGGTTGCAAAAAGCCGAACAACAACAGCAAAAAGCTGAAAAAGGCCAAAAACCCGCGTCGGTCGTCAAGGCATACGCAAACACATATACATTACCGCGTGGGTATTAGAAAGCAGCGTTACTGTTGACGGGACTCGATTCAGACATCTGAACCAGAGTTATCGACTGTTTGCAAAGCGAACAACAACTAAAAAAAAGAAAAAAAGAGCGAAACCCGCATCATTCGTCAAGGCATACGCAAAAACACACCTGACCGCGTGGGTATTAGAAAGCAGCGTTACTGGTGGCGGGACTCGATTTCGATATCGGAGACCAAGTTATCGCTTTGGTTGCAAAAGCCCGAACAACAACAGCTAAAAATTTGAAAAGAGCCGAAACCCGCATCGTCGGTCAAGGCGCCACGCAAAACACACCTGACACAGCGTGGGTATTAGAAATAAAGCAGCGTTACAATGACGGGACTCGATTCGACACATCGGAGAGCGAGTTATCGCTGGTTTGCAAAAGCTGAACAACAACAGCAAAAAAGCGAAAAAAGAGCCGAAACCGCGCATCGTCGTCGTCGGCATCACGCAAAACACACACCTGACCTGACAGCGTAGGTATTAAAGCGCATTACAATGACGGGACTCGATTTGACATCTGAGCCAGAGTTATCACCTCGTTTACCAAAAGCGAACAACAATAGCCAAAAAGCGAAAAAAGAGCCGAAACCGCATCGTCGTCAAAATCAAGGCATCACGAAAACACACATCTGACCGCGCGTGGGTATTAGAAATAGCGTTACAAATGGCGGGACTCGATTTCAACGACATCACGGAGCCAGAGTTATCGCTGGTTTGCAAAAGCGAACAACAGCCAAAAAGCGAAAAAGAGCCGAAACCCGCATCCGATGGTCCAAGGCATGCGTAAACACACACGACGACCTGCGTAGGTATTAGAAAGCGCATTACGGTGACGGGACTCGATTCGACATCTGAGGAGGCGAGGTTATCGACTGTTTGCAAAAGCCCGAACAACAACAGCTAAAAAGCTAAAAAGATCCGAAACCGCATCGTCCGGGTCAAGGCATACGCAAACACACACCAACACCGCGTAAGTATTAGAAATGCGTTACAAGCCCAGCGGGACTCGATTCCGACATCTGGAGGCAGAGTTATCGCTGGTTGCAAAGCGAACAACAACAGCAAAAATAGAAAAAGAGCCGAAACCCGCATCGTCGGTCCGAGCGCCACGTAAACACACACACTGACACAGCGTGGGTATTAGAAGCGCATTACAACTAACGCGACTCGATTCGACATCGGAGCCAGGGTTATCGACTGTTTGCAAAAAGCGAACAACAACAGCTAAAAAATTTGAAAAAGAACCCGAAACCGCATCGTCGGGTCAAGAATGCCCGCAAACACACACCTGACACCGCGTGGGTATTAAAAGCAGCGTTACTGTTGACGGGACTCGATTCGACCTCACGGAGGCCGAGTTATCGCTGGTTTGCAAAAGCGAACAACAACAGCTAAAAAAAGTGAAAAAAGAGCCCGAACCGCATCGTCGGTCGAGGCATACGCAAACACACACACACCACCGTGTTGGTATTAAAGCGTTATTCTGTTGACGGGACTCGATTCGACATCGGAGGCCAGGAGTTATCGCTGGTTTACAAAAAAGCGAACAACAATAGTAAAAAAAGTCGAAAAAAAGCGCGAAACCGCGCATCGTCCGGTCAAGATACCGCGCAAACACACACACCACGACCGCTGCGTGGGTATTAGAACTCAGCGTTACTGGCCCAGCGGGACTCGATTCCGACATCTGGAACCGAGTTATCGCTGGTTGCAAAAGCGAAGATACAACTTAGCTAAAAAAAGCGAAAAAAAGAGCCCGAAAACGCATCGTCGAATCAAGCATACGCAAACACATATCTGACACCAGCGTAGGAATTAAAGCAGCGTTATAAGCGGCGGGACTCGATTCCGAACATAAGGAGATTGAGTTATTTATCACTGTTTGCAAAAGCGAACAACAACTTAGCCAAAAAGTCGAAAAGAGCCCGAAACCGTGTCGTCCGTCAAGGCATACGCAAAACACACGACACAGCGTGGGTATTAGAAAGCAGCGTTACTGTTGAGCGGGACTCGATTTCGACATTCGGAGCCAGAGTTATCGCTGGTTTGCAAAATAGAACAACAACAGCCAAAAAAGCGAAAAAAAGGCGAAACCGCATCGTCGGTCAGGCGCCACGCATGAAACACACATTCTGACCGCGTGGGTATTAGAAATGCGTTACAACTAACGGGACTCGATTTCGACATCTCGGAATAGAGAGTTATCGCTGGGTTGCAAAAGCGCAACAACAACAGCGAAAAAAAGAAAAAGCGCGAAACCGCATCGTCCGTCCGAGCGCATACGTAAACACACTCACGAAGCCTGCGTGGGTATTAGAAAGCGCATTCTGGTGTGTGGCGACTCGATTCGACATCACGGAGGCCAGGGTTATCGACTAGTTTGCAAAAAGCGAACAACAACAGCTAAAAAGCTAAAAAGATCCCGAAAACCGCATCGTCGTCGAGCATGCGCAAACACACACACACGACACCGCGTAAGTATTAGAAATCGTTACAAGTTGGCGGGACTCGATTCAAACATCTGAGGCCGAGAGTTATCGCTGGTTGCAAAAGCGAACAACAACTTAGCCAAAAAGCGAAAAAGAGCGAAACCGCATCGTCGGTCCGAGGCATACGTAAAACACACACTGACACAGCGTGGGTATTAAAGCGCATTACAACTAACGCGACTCCATTTCGACATCACGGAGGCCGGAGTTATCACTGGTTTGCAAAAGCCCGAACAACAACAGCTAAAAAGGTGAAAAAGAGCCCGAAACCCGCATCGTCCGTCCGAGATGCCCGCATGAACATACACCACGACCGCGTGGGTATTATAAAGCGTTACAACTTACGGGACTCGATTCGACCCTCTGAGCCAGAGTTATCGCTGGTTGCAAAAGCGAACAACAACAGCTAAAAAAGTGAAAAAAGAGCGAAACCCGCGCATCGTCGGTCAAGGCATACTATGAACACACACACAACACCGTGTTGGTATTAGAAATGTATTACAAGCCGGCGAGACTCGATTAGGCATACGGAGGCCAGGAGTTATCGCTGGTTGCAAAGCCCGAACAACAACAGCCAAAAAGTCGAAAAAGAGCGAAACCGCGCATCGTCCGGTCAAGATGCCCGCAAACACACACACGACCAACTGCGTGGGTATAGAACTCAGCGTTCAATTGACGGGACTCGATTCCGACATCTGAGGCCAGAGTTATCGCTGGTTGCAAAAGCGAATAAAGACTTACAGCAAAAAAGCAAAAAAAGCCCGAAACCCGCATCGTCCGTCCGAGCGGCATCACGCAAATAAAACACCTGACCGCAGCGTGGGTATTAAACCGCAGCGTTATAAGCGGCGGGACTCGATTCCGACATAAGGAGATTGAGTTATTTATCCTGTTTGCAAAAGCTGAACAAAACAGCCAAAAAGTCGAAAAGAGCGAAACCCGTGTCGTCGTCCAACGGCATACGCAAACACACACACCTGACCGCGTGGGTATTAGAAAGCAGCGTTACTGTTGACGGGACTCGATTCGACATTCGAGCCAAGAGTTATCGCTGGTTGCAAAATAGAACAACACTTAGCAAAAAGCAAAAAAAAAGAGCGAAACCCGCATCGTCCGTCAAGGCATACAAACACACACCACAAATGCCCGCGTAGGTATAGAAAAGCGCATTATTCTGTGACGGGACTCGATTTGACATCTGAGCCAGAGTTATCACCTCGTTGCAAAGTGAACAACAACTTAGCCAAAAAAGCGAAAAAGAGCGAAACCCGCATCGTCCGGTCAAGGGCATACGCAAACATCATCTGACCTGCGTGGGTATTAGAAATGCGTTACTGTTGACGGGACTCGATTCGACATCACGGAGGCAAAAGTTATCGCTGGTTGCAAAAGCGCACAACACTTAGCCAAAAAGCAGAAAAAGAGCCCGAAACGCATCGTCGTCCAGGCGCCACGTAAACACACTCCAACGATAACTGCGTAGGTATTAAAGCGCATTACGGTGTGACGGCGACTCGATTCTCGACATCACGGAGACCGAGGGTTATCGACTGGTTTGCAAAGCCCGAACAACAACAGCTAAAAAGCTAAAAAGATCCCGAAACGCATCGTCGTCGTCGGTCAAGGCATGCGCAAACACACACACGGCAGCGTAAGTATTAGAAATGCGTTACAATTGAGCGGGACTCGATTGAACATCTGAGACCAGGAGTTATCGCTGGTTGCAAAGCTGAACAACAACAGCCAAAAAGCGAAAAAGAGCGAAACCCGCATCGTCGGTCTGAGCGCCACGTAAACACACACACTGACCGCGTGAGGTATTAAAAGCATTACAACTAACGCGACTCGATTCGACATCTGAGGCCAGGAGTTATCGACTGGTTGCAAAAGCCGAACAATGACAGCTAAAAAGGTGAAAAAGAGCCGAAACCCGCATCGTCGGGTCCAGATGCCACGTGAAACATACCCACCTGACCAGCGTGGGTATTATAAGCGCGTTACTGGCCAGCGGGACTCGATTCCGACCTCACGGAGACCAGGAGTTATCGCCTGGTTGCAAAAGCGAACAACAACAGCTAAAAAAGTGAAAAAGAGCCGAAACCGCATCGTCGGTCAAGGCGCCGCATAAACACACACACAACAAGTGTTGGTATTAGAAAGCGATATTACAAGCCGGCGAGACTCGATTAAGACATACGGAGACCGAGTTATCGCCTAGTTACAAAGCCCGAACAACAACATAGCCAAAAAGTCGAAAAAGAGGCGAAACCGCATCGTCCGGTCAAGATGCCACGCAAACACACACACTGAAAGACTGCGTAGGAATTAGACTAAGCGTTACTGTTGACGGGACTCGATTCAAACATCTGAGAGCGAAAGTTATCGCTGGTTTGCAAAAGCCCGAATAAAACTTAAGGCAAAAAGCGAAAAAGAGCTCCGAAACCGCATCGTCGAATCAAGCGCCATGCAAAACACACCTGACCAGCGTGGGTATTAAACCCAGCGTTATAGCCCGGCGGGACTCGATTCCGACATAAGGAGATTGAGTTATTTATCCTGTTACAAAAACCGAACAAGACGAAGCATAAAAAGTCGAAAAGAGCCCGAAACCCGTGTCGTCTGGTCAAGGCCACGCAAACACACACACACGACCAGCGTAGGTATTAGAAAGCAGCGTTACAACCAGCGGGACTCGATTTCGACATTCGAGGCCGAGGTTATCGCTAGGTTGCAAAATAGAACAACAACAGCCAAAAAGCGAAAAAGAGCCGAACCCGCATCGTCCGTCCCGAAGGCATACGCAAAACACACATCTGACACCGCGTAGGTATTAGAAATGCATTACAACTAACGGGACTCGATTTGACGACATCTGAGACCCAGAGTTATCGCTGGTTGCAAAGCGCACAACACTTAGCCAAAAAGCCGAAAAAGAGCCGAAACCCGCATCGTCTGGTCAAGGCATACATAAACACACTCACGAGACTGCGTGAGGTATTTAAACGCATTATACCGACGACTCGATTCGACATACGGAGACCGAAGGTTATCGACTAGTTTGCAAATGAACAATACTTAGCTAAAAAGCTAAAAAGATCCCGAAACCGCATCGTCGTCCGAACGCCACGCCACGCAAACACACACACACACAGCGTAAGTATTAGAAATGCGTTACTGCCCGACGGGACTCGATTCAAACACGAGAGCCAGAGTTATCGCTGGTTGCAAAAGCTGAACAACAACTTAGCAAAAAGCCGAAAAAGAGCCGAAACCCGCATCGTCGTCGGTCTGAGCATACGTAAACACACACACAGCACCGCGTCGGTATTAAACGCATTACAACTAACGCGACTCGATTCTGACATACAGAGACCGAGTTATCGACTAGTTTGCAAAACTGAACAACACTTAGCTAAAAAAGTGAAAAAAGAGCCGAAACCGCATCGTCGGGTCAAGATGCCACGCAAACATACACACAAAGACCGCCGCGTAGGTATTATAAGCGCATTACAACTTACGGGACTCGATTCGACCTCACGGAGACCGAGAGTTATCGCTGGTTTGCAAAGCCCGAACAACAACAGCTAAAAAAGGTGAAAAAGAGCGAAACCCGCATCGTCGGTCCAAGGCACGCGCATGAACACACACACACAACACCGTGTTGGTATTAGAAATGTATTTTAACCGACGAGACTCGATTCAGACATACGGAGACCGAAAGTTATCGCCTAGGTTAAGCCCGAACAACAACAGCCAAAAAGTCGAAAAAGAGCCGAAAACGCGTCGTCCGTCCAGATGCCACGCAAACACACACACACGCCTGCTGCGTGGGTATTAGACTCGGCGTTACAATGACGGGACTCGATTCCGAACATCTGAGACCGAAGTTATCGCCTAGTTTGCAAAGCTGAATAAGACTTAGCAAAAAAGGCAAAAAGAGCGAAACCCGCATCGTCTGGTCCGAGCGCCACGCAAACAAACACTGAAGACCGCGTAGGTATTAAAACGCGCGTTATAAGCGGCGGGACTCGATTCCAGACATAAGGAGATTGAGTTATTTATCCTGTTTGCAAAAAGCTGAACAAGACTTTAGCCAAAAGTCGAAAAGAGAGCGAAAACCGTGTCGTCCGGGTCCAACGCCACGCAAAACACACACACAAGACCGCGTGGGTATTTAAAGCGTTATAACTGACGGGACTCGATTTCGACATTCGGAGACCGAAAGTTATCGCTGTTTGCAAAATAGAACAACACTTAGCCAAAAAGCGAAAGAGAGCGAAACCAAAGATCGTCGTCCAGATGCCACGCAAAACACATACATCTGACCAGCGTGGGTATTAGAAATGCGTTACAACTAACGGGACTCGATTTCGACATACGGAGACCGAGTTATCGCCTAGTTTGCAAAACTGAACAACACTTAGCCAAAAAGCCGAAAAAGAGCCCGAAACCCGCATCGTCCGTCCGAACGCCACGCAAACACACATACAACACCGCGTAGGTATTAGAAACGCGTTACAACTGACGGGACTCGATTCCGACATACGGAGACCGAGTTATCGCCTAGTTTGCAAAACTGAACAACACTTAGCCAAAAAGCCGAAAAAGAGCCCGAAACCCGCATCGTCCGTCCGAACGCCACGTAAACACACTCACAGCACCGCGTAGGTATTAGAAACGCATTACAACTGACGCGACTCGATTCTGACATACGGAGACCGAGTTATCGACTAGTTTGCAAAACTGAACAACACTTAGCTAAAAAGCTGAAAAAGATCCCGAAACCCGCATCGTCCGTCCGAACGCCACGCAAACACACACACAGCACCGCGTAGGTATTAGAAATGCGTTACAACTGACGGGACTCGATTCCGACATACGGAGACCGAGTTATCGCCTAGTTTGCAAAACTGAACAACACTTAGCCAAAAAGCCGAAAAAGAGCCCGAAACCCGCATCGTCCATCCGAACGCCACGCAAACACACACACACAAGACCGCGTGAGGTATTAAGCGCGTTACAATAACCGCGGGACTCAATTCGACATCACGGAGACCGAGAGTTATCGCTGGTTGCAAAAGCTGAACAACAACAGCAAAAAACGAAAAAGAGCCCAAACCCGCATCATTCGTCAAGGCGCCACGCAAACACACACACAATGACCGCGTAGGTATTAGAAAGCAGCGTTACAATGACGGGACTCGATTTCGACATTCGGAGACCGAAAGTTATCGCTGGTTGCAAAATAGAACAACACTTAGCCAAAAAGCGAAAAAGAGCGAAACCGCATCGTCGTCCGTCAACGCCACGCGCAAACACACATACAGCACCGCGTAGGTATTAGAAATGCGTTACAACTGACGGGACTCGATTTCGACATACGGAGACCGAGTTATCGCCTAGTTTGCAAAAGCGCACAACACTTAGCCAAAAGCGAAAAAGATCCGAAACCCGCATCGTCCGTCGTCCAACGCCACGTAAAACACTCACAAAGACTGCGTGTAGGTATTAGAAGCGCATTCGGTGACGCGACTCGATTCTGACATACGGAGACCGAGTTATCGACTAGTTTGCAAAACTGAACAACACTTAGCTAAAAAGCTAAAAAAGATCCCGAAACCCGCATCGTCCGTCCGAACGCCACGCAAACACACACACAGCACCGCGTAGGTATTAGAAATGCGTTACAACTGACGGGACTCGATTCCGACATACGGAGACCGAGTTATCGCCTAGTTTGCAAAACTGAACAACACTTAGCCAAAAAGCCGAAAAAGAGCCCGAAACCCGCATCGTCAGTCTGAACGCCACGTAAACACACACACAGCACCGCGTAGGTATTAGAAACGCATTACAACTAACGCGACTCGATTCTGACATACGGAGACCGAGTTATCGACTAGTTTGCAAAACTGAACAACACTTAGCTAAAAAGCTGAAAAAGAGCCCGAAACCCGCATCGTCCGTCCGAATGCCACGCAAACATACACACAAAGCACCGCGTAGGTATTATAAACGCGTTACAACTTACGGGACTCGATTACGACCTCACGAGACCGGAGTTATCGCTGTTTGCAAAATCAACAACACAACAGCTAAAAAGTCGAAAAGAGCCCGAAACCCGCATCGTCAGTCCGAACGCCACGCAAACACACACACAACACCGTGTTGGTATTAGAAATGTATTACAACTGACGAGACTCGATTCCGACATACGGAGACCGAGTTATCGCCTAGTTTGCAAAACTGAACAACACTTAGCCAAAAAGTCGAAAAAGAGGCGAAACCCGCGATCGTCCGGTCAAGAATGCCACGCAAACACACACACAAGATCTGCGTAGGTATTAGACTCGCGTTACAATCGCGGGACTCGATTAGACATATCGGAGACCGAAAGTTATCGCTGGTTTGCAAAGCCCTGAATAAGCACTTAGGCAAAAAGGCAAAAGAGAGCGAAACCCGCATCGTCAGGTCAAGGAACGCCACGCAAACAAACACACAGCACCGCGTAGGTATTAGGCACGCGTTATAACTGACGGGACTCGATTCCGACATAAGGAGATTGAGTTATTTATCCTGTTTGCAAAATCGAACAAGATTTTAGCCAAAAAGTCGAAAAAGAGCCCGAAACCCGTATCGTCCGTCCGAACGCCACGCAAACACACACACAGCACCGCGTAGGTATTAGAAACGCGTTACAACTGACGGGACTCGATTTCGACATTCGGAGACCGAGTTATCGCCTAGTTTGCAAAATAGAACAACACTTAGCCAAAAAGCCGAAAAAGAGCCCGAAACCCGCATCGTCCGTCCGAACGCCACGCAAACACACATACAGCACCGCGTAGGTATTAGAAATGCGTTACAACTAACGGGACTCGATTTCGACATACGGAGACCGAGTTATCGCCTAGTTTGCAAAACTGCACAACACTTAGCCAAAAAGCCGAAAAAGAGCCCGAAACCCGCATCGTCCGTCCGAACGCCACGTAAACACACTCACAAAGACCTTGCGTGGGTATTAAACGCATTACGGTGACGCGACTCGATTCGACATACTGAGACCGAAAGTTATCGACTAGTTTGTAAAATGAACAACAACAGCTAAAAAGCTAAAAAGATCCCGAAACCGCATCGTCGTCGGGTCCAACGCACGCGAACACACACACAAAGACCGCGTAAGTATTAGAAATGCGTTAACTGACGGGACTCGATTTCAAACATACGGAGACCGAGTTATCGCCTAGTTTGCAAAACTGAACAACACTTAGCCAAAAAGCGAAAAAGAGCGAAACCCGCATCGTCGGTCTCGGGCATGCGTAAACACACACACAAAGACCGCAGCGTAGGTATTAGAACGCGCACAACTAATGCGACTCGATTCGACATACGGAGACCGAAAGTTATCGACTAGTTGCAAAGCCCGAACAACACTTAGCTAAAAAAGTTGAAAAAGAGCCCGAAACCCGCATCGTCTGGTCAAGATGCCACACAAACATACACACAAAGACCGCGTAGGTATTATCGCGTTCTGTTGACGGGACTCGATTCGACCTCACGGAGACCGAAGGTTATCGCCTAGGTTGCAAAAGCGAACAACAACAGCCAAAAGCCGAAAAAGAGCCCAAAACCGCATAAATTCATTCAACGGCACGCGCAAACACACACACAACACCGTGTTGGTATTAGAAACGTATTACAACTGACGAGACTCGATTCCGACATACGGAGACCGAGTTATCGCCTAGTTTGCAAAACTGAACAACACTTAGCCAAAAAGTCGAAAAAGAGCCCGAAACCCGCATCGTCTGGGTCCAAGATGCCACGCAACACACACACACACGACCGCTGCGTGGGTATTAGACTCGTTATGTTGACGGGACTCGATTAGACATATCACGAGACCGAGTTATCGCCTAGTTTGCAAAACTGAATAAGACTTAGGCAAAAAGGCAAAAAAGAGCCCGAAACCCGCATCGTCCGTCCGAACGCCACGCAAACACACACACAGCACCGCGTAGGTATTAGGCACGCGTTATAACTGACGGGACTCGATTCCGACATAAGGAGATTGAGTTATTTATCCTGTTTGCAAAACTGAACAAGACTTAGCCAAAAAGTCGAAAAAGAGCCCGAAACCCGTATCGTCCGTCCGAACGCCACGCAAACACACACACAGCACCGCGTAGGTATTAGAAACGCGTTACAACTGACGGGACTCGATTCGACATTCGGAGACCGAGTTATCACCTAGTTTGCAAAATAGAACAACACTTAGCCAAAAAGCCGAAAAAGAGCCCGAAACCCGCATCGTCTGGTCAAGAATGCCACGCAAATACACACACCGCACCGCGTGAGGTATTGAACACAGCGTTACTGTTGACGAGACTCGATTAAAGCATACGGAGACCGAGAGTTATAGCCAGGTTCTTAAACTCGAACAACACTTGAGAACACAAACTAAAATAATTTAAATATGATCTATTTTGGGGACTCCGTTATTAATATTTTAATTTTGTAGGGTCTTGTTGATGAGACTCGTGGAGGTGGAGATGGCGGCACGGTGATGCTCGTGGAGAGATGGTGATGATCTCCGTGATCTTGATGAGACTATGGAGGATGGGGCCGTGATGGGACCGGAGGCGATGGGACGAGATTCTCGATCTTGGGCGAGAGTTGTTTATATTTATATTTTGACTTTCATGTATGTATTTAGCTTTTGAGTTGTACAGATTTGAGTTTGGTATCTAATTATATTGATTGTTGATAGTAAAAGATATGATTGTTATTGATATGCGTATATTATCATTATTTATTTTTCTTAGTTTATAACAGGTACAATGTATATGTAAATGAACAGGGGAATTTTGCAATTTTAATATTTTTTTTTTAAGTGGGTCATGGCGACGGGGGCATTGGCGACGGCCATGCCGTCGGCAATGAGTCATTGGCGACGGATCGCCGTTGGTAATGATCCCGTCGGTAATGACCATCTTGCCAACGGCGAGCGACGGGAGTTCAGGGCGACAACCCATACGGCAACGGGAAGGGCGACGGGCAGTGCCGTCGCCAATGACCTGATTTTTTGTAGTGTTGTACCAAATTGAGGCCACTCTAACATTGTTCCTTATTGCGCGAAGGCTTCAGCTAGTGACCGTGATAACCCATTTACGAACGCCGAAAAGTTAGCATACATGGCGTCCACTTTTCTCTCCAATCTCCTAAGTCTGCGATCATCATTCTCTGTAATGGCATGGGATGAAGTTGTTGCAGTTGGCTGTGTTGGCTGCGGAGACGGCATCGAAGATGTTTTCGGAAGAATAAAACCTTTACCCCTCGAGTGTGGTGTGCCTTCTACCCAGTCCTCAAATTTCGAAATAGTAGCATGGGTAATGTCTTGGCTAGGAAACTGCAACTGCTCATATGCCCAAGTAACTCCCGCCTTGTAACACAAATGGGCGACAACTGAGGCATATGGGTAAAAGTAGTATGCACACAAGCCAATCATGTTTAATGATAAAGCATATACTTTGTAATAATCTTATTCATTTATTAATAAAAAGTATTAATTTATTAAAGGCTTTTAATTATCTATATGATGCTGCTTTATAATATGTGATAAACCCATAGTTTTAAGCAATGCTTTTAGAATAATGATGATGATCATTCTAATGAGATCTAAATTCTTAGAAAGCTTAAAACTAAAATAGTTCCCAATCGTTGGATTACTAAATTGGGGATTAGTGAATTCGGATAGATTGGTACAAACGTTGCTTGCTCATTGGATGAGGATGATTGATCTCATGATCATTTGTGTGGAGACACTAAAGCAAGTATGTATGTGCTTGTTGGAGAATAAGTACACTGAACGTGGCTCGTTAAGGAATACCTAGTGGAGTTTTACTTGCCTGTCAATAGGAATTCATGTGGTGATAGTAGTACAAGTGATCCTTGGACTTGAGATCATCATAGTATCTTGTGTATGATGAGTTATACTTTGACTTATTGCTTAAGACCCTTAGGGTATATCAAAGGGTATGCTTGGTTATAATAAGGTTGTACATGGAGATAATGTATGATCAATAAAGAATCTACCGCTTCTAGTAAAAGAAAAGAAATATCCTATGTGATTCGATAAATGACAACTCAGTAGTCCTTGGCCAAGGCAGAATAAAATTAGAAAGGAGTTTCTAGTTTGCATTATTTGGAGTTGTGTATTTAAGGATCGAAATACATATAATTAAATAAAATAAGACTTGATAGTAATTCCATGTCTTATTTTTAATTGGGAATGATTGAATTGTACGGTAACTATTTACTCAAAGGTTCTTTTATGATTAATGTTGAAATCTATATTATCTGGAAAGTCGTTGATCGCTACGGAGGCTTATCCATATTGTAGAATAAATATTATTTATTTAAATAAATTAATAATTTAATTTATTTATTTAAATAAGATTAGAATTGTTCTAATTGATTTATTCACAATCGGTTTAATATGGAGAACCTAAAGGGTCACACCATAAAAGGAAGAATAATTATTTAAGAAGTTAATGGCATAATCTTAATAATAAGTTAAATATATTTAATTTAATCTACGGTGATAGAATAAATTAAATAGCTTAATATTTATTATTTAATATTTTGAAAATATTAAATATAAATTAATAAGAGGAGTCTTATAATTATTATTACTATTATTATTATTTAATTCCTAAAAGAGTTTAGGAATTAATTAATAAAAGTACTCTCATATATTTCTAATAAGATTAGGAGCTTAAATTAATTGAAAGGGTTTAATTAATTATCCTTAATAAGATTAGGGAGCTTAATTAATTAAAAGAATTTAATTAATTAAATAATACCCTATTTTCTAATTAGATTAGAAGGGTTAACTGATATATTTATAAGAGGAGTGTTATATCAAAGATCAATATACGTGATTCTAATAGTTGGGAGAGTACACCATTTTCTATGAGAGATAGAAAAACTAGGGTTTTGCCAAACACCTTTTTTTTTTGAATATTTCTTCTTCCTTGGTGGATCACCTATAGAGGCCAAACACTTGGGTGGCTAACGTTGATCAAAAGAAGAAACCAAACCCGGTTGATTCAAGTTGAACGCGAAAAAGATTGGAGGTGAACTTGTACTTGAGGAAACTCGAATCTTCAAAGGTATGATTCTTGTTTTTTATATTTTCGTTTAATTAATAATTGTGCATAAAGGATGATCCGAGTATATGGTTTGTAAAATTTTTAAAACTCTGATTTTCCATGCTTCCGCTTATTTTGTGCAATTTGATTGCGTTTATGAATATTACAAACTTAACAGTGGTATCAAAGCCAATCCTTTATGCGAATTATTAATTGTTTTAATTTGATATGTATATTGATACGTGTTTAGAATAATTTAATTTGACATACTTTATTGTATAAAATATATTTAAAAAAAAAACAAAACAACAAAAAACGAGAAGCCTGCTTTTAAACCGTGGATCATTTTTTGATTTTATAAAAGTTAAAGGGTGATCTTCGGTATATATATATATATATATATGTAATTGTTAACAGGATATATATACAGAGCAACAAGAGGATACTATGTATTAAAAATGATATGTTCGAAAATATTAAATATAATAGTATAATTGATAATTTTGCATCTAAAAGTGCAACAAGAGGATATTTTAAATGATGTTTTGTGGTTTAGATTTCATTGGGCAAAACTAAAGAAATATCCATTGTAGTTGGTAGATTTTACTCATTATATCATTGAACTTTTACTTTTTCAAATTACACCACTAAACTAATTATTATTTTGAAATTGGGTCATTTCGTTAAAAAAAATAAACGAACGTTAATTTTTTATCTACAAAACTAATGAATTACCCACTGTAGTTGGCACATTTTACTAATTACACCATTGAACGTTTAATTTTTCAAATTACCTCGTCAAACCAATAAAAATAAATATTTAAAATATTTTTAAAAATTATTATTATTTTAAGTAAAAAATATTAGAAACTTTTTTTTCTTCATAAAATGAGTAGAGTTTCATAAAATATAGATTCAAACAAATTAAAGTGATTTTAAATTAAATTAATGTATACTTAATTTTTTAACAGATCGAATGACCCATTCTTAATATTAGAATTTTAAAAAAAAACTAAAATAGAAATTAAAATTTAAAAATAGTAAATGATAAATAAAAAATTGATTCAATTATTTCAAAAAAGAAACAAATAATTTTTATAAATAAATATTATTTTCAAGACAAAATTTGGAAAATTCTTCATATTTTAAAAAAATGAGTAAAATTTTATAAAATATAGATTCAAAAAAATAAACTTTATTTTCAAAAGGAAAAAAGAGATTTTTTTAAAATCAAGAACATTTCATAAAACTTTAATTTTTTAAATATATATTTTATGAAAATTTACTCATTTTATAGAAAAAAATTAAAGTTTCTAATATTTTTTACTAAAAATAATAATTATTTTTAAAAATATTTAAAACAATCATTTTTTAATTAGTTTAATTGGGTAATTTAAAAAATTTAAAGTTCAATTATGTAATCAATAAAACGTGCCAACTACAGTCGGTAATTCATTAGTTTTGTAGATAAAAAATTAACGTCCGATTTTTTTTTAATGGAATAACCTAAATTCAAAATAATAATTAGTTTAGTGGAGTAATTTGAAAAATTAAAAGTTTAATTGTGTAATCAGTAAAACTTGCCAACTACAGTGAGTATTTCATTAATTTTACCGATTTCATTGATATTTTTATTTTGTAAGTACATTTGATGATTCTTTGCTTCGAGGACATTTTAAAGTGTTCTTCCTTATCTTTTTTTTGTAAATTCTTATAATTTAAATAAAAATAATTAATTAATATATTTATTTTTAATTTAATTTGTATAAAGGGGGCACACTTAAAATTTTTTGCCCTGAGCCTTGAAAAAACTAGGACCGACTTTATATATATATATATATATATATATATATATATATATATATAAGTAATAGTTATCGTGTGGTTTTATTTGTTTTTTAAAAAACGTGGAAGGCCAACTTTTACATCGAGGATAGTCTTAAACTATGTTATATATATATATATATATATATATATTAATCTTAATAATTTTATAATTAAAATAAAGAGTTTATTTTAATCTTAAAATTAGATTTCATGCTAACTAATTAGAGTTGGAATTGGATTCCATGATAACTAATTGGAGTTGAAATTAGATTTCATGTTTCCTTAAATAAAAGAGTTTATTTAGATATGGAATAAGATTTCATATTATTCAAAATAAAGGAGTTTATTTGTGAATAGGAAAGATGATTTCATGTTTCCTTAAATAAATGAGTTTATTTATATATGAAATAAGATTTCATATTATTCAAAATAAAGAGTTTATTTGTGAATAGGAACGAAAAATATGTGTTTCCTTAAATAAAGAGTTTATTTAGATATGTAATAAGATTTCATATTATCCAAAAATAAAAGAGTTTATTTTGAGTTAAAAATGGATTCCATAATTAATTAAAATAAATGAGTTTATTTTAATTAAAGAATTTGATTAAAATAAAATAGTTTATTTTATTCAAATTTGGATAAATTAAAATAAAAGAGGTTTATTTTGATTTAAATTTGGATTAAAATAAAGGAGTTTATTTTGATTCAAAATTAAATTTTATGCTAACTAAATTTGCCCATTAAATGATATCAATATATATATTGAATATTTATTATTCATGAGGTGAATTTGTTTATTGATGCATATATAGATGTGTATGATAATAAATGGGATAGATTATGGACTATTGACCAATGTGATTGGATTTTATTTTAGTTGAATGCATAAATATATGGATTTTATTAAATGAGGTCTACGTACCTCGTCTTCTCTAATTTTTCTTAATGTAAATTCTATCTCCCTCCTATGTATTTCCCCTTGACTGCTGATCAAGGTTTCTATTTATTTTAAATAGTTTTGTAATAAGAATAGTTAGAATTAATTTTGAAGAATTGGAGATCAAGGAGCAAGGAGCGCTTGAAGACCCGTTTGTAATGGAGTCCGAGATTTAAATGTAATAGTTATATTTAAATTTAATTCTTGCACCCTAGGTTTGACCTTTTGGTTCACTTGGTGGCTCTAGTGAACCAAACTAGAATAAAGTCCATAATCAATCCAGGTAGAATATAGTATTCTATATGTGCATGCTATATATATATATATATATATATATATATATATATATATATATACATTATATATTATGCAAACATGTTTAGCATGTTAATTAATATGATCGTATATATATATATATATATATATATATATATATGTGTGTGTGTGTGTGTGTGTGTGTGTGTGTGTGTGTGTGTGTGTGTGTGTGTGTTTGTGTGTGTGTGTGTGTGTGTGTGCACGCTAAACAAGATGAGACAAATTAATAACAAACCCCTCAAATTTTTTATATTAAGTCTTAAGCGTTCAAAGATATTTGGAATATCAAACGTTGCCTTCTAGCATGAGAAAAATAATAAAATATCAATTAATTATTATAAGTTTGTTGTTAATTTTATAACATTTGAACATTATAAAATATCAATTTTTTATTTTTTGAGATGTTAATTTTATAACATTTGATGCTTATAAAGAAAATTGAACAATGTTGTTTTGTTGTGTCACCACAAGGACAATAATTTTCTTTTTTGAATATATGGAGTGCTAGGTTGGACTTAACTTGGATAATTTTGATTCGGATGTGCCACCACTTGATCAAAATAATCTAAGAGGCAAAATACAAGGAGTTGCATAGTTAATGTAATTGAAAAGAGTTGTCTACCTATTTATTTATATATAGTTTGTTGTGTCACCAGAAGGCTATATACATTTAACATGAGATCATTATTCTCACTAGCAAATATTTAATTATATTTTGCTGGACTATATAAGTGAGGATAATATAGTTTGATGAAAATAGTGGGAGATACCAATTTAAAACAAGACCTAAATTATTTTGGTAATTAATAAAAGAATGCATGCTAAAATATTGTTAAGAACAAATTCATTTACAGAATTTTACAATGTCTAAATTACTATCACTGCGTAGCATATTAGATGCTAAATTAACTGGACCGAATTAAACGGATTGGTTAAGGAAATTGATAATAGTTCTCAGGGCTGAAAAGTTATCATATGTCCTTAATACGCCTATCCCTGCCATGGTTATAGACAATACCTCTGAGGAAGAGATTGCTACTTTTAGAAAGTGGCAAGATGATGCACAGTTGGCTCAATGCATCATGCTCGCATCCATGAGTAACGAGCTTAAGTGCCAGCATGAAACTATGGATGCTCTTACTATATTCCTACACACCAAGTAGTTGATGTTGAAGAAAGTATGACTGATAGATAACAGATATCTAAGGATCTCTTCCAATCTAGAATGACCGATGACACTACAGTACAAACAAAAGTCCTTAACATGATCAATTTGATTGAACAATTAGGATAACAGGTTTTGTCATGGATGAAGAGTTGAGTCAAGATTTGATCTTGATGTTACTCCCGGACTCCTTTCATAATTGTTGTGAATTTTTTTTATGAACAAGCTAGATATCAGCTTCGCTGATTTGCTTAACATGTTGAAAAATGTTGAGAGTCACTTTCTATGACATCCCAGATTTTAGAATTTCTAAATGAGAATTTTATAAATAAAAGTATTATTTATGAGATATGTTGGGTGTGAGTATGTGTATGTCATATATTGTAGAATATGTGAATTGATGTGAAGATAATGTTATATATTAATTTTAATATATATAAATATTTAATTAAATTATTTATTGAGTTAAATAAATAAATTTTGTTTTGATTATAGAGTAATGTAATTAAGTGTAGTAGATTAATTAAATGAATATTTAGTATTTAATTTAATTAATATAATGATTTTATGTTATAGTTCTAATTTAATTGAGATAATTAAATTAGATGAGTTATGTGATGATTGTTACACAAAATTATACTTAACAAGTAAATATAATTATGTGACAATTTGATGAGATTGATTGATGTTAAACCATTGATTAATTAAAATAATGAGTATTTGCCAAACATGGTCTTAGGCTTTTCAAGTTCAAGTTGATGTAACCTATGTATTAACTAGTAATTAGTATATATAATAATTACTAGGAGTTACATATATTGTATATTATTGGTATTGTATATTATATGTATATACTACAAGTTAGTACGTTAGTTTTAGAAAACAAACCAAAGAAAGAAGAAGAGAGTTAGAGAGAGTTGTAGGAGAAGAAGAAGAGGAAGAAAAAGAAGAAGAAGGGAAAGCTTTGAGAAGACAAAACAAGCCTCATCATCATTATCTCCATCTCTCTCTTAAATTCATACTAATAAGGTTATAATCTAAATTTCTTGTTTTAATTATATTTTTATGTTCTTCATAATGTAGTTCTCTAATAATTGTTATATAGAAGTTGTATTGAGAAATTGAGAGAGATAGAGAGAAATAGAGGAATTGAGATGAGCTAGAAGAAGAAGAAGAAGAAGAAGAAGAAGAAGAAGAAAAAGCTAGAAGAAGGTAACTTCTAAACTCTTATTTAATCTTTAATTTTTTGGGATAGATTTATGTTCTAGGGTAGTAGATCATGCTTAATCTTGTTTGTATAGGTTTAATCTTGGATTATCAAGAATCAAACAAGAGGATTCAAGAAAGAAAATGAAATGGAAAGAAAATGAAATGGAAAGAAAATTTGAAAACCAAAATTCATAGGTTTTGAGTAATTGTGGACAAATCTTATGAAATTCATACCTCTTTGGGTATAATGAGTTAGAAAGTGAGCTTTATATCAAATCGAAGTTATGGAAGTAAGCTATATTATGAAAGTGGAATCCCATGAAAACTCTTTGTAGATTTCTTGCAATGTCTATTTTAGTAAGGCTGGTTTGAAGGGAAAATAATATGCCCAGAAAATCAAAACTGTTACGATTTCTGACTTTAAACAATTCATATAAATTAGTGTGTTTTGAATTTGAAGAAACTTTAAACTGCAAAGTTGTAGATATGGAAGTTTACTAGCCAGACTCTCCAGATTGAGCCATTTTATAGACCGGATCATGTCTGAAATAAATTGTTTAGTAAGGATGTCCAGAAAATGAAATTTTCTAGACTAGTTGATGAATTACAGAATCTGGTATAGATGGATAAGGGTCTGACTTTAAGGCCTAGATGAGGTTTTATTACACTGAGTAAGGGTTAATTCTATATAATAAGGAACAAAAACGGACATGTAACGAAAGAGTTATGTTAAAAACAAAAATAATGTTTTGTTAAAAAAATTGTGAAGATGAGTTTTATAATTCTGTTTGAATTAAGATTTTGGGTGTTAAAAATATGTTTTGACATATGTAATGAGTATAGATATGTGTTATCATATTCTATGCATAATTAACCATTTAAGATCAAAAGTTGAGATAAGTTAATGTGTGCACATAACGTGCTAAATAAAATACCTAAGAGTAATAGTGTTTCTAAACTTTGGTATACAAAGTGTCTATCTAATGACTAATATTGGATGTTATGTGCATCTGAGTATGAAAAGATGATAATACAAGAATAATAATGGAAAGAAATTGAAAAGGGAGATTTTTGATTTTTGAAGGAAAATTAAACTTGTAAATAATGTGTTGAATATGCATTTTTGAAACCAAAGTGGTATAATAAAATGGTGTGATATACGCACATTAAACTACAAGTGCGATAATCTAGCATGTGTGGTGATGAAAATGAAAATAAAACCGAGTTGCATATAAAATAATTAGATGTCTATAAATACATTATAAAGGATAATAAGATAAAGTAAGGTCTTAGAATAAATTTGACCATGAGATTGAGTATTGATTTTATTTATTATCAATCTCATATCGATTAGTAGGTTGTCTGAGGACGCCAAGTATTAGCGTGTTGGTAAAACGCGTCAGTAAAGGCAAGTCTTTCAGTTCCTTTTTGCTATGTGAACTTGATGATGATCTGCTTTAAAATTTTAGTGTATGATGTATTATATATGTCAAAAATATGAAATGTGAAAGTCAATCTATGACTATGATGATTGAACTATGAATGTTGATTGAGTAAGGAACTCAATCTTTATAGTTGTTATGTGAACTACAACATGTATGCTATGTTTGTTTATGATTATTCTTGTATGTTGAGCATGTTATTATGTGCTACGTGATGCATGAAAACTGTTAGATTTTGCTGAGTTGTCGAGCTCATTCTTGCAAATAACCATTTTTACAAATTCAAGAATTGAAGGTAACGCTATGTGCTACTTGATTGTTATGGATCAAAAGTGATATATGAAGATTTAATATCCTAGCTAAGTTGTTATTCTTGTAAACCATGTCTAATGTTTCGGTAAATGTATTAATGTTTTATTGTTATATCATTTTGCGATGTAAACTCTTGTAGTATTAAAATGATTTTGAGATATTTAGATGTAAATGTTGAAAGTTTTGGGAACGAGAATAGTTTGTAATAGAAAATTTTAATTATTCCAGAAATTTTAATGGTTGTATTATCATTTAATGATGTAAAATTAGAGGTTGAATGTATTATTAACGACTGAAATCGAGAATTAAATTGTATAAATTTTGGGGTCGTTACACTTTCCAACTAAGAAAGAACAAGTCTTACTGGTAGTGGCCAATGACCATCTAAAAGGAAGAACGATTCTAAGAAGGTAAATACAAAATGCATAAACAAAGGATAATAAAAACAAAACTGATATGGTTATCAAAGGAGTTTGCTTCCACTACAATAAGCCTGGCCACTGGAAAGAAACTGCGAGAAGTATCTTGCAGAGACTAACCAGAAGAAGCTTAGTGAAGTTTTGGTTACAAATACAATTTTGTTCATAATTTAAAATAAATTTTTCTTTAAGTCAAGCTTCTACTTGGGTATTGGATACCGACTTTGGTTATCATAAATATAGATTTATGAAGGGTCAAAGCAGAAGTAGAAAGCTAAACAAAGATAAGTAATCATATGTGTGGGAAATGAAGCAAAGGTTGTTGCATTAGCCATAGAAACTTATAGTTTAGCATTTCCAACGGGCAAATCTATCAAGTTAATAAGTTGTTATTGTATTCTAGTTCTCGTTAGAAACATTATTTCTATTTCGTTGTTGGACAATGAAATCTTTGGTATTAAATTTAAGAACAATTGTTCTATTTATAATAATAATGTTTTGTATAGAACTGAAATATTAATTAATGGATTTTGTATCCTTGACTTACGTGAAAATAATTTGTATATTGAACAAATTAGTATAAGAAAAGGAGATGATCATTCAAAGAATTGAATGTGTGTATTCTCTAAAATGCAAGTGTGAATTATTTGAATGGTTTAAAGAATTCATAAGTGAAATAAATTGGCAAAGTATTAAGATTCTTTGATTAGATCGAGGAAGGAATCTTGTGCAATAAGTTTCTAGATCATCTTAAATGGTTTTCTCACAATGGACGCCTCCTGATACGCAATAATTGATTGATGTATCTAAAAATAAAAAATCATACCTTGTTGGACATGGTGCAGTTCATAATAATTTTACCGACATTCCAGTATCCTTCTGGGATAATGTCCTAGAAATGGCTACATATCTACGAAAAGGTAACCTCAAAATCCGACCCCAAGACTCTAGAAGAGTTATGGACAAGGTGGATTCCTAATCTTAAGTATGTTAAGATAAGGGGTTGTCCAACTTATGTGAAAATGTTTCAAAGGAATAAGTTCGGGACAAGATTTGACGGGTACAGATTTGTTGGACATCCTAAAGTAAGTTTAGGGTATATGTTCTATAATCCTACTTAGCAAAAGGTGTTTGTTGAGAAATACGCTACCTTCTAAGATAAATGTGTTTATCATTAAAGGGGCTAATGGGAGGATAATACATCTTGAAGAGTTCAAGAACCAGCAAACACTATAAGTTAAATAAAAGGAACTTGTAGATAGACATATTTTACCACAACCGAATCGTAAATCTAGAATATAACCGAAGATACTTGGGAGGTACGGATTCATCATAAATGATGATGATGAGGTATGCATCATAAAAGATGATGATCTAGTTAGATACGATTAGGTAAGAGTTGTAGACACTCAGAGAAATGGATTGAAGCAATCTTCTCAAAAATGGAACATTCGTTTTGATGAAACAATGAAAATAGTTTGATTTTATCAAAAAACAAGAATGAACCTAGTGTGTACAAAAGGGTCAGTGGGAGCATCGTGACATTTCTAGTATTATATGTTGATATACCAAGGATATGGAATGCCATGCCAGTGCTAGAATCAATAAAGATAAAGTTCTCTAAATATTCATCCATGAATGATTTGGGAAGAGTACCGTAATTGGGAATACAAATCTATATAGATAGATTTAAAAGGATGCTCGGTTTAACCCAAGGAACGTATATTTATTTGATGCTAAAGTTGTTTAGCATGGCAAACTCTAAGAGATGTCTCATGTTGATGAATCAAAAATTAGACCAAATATTGTAATCATCATTCATCCAAAAAAATCAAAACCAAAAATGATTACTTAGAACTTAGAAGTTAGAACTTAAAAGTTAACAACTACTTAGAAATTCTTGATTACAAATATCAACAATAAAATTTTAATATCGAAAAACCTTTCAACTCTTCAAGATCCAACCACTTCAAGCAGAGTCTATAAACAAATGATTATTAAAAACTCAAAATTTAATATTAGTAATGTATTTCTTTTATTGTCATTTTTAATTAATATTCATTTTTTACAATTTTTAATTTTAATATGTATTTTTTATTTTCAATCTTCAAATTTATGTATAGTTTTTTAAAGTTTCAAAATTATTCAGTAAATAATTTAATAATTATTACTCTATTACTGAAGTCTAGATACGTACATTGAAGACTTGATTTCTCTATTCTCTATCTCGATTTGTCAATTTCAATAACTCATGTACACGTAAGCAACTGTATTGTATCATTCTTTAATTAATGTCAAATTGTCATTGCATAATGATTAATGACTTTATTTATGTGCTTTATGACATGAGTTATAATTTATTAAATTATTATGGATGTAAATTATAATAATCCAACAATTATTGTTCAAAATTTTATGAAAATATTAAATTTATTTTAATTAAATTAGAATTTAGAGGTAAAGAAGTAGACATTATTATTTATTAATTATTTAATAAAAAATTTACTTATAATAAATTATTAAAAAAACAAAAAGATGTTTAGGTAATAAAAAAATAACTACAAATTTAACAATTATTAATAAGATAAATTTTAGAATTTAATATGAAATAACCAACTATTTGCATTTAGAATTTTAGAAACAATTTAAATATGTAATTAAGAAATTAAACTATTCGAATCGATCTCGAACTTATCGAATAGAACTTCAACTTATCGAACCGAACTCGAACTTACCGAACCGAACCGAACTCAAACTATTCGCGAACAAAG
The DNA here is from genome assembly GCA_020205605.1 of Panax ginseng. Lineage (NCBI taxonomy): Eukaryota > Viridiplantae > Streptophyta > Magnoliopsida > Apiales > Araliaceae > Panax > Panax ginseng. Next base: position 42,353,597 of record CM035127.1, on the reverse strand, counting down.
ACGAACTGAACCACATGGTTCGCGAACATGTTCGATCGAGCAATCGAACAGAACACTATGTGCGAACTCGACTCGACTTGGTGAGTAAGTCAAAATTGAACTGAATCGAACACAAACCAAACCGAACCGAACCTGTTCGCAAATAGTTCAGTTCATTTACAGCCCTACTCAAATCCCACAAATTCGGTGCTCACTGTCCAATAAAATCACATCTAACTACGCATAATAAAGGATAATAAATCTTATAAACTTTTTCAGGAATATGCATGTGAATATTATTCCTTATTTATTTAATTTGATGATGAAAATGATAAAGTCAATAAATGAATATGCAAATATGTTTGCATTGATAAAAGATGTAAAGTCCTTAATAGATGATAGAAAATATGGACAAGGACTTAGATTGAAAAGATCAAATGTGTTAGGTTGATCTGATATGAATAATTTGTTAGAGTTTATTCCCTAGAGGCCAATTATTTGATATAATTGCTTAACGTTTTGATATTATATTTGATTGAATAAATAAATGATTTTATTATGGTTTTATTTACTGCGTTATATAAATGTTAACATAATAAAAATCCTTAGAATAGTGATACAAATTATATAGTTTCAAGTATGTGACTTGAACATGAGATTATATAATTACAATTAGTATCATTGTTCTTAAATATCCCTAGTCGAGTATCATTGTTGATGGGACAACAATGATGCATTAAGACTAGTATGTGGATTGACTGCTGATCAAATCTCATTGGTCATAAATATATGAGATATTAAGTAGATGCATATGTGAGACCCCAAATTTTATGAAATAAAAGTATTCAATTTTTCTATTTTGGTAAATAGTTAAATTGATAAAAGTTTAAAGTTAAGGGTAATATGTGAATTTTTTTTTTTTTGCAAAGTAAGCAAGTTGATATAAAATATTCGTTGTGTTGGGGAATATTCGATTAGTGAGAATATTCTTTTTTGTCGGGGAATATCTGGACGCGCGGGTACAATCATTGGTGGACCCGCAACGGAATTATTGTCGAATCGAGAAAATGACAAAAATATTTTTATGAAAATAACGGCGGAAGTTTTTCTGAATTAAGCTGTTGAAACACCGGTGTTAAAAATCACGATGTCTGGCGTGGTTGTATATAGTAGCACACGGTATTGATTATTGATGCTTACATGATAAGTCACTCAGTTTTGTTTTATTAGTATTATTAATGTAATAAAACAGAAAAACTTTTTATATAAGACAGAATATTTTTATAAAGTTATTCGTTTTATTAGGCTAATAGTAAAATCTTTTTATATAAAAAGCAGAATACTTTTATAAAGTTATACATTTTATTAGACAATAATTAGAATATATTATATTTTATTATGCATAGTATTTGCATAGTGCCTATATAGTGTTTGCATAGTAAAATCTTTTATAAAGTTATTCATTTTATTAGATTATAAATAGAATATATTATATTTTATTTAAAGATTTTGCTTTAAATATGGAATAGTAAGATTAAAGTAAATCAATCTGGACCGTTCATTTGAGTTAGTTCTTATGCAAATCCATTTTTCTATAAAAAGAAGCTCATTCCTTCTTTATTTCTTATTTAATTCATTGAAACTCTAGAGAAATAAACTATAGAGAGAAAGAAGAATATATTCTGCTACTTCACTACTCATATATCCAAAGATTTTTTTCTTCTTAAGGTGAAGATAGGTGATGAAAATTATCTTAAATCACAGTTGCGAAGGAAATTTAGAACCACAATTATGATTATGAGTTATTCATATGATTGTGGACAGGAACTATTGATTTATTTTACATGGATAAAACATTATTGGTGGACTTTTAACATAGAGAGGATAATAGACCTTATGGTCTATTTGACTCTTCTAATGGATTGTTCGTTCCGCTGCAACTATGGTTGAAAAGTTTTATCATCTACCATATGTTCTAAATCTCTGATTTATTATTGATTAAAGCTATTGATAATTTAATTATCTTTAATCATGATATTCTTTACTGGGCTAGTTGTGCTCACCCTTTCTGCTTCACAATTCCTTTCAGGTAATAAGAGTGTTCTTAGTAAGAGTGTTCTTGAGATTGAGCCGGGGATAACGAGGAATGGAGCAGTGGTCTCTAGGCGTGGAGGTTCTCCTAAACAAGATAGAAAGTGTGTTGTATTCTATACAACATTTAGTAGTTATATTTGGTGAATCAAATAGGGTGAGGTGAACCCAACTTTGGAAGGGTGTTTTGCCACTATCATACAAGATGTCTAATGACATACAACCTCGTGTTATCATAAGATTGAGGGTCAGGCGCATCCACTTCTTTGAGTATATCTATGGGCACTACCTATATGATCTTGGAGTTTATTTGAAATATAATATTCACTTGGAGACAAGTGGAGATAGTTATATGTCAAGAGAAGACTCACTATTGGAAAAAAAAAAAAGATGATAGTAATCTTCTGCGTTTTTCTTTTGGGGTCTATTAAATCAACCAAGGATAATTACGTGGCTATATGATATCTATTATAACCTAGGCGCATGGCCTCCCATGTCTGAAGGTTTCCTTGAGCACTTCCCAAAGATTTTAGTTTCTAAAAAGCAGGTTTTTGACTATACTTTTATGTAAAGTACCATTGTAAGGTTGTGGTCGAGGCACCATAGAGAGTTACATACATTTGTATTAAAACTCATAGTTAAGCGTGGTCGTATTCTATCTGACTGATTTCAACGATTTATAAATGAAGTTATATTTGAATTTTGTACCATGTATCTGGTGACTTAGAATGGGTGATGTATACCTAATTTTGGGGGGCGTCACATTTGGTATCGAGCTTAGGGATATGGTGTTTGGTGGAAATAAGAGTCTAGAACTAGGAGGGAGCGCAGGTTATATACTTCATTAGTGTGTGACTTACCTAAGTGAAATTGTTTACTTGATTTGACAAATTGTGATATGTTAATTAACCTTTGTTTTGAAGATATGTTCTAGAATGATATACGAAATAATGGGAGATGAGCAATGGAAAAATCATGATCTGAGAGGATATAATCGGGAAGGTACAATCCAAGAAAGAAAACAAGGTATTCTCATCTCTTGAATATCAGTGCGCACGCACGTAATTTTTGGTGAAATTTGAAGAAGGAGGGTGATTATGAGACCTAATTTTATGAAATAAAAGTATTCAATTTTCTATTTTGGTAAATAGTTAAATTGATAAAAGTTTAAAGTTAAGGGTAATATGTGAATTTTTTTTTTGCCAAGTAAGCAAGTTGATATAAAATATTCGTTGTGTCGGGGAATATTCGATTAGTCGGGGAATATTCTTTTTCTCGGGGAATATCCATACGACGGTACAATCATTGGTGGACCCCACAACGGAATTATTATCGGATTAAAAAAATGACAAAAATATTTTTATGAAAATAACGGCGGAAGTTTTACTGAATTAAGCTGTTGAAACACCGGTGTTAAAAGTACGATGTCTGGCGTGGTTGTATAGTAGGACACGAGTATTGATTATTGATGCTTACGTGATAAGTCACTCAGTTTTGTTTTATTAGTATTATTAATGTAATAAAACAGAAAAACTTTTTATATAAAACATAATACTTTTATAAAGTTATTCGTTTTATTAGGCTAATAGTAAAATCTTTTATATAAAATAGAATACTTTTATAAGGTTATACATTTTATTAGACAATAATTAGAATATATTATATTTTATTATGCATAGTGTTTGTATAGTGCCTGTATAGTGTTTGCATAGTAAAATCTTTTATAAAGTTATTCGTTTTATTAGATTATAAATCGAATATATTATATTTTATTAAAAAGAATTTGCTTTAAATATGGACCATAAGATTAAAGTAAATCAATCTAGACCGTTCATGAGTTAGTTACTATGCAGTCCATTTTTCTATAAATAGAAGCTCATTCCTTCATTATTTCTTACAAATTCACTGAAACTTTAGAGAGATAAACTATAGAGAGAAAGAAGAAAAGTATTCTGCTACTTTACTACTCATATATCCAGTACTCTTCTTCTTAAGGTGAAGATAGGTGATGAAAATTATCTTCGTCCTGGTTGCGAAAGGAAATTTAGAACCACAATTATGATTATGAGTTATTCATATGATTGTGGACAGGAACTATTGATTTATTTTACATGGATAAAATATTATTGGTTGACTTTTAACATAGAGAAGATAATAGACCTTATGGTCTATTTGACTTTTCTAATGGATTGCTCGTTCTGCTTGCAACTATTGTTGAAAAGTTTTATCATCTACCATATGTTCTAAATCTCTGATTTATTATTGATGAAAGCTATTGATAATTTAATTATCTTTAGTCATGATATTCTTTACTGGGCTAGTTGTGCTCACCCTTTCTGCTTCATAATTCCTTTCGAATTATTAAGAGTGTTTAAGTAAGAGTGTTCTTGCGAATTGAGCAGGGGATAACAGGGGAATAGAACAGTGGTCTCTAGCTGTGGAGGTTCTCCCTAAACAATATAGAAAAGTGTGTTGTATTCTATACAACATTTAGTAGTTATATTTGGTGAATCAAATAGGGTGAGGTAAACCCAACTTTGGAAGGGTGTTTTGCCACTATCATACAAGATGTCTAATGACGTACAACCTCGTATTATCATAAGATAGGGTTGTGCACATCCACTTGCTCAGTATATCTACGGGCATTACCTATATGATCTTGGAGTTTATCATAAGATAGGGTTACGCAGATGCTAGTTTCTAGACTGACAATGATGACTATAAGTCTCAGTCATGTTTTATGTTTTGCCTTAATGGTATCTTTGTTAGTTTGGAAGAGTTGAAAAGAGAGGCGAGAAATGATTCTACAACCCGAAATTTGAGTATATTGCTGCTTCTAGTGCGGCCAAGGAGGCTGTATGGATTAAATAGTTCATCACTGAACTTAGTGTTATTCCAACCATTGTTGATCCGGTTAAGCTATACTGTGATAATAATGGAGCCATTGCACATGCTAAGGAACCCAGAATTCACCAACGATCCAAGCATATACTTAGGCGATACCATCTCATCCGTGAAATCATTAATAGAGGAGATATACATATAGGAAGAGTGCCAACAAATGATAATGTTGTAGATCCACTGACTAAGGCTTTGTCGCAATGAGAAGCAAGACGGTCACACTAGTTCCATGGGTATTAGATACATGAGTGATTGGCTCTAGTGCAAGTGGGAGACTATTAGAGTTTATGCCATAGAGGCCAATTATTTGATATAATTGCTTAACATTTTGATATTATATTTGATTGAATAAATGAATGATTTTATTATGATTTTATTTATTGCGTTATATAAATGTTAACATAATAAAATCCTTAGAATAATGATACAAATTATATAGTTTCAAGTATGTGACTTGAACATGAGATTATATAATTATAATTAGTATCATTGTTCTTAAATGTCCCTAGTCGAGTATCATTGTTGATGGGACAACAATGATACATTAAGACTACTATGTGGATCGATTGATGACCAAATCTCATTGATCATAAATATATGAGATATTAAGTCGATGCATAGGTACATATTGAGAACGATGTCTTTGGGATGGACCCACCATGAGAATTCTATGTGGAGCATTATGCGAAGTGTCATTAGCAATTCTCATAGTGACAATGATGTAATGGTTCTCTTGACCGAAATCACTATATTTCTACACGGAATTTATGTATTTTGATATCATCAAATGTCGCCTTTAATAGGTGGACTATAAAGGTGATTATTGGGTACATCATGAATCGTGAGGAATATGAGTGATCTAGATGGAATTTAACCATCCTATATATAGGGGTGATATCTATAGGCCTCTTGATTGAGTAGGACTATGAAATGCATGGCCATGCTTAAATAGTGATTTGTTTCATATAGTCTACTCATTGATCAAGAAAAACTCAGATTAAATTATGAAGAGTATGACACATTCCATGACTCAAGTTTAATCTAGGATATTAAGGTTAAAAGGATTAAATTACATTAAAACATTGGTCACGAAAAGGTTGCATCAAATCATCGATCTTATTATTACTTGGGTAGCAGTGATGCATTACTAGATACCGCTCACTGTTTATAATTTTATAATATGATTTTAAAATTATTGCCAACGTAATAATAACCTATAGGGTCACACACATATAACGTAATTAAAAGGAAATTAATTTAAATTGTAAAGATTTAAATATGTCAATATGATTGATAGTATTTAAATTACGAATTTAAATTAATATGATAATTTATATATATAGGTATATTGATTAAGTAAGACTTAATTAAGATATATATATATATATATATATATATATAAATTCAGATTTTAATAATATTAGGTTTTGATTAATTCCTCATAACTGCTATATATATGATATATATCAGTCATTTTAGGAATTACGTCAAAATACAAAACCCTAGCCACTCTTAGAGAAAGACTAGAGAAAACCGTTTCAAAAATCCTCATCCATGGTGGCTAGTACCGCGGTTCCTTCTTCTGCAGATCGTAGGACGATTCACGAAGCGTTCATGTGGATACCGTAGAGATGCAATTCTGTTGGATTACGTAAAGGATTCAAAGCCGTTTCAAAACTCTTTCATAATCGGTATAATATCTAAACCACTGAATTAATTTTTGTTTTGCATGGATCCTATTTTGGGTTTCAGATTGTTTTGTTCAATTTATTTTCCGCTGTGCATTGCTTTGATGTGCCGAAAACCCTACATAAATAACTTTGTAAAGTTCTTTAAAATATCATAATGTATAAGGACTATGAATAGAAAGATCAAACTTGTTAGGTTGATCTTATAAAGTATAAATAGATAGGCTTGTCTAATCGAAAAACACTTCGCCAACCATTATAGTCTGCTAATAGAGTTACGACAGAATCTTAGTCTATCAAGGCAAAATCATATACTACACTTGGAATTGTAGAAGCTGTCTGTCGAGCTAAAACAAGAATCGTAGGCCTCACTCAAAATCGTGGAGTCTACAAGTCATTACAAATCAGAATCGTAGTCAAATGAGCCGACCAAGAGATTGCAGAAACCAAGGCAAAATCTTAGTCTGTCAAGAAAACCTCTCTCAGAATCACAGTCTGTCAAATAAAGTTTTTCTCGAAATCGTAGAGATAGTCTGCCAAGTGTTTAATGAGCCAAGTTAAGAATCGTAGGCTTCACTCAAAATTGTGGAGTCTACAAATCATCACCAATGAAAATTGTAGTTAGTCAAGTGCTCACAATGCTAAGGAAGAATCGTAGAGCACTCATGATTCTCAACAGATGATCAATCTCAAGTGTATACATAGATCTCATCCTCTGATAAGAGTAACTAAGTTTCAGAATACAGTCTACTTAAAGAGTATCGGAAAGCATTTTCTGAATGACCTACAAGAAAATAGAAGATCAAAGCACCAACTCTATCAGTAAGGCTGATTGAGAAGTGAGGAGCCATTCAGGAGTTCTCTACAAGCGCCTATCAGAAGACAACAATCATAGTGTTTGCCATCTAGTAGTAGAGTCTGATAAAGCACTTTTAAAGATAATGGCAAACTTACAGAGGATATACGAAAAGGATTGTCTATGCTCAGTCTCACCATGAAGAATGAACAAAAGATCACAGGGCAAAAAATTGAGGAAGCTGAGCATGACTAATCAAAAAAGCCATGAAAACCAAAGGGCCAAGGCAGTCAGCAAGTTTGCTAGTTCCTAAAGAAAAGCAAGATAAGCCTGGTCAAAGAACACACTGCAAGTATAAGATGGTATTGCCAATTCAAAGAGCTCTCTCGGAATCACAAAAATGTCAAGGGAATCGTGGACCTATCAAATCACTCCACGATTCCCATAGACAAACTACAACCAAGTACATAAATGTCAGCATCAAAATCATAAAGTTCATTCGTCTGGTGATTGAGTCTTAGCAATGTCTAATAGTGAAGACTGACGTACGAGCATTGATGTTTGAGAATCCCAATGATCTCACCAACATCCTTGGTTTGGATCGAGGAAACAAAAGGAAAGAGAAAAGGTGACTACCAACTAGTCTACTAAAAGTGATGTTTCAGAAATGTCAGATCAGAAAGAAGTCTGCTATGTCAGGCCAGTCAAAAATGAGCTGTCACATCAACTCAATATATCTGCATCACAGAACTCAGAATGTTTGAAGCTTTTCAAATAGCTCTCAATGGCTATAATCCAATGGGGAGCTGATGGATGAGCCTAAATAGAGTTGAAGCTTCAAAGAGATAAGAAGTTGACTCTAGATGAAGTAAGTCATATATAGAACTTAACAGAGAAAAAGTTTTAGTAAAAGTGAGACTATTACGAGAATGAGTGAAGCACATCTAATGAGGTTCTTTCATTGTAAAAAAAAGATTCACTCAATACAAAGGAGCATGCTTAATGTACAAAGTGGCATCCATGCTAAGAGAAATGGGAAGGCAAGAAGATAAGAACTAGAGTGCTTATTCATGCTAAGAGCCGGAAGGCCAAGAAGACAAAAATTAGAGTGGCAGATTAGAAAACATACCTCAAGAGCCTCTACATTTCACCATGAACACCTTGAAATGAAGAGAAAAAGATGCAAAGTGAATCTATACACAAGACAACTAGTGTTCAAAAGCTACAAAGTACTGGAAGAGGTTGAACTAATATTCAAGAATTAGCAATACCTCAAGTGATAATGTGATATCTTGAATATCGGATGAAGTCAAACATGAACAACAAAGATCAAGAGAAGACGAAGGAGATAAATCAGATTGCTAAGTACACAAGGATGTCGAAGCTTAATGTACATCTTAGCATTACATCGGATTTTGATCAAGTATCAATGTTGAATGTAATACGATCACAAGAAGTCTGCTAAGTACAAGAAGATGAACAAACTAAATGTTATCTTATTAAATGAACAACAAGAACAAAAAACAAAAACATACAAGCATCATGGGCGTGTCGGGTCCTTTTCTTAGTAACTAAACCAAAGTCAAGTCTGCTGGGCTTACTGAGTACCAGAAGGTATAAGAGATTCTATGTCTACTGGGCTTATATAGTCTATAGTTTCCAAGACTGCTGGTCTTGAAGGGTTCTTAGTGAACTAGTGTTCCAAGTCTGCTTGTCTTGAAGGGTTCTTAGTGAAGTAGAGTTCCAAGGCTACTGGTCTTTAAGGAATCTTAGTGATTTGAAGTTGATCAAATCCTTAGTGGAATCCCTACTTATTGAAGCAGAAGAGTGGAGTAGGAGCATTTAGACAATAATTAGAATATATTATATTTTATTATGCATAGTGTTTGTATAGTGCCTGCATAGTGTTTGCATAGTAAAATCTTTTATGAAGTTATTCGTTTTATTAGATTATAAATAGAATATATTATATTTTATTAAAAAGAATTTGCTTTAAATATGGACCATAAGATTAAAGTAAATCAATCTAGGACAGATTCATGAGTTAGTTACTATATGCGATCCCATTTTCTATAAATAGAAGCTCATTCCTTCATTATTTCTTACAAATTCATTGAAACTCTAGAGAGATAAACTATAGAGAGAAAGAAGAAAAGTATTCTGCTACTTTACTACTCATATATCCAGTACTCTTCTTCTTAAGGTGAAGATAGGTGATGAAAATTATCTTCGTCCCGGTTGCGAAAGGAAATTTAGAACCACAATTATGATTATGAGTTATTCATATGATTGTGGACAGGAACTATTGATTTATTTTACATGGATAAAACATTATTGGTAGACTTTTAACATAGAGAAGATAATAGACCTTATGGTCTATTTGACTCTTCTAATGGATAGCTCGTTCCGCTGCAACTATTGTTGAAAAGTTTTATCATCTACCATATGTTCTAAATCTCTGATTTATTATTGATGAAAGCTATTGATAATTTAATTATCTTTAGTCATGATATTCTTTACTGGGCTAGTTGTGCTCACCCTTTCTGCTTCATAATTCCTTTCAGGTAATAAGAGTGTTGCCGTAAGAGTGTTGTCTTCGAATTGACAGGGGATAACGGGGGATAGAACGATGGTCTCTAGGTTGTGGAGGTTCTCCTAAACAAAGTATAGAAAAGTGTGTTGTATTCTATACAACATTTAGTAGTTATATTTGGTGAATCAAATAGGGTGAGGTGAACCCAACTTTGGAAGGGTGTTTTGCCACTATCATACAAGATGTCTAATGACGTACTACCTCGTATTATCATAAGATAGGGTTGTGCACATCCACTTGCTCAGTATATCTACGGGCACTACCTATATGATCTTGGAGTTTATTTGAAATATAATATTCACTTGGAGACAGTGGAGATAATTATATGTCAAGAAAAGACTCACCATTGGAGAGAAGATGATAGTAATCTTCTCGTTTTTCTTTGGGGTCTATTGGGTAACCCAAGGATAATTCTATGGCCATATGATATCTATTATAACCTAGACGCATGGCCTCCATGTACGAAGGTTTCCTTGAGCACTTCCCAAAGATTTTAGTTTCTAAAACAATTTTTGACTATACTTTTATGTAAAGTACCATTGTAAGGTTGTGGTCGAGGCACCATGAGAGTTACATATATTTGTATTAAAACTCACAGTTAATTGTGGTCGTATTCTATACGACAGCTCAACAGTTGTATAAATGAAGTTGTATTTGAATTTTGTACCATGTATCTGGCGACTCAGAATGGGTGATGTATACCTAATTTTGGGGGCGTCACAACATAGGTACATGTTAGAGAACGATGTACTGGACAGACCCACCATGAAAATTCTATGTGGAGCATTATGCAAAGTGTCATTAGCAATTCTCATAGTGACAATGATGTAATGGTCCTCCGACCTGAAATCACTATATTTCTGCATGGGAATTTATATACTATGATATCATCAAATATCACCTTTAATAGGGTAGACTATAAAGGTGATTATTGGGTACATCATGAATCGTGTGAGGAATATGAGTGATCTAGATGGAATTTAACCATCCTATATATTAGGGGTGATATCCATAGGCCTCTTGATTGAGTAGGACTATGAAATACATGGCTATGCTCAAATAGTGATTTATTTCATATAGTCTACTCATTGATCAAGAAAAACTTAGATTAAATTATGAAGAGTATGACACATTCCATGACTCAAGTTTAATCTAGGATATTGAGGTTAAAAGGATTAAATTACATTGAAACATTGGTCACGAAAAGGTTGCATCGAATCATCGATCTTATTATTACTTAGGTAGTAGTGATGCATTACTAGATGCCACTCACTATTTATAATTTTATAATATGATTTTAAAATTATTGCCAACGTAATAATAACCTATAGGGTCACACACATAGAACGTAATTAAAAGGAAATTAATTTAAATTGTAAAAATTTAAATATGTCAATATGATTGATAGTATTTAAATTACGAATTTAAATTAATAGGATAATTTATATATATGTGTATATTAATTAAGTAAGACTTAATTAAGATATATATATATATATATATATATATATAAATTCGGATTTTAATAATATTAGGTTTTGATTAACTCCTCCTAATTGCTATATATATATATATATATATATATGATATATATCAGTTATTTTAGGAATTACGTCAAAATACAAAACCCTAGCCGCTCTTAGAGAGAGACTAGAGAAAACAGTTTTGAAAATCTTCATCCTTTGTGGCTGTACCGCGGTTCCTTCTTCCGCCGATCGTAGGACGATTCGCGGAGCGTTCGCGTGGATACCGTAGAGACGCAGTTTTGTTGGATTGGGTAAAGGATTCGAAGCCGTTTAAAAAATCTTTCATAATCGGTATAATATCTAAACCACTGAATTAATTTCTGTTTTGCATTGATCCTGTTTTGAGTTTCGGATTGTTTTGTTCAATTTATTTTCTGATGTGCATTGCTTTGATGTGCCGAAAACCCTACAGTGGTATCAGAGCTACTTGCGAAACGATTAATTCAGATTACGTGTTTTATTATTTTCGATATATATGATATACGATGATACAATTTTACCGATCTAAAATTGAGTATATGATATTGTGTATGTAGGCATATTCTGATATTATGAATATCAGTAATAGATATACATGTATATTATGTTCTGTTAATTGTATCTTAAATGGAGTAATAACAATATACAACTTCTGTTCTAATTGGATTAGAAACATGAAGATTCGGTTTAATATGATTAATTGAAACTGGACATATATGATATGTACTGGGTGTATAGTTATTATGGGTGTTTTAGTGGATTAAAATATATGATTCTGAAATTGTTTCAGAGATTCGTATGGAAAAAATTCTACATACATGTTGTAGTTCGATAGTCGTGACCCCAATATGTTAGATATAGTTTTCTTTAATTATATATAAACTGTTATGTGCTTATTGTGATATGCATGGTGCACAGTTATGGACTTTTGACCCATAGGTTAGTGGTTTTTGGTTTTGAAATAAGGCTTGCATGTTGTGCCTTTCTATAAATTCTAATGTAATATTCTCTTCTCATCTAAATCCCCTCGAATGTAACTCGATGTTTCTTTATGTCATGTAATAATCTGTAATCGATGAAGATGATGAGATGGAGAACACGATGGTAAGATGATGATGGAGAGGAGGCACATGCATGAGGAATATCCAAGGGAGCTACTATTTTGAAGATCTTTTACCACCTTAGATTGACCTTCAATCTTTCATTAGCTTGAAAAGATTGACAGTGGATTGGGCCATAACTGTGACACATTTATTTTTTGCACTTTATTTATGCTTGTATGCGATATGATATGATAAATAATGTGCATGCTTAATAAGATTAAAATTGGTGAGATCTAAATTAATTTATAAAATCTCTCAATAAATTATTAAGTCTAAATCAGATACCTTCCAATGAATAACACTCATCAAGACCTTGATCAATGGATGTAGGTTTGCCAAAGAAAAGTACCCTATTTATCTAGGTAAGATGCGATAGGATAATTGTGATATCCAAACTGTTAAAATCATTGGGCCCGACTTAACTAGGTTATCTCAATAGGATTATGGACTTAGAGGCATGGAGTTTGGTGGGTACCATTAGATGGACTAGAAACAAATGTTGTTGACCAAACTATCCAAGAGTTATATATGATATAATTGACAAAGGGTTGTCTACCTAAATAATTGTGTTTTAAGAGATTAGCCAAAGCTAACTTAAGGCATAATGAAATATGGATATTGGCTCACTAGAAAGATTTAATAGAAAATGCTTTCCGAATTAATGGCGAGGGCTATTAATTTGAATAAAATAATGGGAGGTATATGTTTAATATACTATTATCTATTACATAATATCAACTCTGAAATTTGACTTATTATTTTTTGCACTTATAAATTGTAGATATCAATGGCAAACAACAACAACACAAGTAGTCTTTCACTATGATCAGTCCTTGAGAAGGACAAGCTGAGTGGAATTAATTTCCTTGACTGGCATAGGAACTTGAGGATTGTCCTCAAACAAGAGCGCAAGCTATATGTCCTTGATGGACCCATTCTGCAAGACAAATTTTGTCATCCTTTGCATCACGCATGAGACATAATGCTTACAAGAAGCATCAAGATGATGCTCTAGACGTGAGTTATCTCATGCTAGTTACCATGAATGCTGAGCTTTAGAAGCAACATGAGTTGATGGATGCTTATGAGATGATTGAGCATCTCAAGAAATTGTTCGAAGGGCATGCTCGACAGGAGAGGTATGATACATGTAAGGCATTGTATCACTGCAAGATGGGTGAACGTGATCCAGTTAGTCCACATGTGCTGAAAATGATTGGGTATATTGAGTACCTTGATAGGTTGGGTTTTCCAATCACTCCGGAAGCCCAAACAGATCTTGTTTTGCAATCCTTAAACAACATCTACTCTCAATTTGTTATGAATTATCTTATGAATGAAATTGAGAAACCCCTTACTGCGTTATTGAGCATGTTAAGAACTGCCGAGAACAACATGAAAAAGGCAGGACCCGCTCTCATAATGATGGTGCAAAAGGGGAATGCTAAGGGAAATTGGAAAGGCAAGAAGAAGATAGGATCTAAATCTTTTGCCAAACCCAATTCCAAAACCAAACAGGCTTTAAAACCTAAAGGTAGGGTGGCTAAAGAAGGTGAGTGTTACTTCTATGGAAAACCTAGACACTGGAAGAGGAACTGTCATGCTTATTTGGAAGATGTGAAGAAAAGGAAAGGAAGTACGACTTCTGATTCAGGTATATATGTTATAGAAGTCAACTTGTCTACTTCTACATCATGGGTATTGGATACTAGATGTGGTTCTCATATTTGTGTTAATGTGCAGGAACTTCGAAGGTGTATGACTTTGGCAAAAGGAGAGATTGACCTACGAGTTGGGAATGGAGCAAAAGTCGTTGCACTGGCCATAGGAACTTATCATTTATCTTTGCCCTCTGGGCTAATATTAGAATTAGAGGATTATTATTATGTGCCTGCTATAAACAAAAATATTATTTCTGTTTCTTGTTTGGATAAGAAAGGTTTTTCATTTATAATAAAGAACAATCGTTGTTTCTTTTACTTAAATGATATTTGCTATGGTGTTGCACAATTGTTTAATGGTCTCTATATTCTTGATTTAGAAATGCCTATCTATAACATAAATATAAAACGATTTAAATCAAATGATTCAAATCTGACATATCTCTGGCACTGTCGTATAGGCCATATAAATGTGAAACGCATATCCAAACTCCATAAAGATGGGTTCTTGGATTCATTTGATTTTGAATCATATGAGAAATGCGAGTCTTGTTTATTAGGCAAAATGACTAAAGCCCCTTTCACTGGACACAGTGAATGGGCTAGCTATGTAGTGGGACTTATATATAGTGATGTATGTGGACCCATGAATTCGTTAACAAGAGGTAGGTTTTATTACTTCATTACATTTACTGACGACTTTAGTAGATATGGATATGTGTATCTTATGAGACACAAATTTGAATCCTTTAAAAACTTCAAGGAATTCAAGAATGAAGTTCAAAACCAATTTGGCAAAAGCATAAAAGCCCTTCGATCCGATCGAGGAGGTGAATACTTAAGCCAAGACTTTGATGACCTTCTAAAGGAGTGTGGTTTCACATCTCACTCCACCTGGAACAGCACAATGGAATGGTGTATCTGAGAGGAGGAATCGAACCTTATTGGACATGGTACAATCAATGATGAGTCATGCAGATCTTCTAATAAGCTTCTGGGGTCATGCCCTAGAGACAACTGCATTCACACTTAACTGTGTTCCTACAAAGACGGTTCAGAAGACACCATATGAGATGTGGACTGGGAAACGTTTTAGTATGTCGTTCATGAAGATTTGGGGTTGCGAGGCATTTATAAAACGTCTGGACTCTAATAAGCTCAGACCCAAATCTGACAAATGTAATATTGTGGGATACCCAAAGGAAACAAAAGAGTATTATTTCTACAAACCTTCTGAGAACAAAGTGTTTGTTGCTCGAACTGGTATTTTTCTAGAAAGAGAATTTGTCTCTAAAGGAAATAGAGTGAGGAAAGTAGAACTCGAAAAAATTTGAGAACCACAAAATATCATTGAACCTGAGTTGGAACGTGAGCAGGAACCACAAGATATTGTGGAAAGTGAACCTACTCAAATTACACAAGGCATTCGTAGATCTGGTAGGACACGCCAAGAGCCCGAGAGATATTATGGATATCTTGTGACTCAAAACAGTGATGTAATGCTCATAGATCAAGATGAGCCTGCTTCCTACTAAGAAGCTATGAATGGACGAGATTCGAGAAATGGCTTGAAGCCATGAAATGCGAGATGGACTCCATGTATACTAACCAAGTATGGACTCTGGTTGATCCACAGAAGGGTAAAACCAATCGGGTGCAAGTGGGTTTTCAAGAAGAAAACCGAGCATGGATGGTAATGTACAAACCTATAAAGGCCATTTGGTAGTAAAAAAGGTTTCAAACAAATTCAAGGTGTTGACTATGATGAAACCTTCTCTCCAGTGGCAATGGTTAAATCCATCAGAATCTTACTTGCTATTGCAGCTTTTTATGATTACGAAATCTGGCAGATGGATGTCAAAACTGCTTTCCTTAAAGGAAATCTCTTTGAGGATGTGTACATGACACAACCTGAGGGTTTTGTCACTCCAAAGGATGCTGTAAAGGTATGTAAGCTACAACGATCCATTTATGGATTGAAGCAAGCCTCTCAGAGTTGGAATCTTCGATTTGATGAAGCAGTCAAAGAGTTTGGCTTTATAAAAAATGAAGATGAACCTTGTGTATATAAGAAGGTTAGTGAGAGTCACATTGTATTCCTAGTATTATATGTTGATGACATATTAATTATTGGGAATGACATTCCTTCCTTACAAGCTATAAAAACATGGTTAGGAAAATGTTTCTCCATGAAATATTTAGGCGATGCTGCCTACATTTTAGGTATCAGGATCTATAGAGATAGATCGAGAAAAATGCTCGGCCTAAGTCAAAGTACATATATTGATAAAAGTGTTGAAATGGTTCAGCATGCAAGAGGCGAAAAGAGGAAACTTACCCGTGACTCATGGTATAAAGATCTCTAAGGCCCAATGTCCTAAATCACAAGATGTTGAGGAACGTATGAGAAAGATCCCTTATGCTTCGATAATTGGATCTATCATGTATGCAATGATATGTACTCGTCCGGATGTCTCGTTTACTTTGAGCATGACGAGCAGATACCAGTCGAATCTAGGTGCAGGTCACTAGACAACAGTCAAGAATATCCTCAAGTACCTGAAAAGGACTAAGGATTCATTCTTTGTATATGGAGGTGAAGACGAACTGGCAGTAAAGGGTTACACAGATGCTAGTTTCTAGACTGACAATGATGACTATAAGTCTCAGTCATGTTTTGTGTTTTGCCTTAATGGTATGCTGTTAATTTGGAAGAGTTCAAGCAAGAGGCGATGAGTTTGATTCTACAAATCGAGGTGAGTATATTGTCGCTTCTAGTGCTGCAAGGAGGAGGTCAGATGGATTAAATAGTTCATCACTGAACTTAGTGTTATTCCAACCATTGTTGATCCGGTTAAGCTATACTGTGATAATAATGGAGCCATTGCACATGCTAAGGAACCCAGAATTCACCAACGATCCAAGCATATACTTAGGCGATACCATCTCATCCGTGAAATCATTAATAGAGGAGATATACATATAGGAAGAGTGCCAACAAATGATAATGTTGTAGATCCACTGACTAAGGCTTTGTTGCAACAGAAGCAAGACGGTCACACTAGTTCCATGGGTATTAGATACATGAGTGATTGGCTCTAGTGCAAGTGGGAGACTATTAGAGTTTATGCCATAGAGGCCAATTATTTGATATAATTGCTTAACATTTTGATATTATATTTGATTGAATAAATGAATGATTTTATTATGATTTTATTTACTGCGTTATATAAATGTTAACATAATAAAAATCCTTAGAATAATGATACAAATTATATAGTTTCAAGTATGTGACTTGAACATGAGATTATATAATTATAATTAGTATCATTGTTCTTAAATGTCCCTAGTCGAGTATCATTGTTGATGGGACAACAATGATACATTAAGACTACTATGTGGATTGACTGATGACCAAATCTCATTGATCATAAATATATGAGATATTAAGTCAATGCATAGGTACATATTAGAGAACGATGTACTGGACAGACCCACCATGAGAATTCTATGTGGAGCATTATGCGAAGTGTCATTAGCAATTCTCATAGTGACAATGATGTAATGGTCCACTGACCTGAAATCACTATATTTCTACACGAGAATTTATGTATTTTGATATCATCAAATGTCGCCTTTAATAGGGTGGACTATAAAGGTGATTATTGGGTACATCATGAATCGTGTGAGGAATATGAGTGATCTAGATGGAATTTAACCATCCTATATATTAGGGGTGATATCTATAGGCCTCTTGATTGAGTAGGACTATGAAATGCATGGCCATGCTTAAATAGTGATTTGTTTCATATAGTCTACTCATTGATCAAGAAAAACTCAGATTAAATTATGAAGAGTATGACAAATTCCATGACTCAAGTTTAATCTAGGATATTAAGGTTATAAGGATTAAATTACACTAAAACATTGGTCACGAAAAGGTTGCATCAAATCATCGATCTTATTATTACTTGGGTAACTGTGATGCATTACTAGATACCGCTCACTGTTTATAATTTTATAATATGATTTTAAAATTATTGCCAACGTAATAATAACCTATAGGGTCACACAGATATAACGTAATTAAAATGGAATTAATTTAAATTGTAAAGATTTAAATATGTCAATATGATTGATAGTATTTAAATTACGAATTTAAATTAATATGATAATTATATATATAGGTATATTGATTAAGTAAGACTTAATTAAGATATATATATATATATATATATATATATATATATATATATAAATTAGGATTTTAATAATATTAGGCTTTGATTAATTCCTCCTAACTGCTATATATATGATATATATATCAGTCATTTTAGGAATTACGTCAAAATACAAAACCCTAGCCGCTCTTAGAGAAAGACTAGAGAAAACCGTTTCAAAAATCCTCATCCATGGTGGCTAGTACCGCGGTTCCTTCTTCTGCAGATCGTAGGACGATTCACGAAGCGTTCATGTGGATACCGTAGAGATGCAATTCTGTTGGATTACGTAAAGGATTCAAAGCCATTTCAAAACTCTTTCATAATCGGTATAATATCTAAACCACTGAATTAATTTCTGTTTTGCATGGATCCTATTTTGGGTTTCAGATTGTTTTGTTAAATTTATTTTCCGTTGTGCATTGCTTTGATGTGCCAAAAACCCTACATAAATAACTTTGTAAAGTTCTTTAAAATATCATAATGTATAAGGACTATGAATAGAAAGATCAAACTTGTTAGGTTGATCTTATAAAGTATAAATAGATAAGCTTGTCTGATCGAAAAACACTTCGCCAACCATTATAGTCTGCTAATAGAGTTAAGACAAAATCTTAGTCTATCAAGGCAAAATCATATACTACACTTGGAATCGTAGAAGCTGTCTGTCGAGCTAAAACAAGAATCGTAGGCCTCACTCAAAATCGTGGAGTCTACAAGTCATTACAAATCAGAATCGTAGTCAAATGAGCCGACCAAGAGATTGCAGAAACCAAGGCAAAATCTTAGTCTGTCAAGAAAACCTCTCTCAGAATCACAGTCTGTCAAATAAAGTTTTTCTCGAAATCGTAGAGATAGTCTGCCAAGTGTTTAATGAGCCAAGTTAAGAATCGTAGGCTTCACTCAAAATTGTGGAGTCTACAAATCATCACCAATGAAAATTGTAGTTAGTCAAGTGCTCACAATGCTAAGGAAGAATCGTAGAGCACTCTATGATTCTCAACAGATGATCAATCCTGAAGTGTATACATAGATCTCATCCTCTGATAAGAGTAACTAAGTTTCAGAATACAGTCTACTTAAAGAGTATCGGAAAGCATTTTCTGAATGACCTACAAGAAAATAGAAGATCAAAGCACCAACTCTATCGGTAGAAATTTGATTGAGAAGTGAGGAGCCATTCGGGAGTTCTCTCTGGCGCTTTATCGAGAAGACAACAATCATAGTGTTTGCCATCTAGTAGTAGAGAGTCCGATAAAGCACTTTTAAAGATAATGGCAAACTTACAGAGGATATACGAAAAGGATTGTCTATGCTCAGTCTCACCATGAAGAATGAACAAAAGATCACAGGGCAAAAAATTGAGGAAGCTGAGCATGACTAATCAAAAAAGCCATGAAAACCAAAGGGCCAGAAGGCGTTCGACAAGTTTGCTAGTTCTAAAGAAAAGCAAGATAAGCCTGGTCAAAGAAACAATCGCAAGTATAAGATGGTATTGCCAATTCGAAAAAGAGCTCTCGGAATCACAAAATGTCGAGGAATCGTGGACCTATCAAATCACTCCACGATTCCCATAGACAAACTACAACCAAGTACATAAATGTCAAACATCAAAATCATAAAGTTCATTCGATACGGTGATTGAGTCTTAGCAATGTCTAATAGTGAAGGACGGCGTACGAGCATTGATGTTTGAGAATCCCAATGATCTCACCAACATCCTTGGTTTGGATCGAGGAAACAAAAGGAAAGAGAAAAGGTGACTACCAACTAGTCTACTAAAAGTGATGTTTCAAAAATGTCAGATCAGAAAGAAGTCTGCTATGTCAGGCCAGTCAAAAATGAGCTGTCACATCAACTCAATATATCTGCATCACAGAACTCAGAATGTTTGAAGCTTTTCAAATAGCTCTCAATGGCTATAATCCAATGGGGAGCTGATGGATGAGCCTAAATAGAGTTGAAGCTTTAAAGAGATAAGAAGTTGACTCTAGATGAAGTAAGTCATATATAGAACTTAACAGAGAAAAAGTTTTAGTAAAAGTGAGACTATTACAGAATGAGTGAAGCACATCTAATGAGGTTCTTTCATTGTAAAAAAGATTCACTCAATACAAAGGAGCATGCCAATGTACAAAGTGGCATCCATGCTAAGAGCCGGAAGGCCAAGAAGATAAGAACTAGAGTGCTATTCATGCTAAGAGCCAGAAGGCCAAGAAGACAAGAATTAGAGTGGCAGATTAGAAAACATACCTCAAGAGCCTCTCTACATTTCACCATGAACACACTGAGCTGAAGAGAAAAAGATGCAAAGCTGAATCTATACACAAGACAACTAGTGTTCAAAAGCTACAAAGTACCAGAAGAGGTTGAACTAATATTCAAGAATTAGCAATACCTCAGTAGTGATAATGTGATATGCTGAATATCAGATGAAGTCAAACATGAACAACAAAGATCAGCAGCACGAAGGAGATAAATCAGATTGCTAAGTACACAAGGATGTCAGGCTTAATGTACATCTTAGCATTACATCAGTTGTGATCAAGTATCAATGTTGAATGTAATACGATCACAAGAAGCTGCTAAGTACAAGAAGATGAACAAACTAAATGTTATCTTATTAGCTGAACAACAAGAACAAAAAACAAACATACAAGCATCCTGGGCGTGTCGGGTCCTTTTCTTAGTAACTAAACCAAAGTCAAGTCTGCTGGGCTTACTGAGTACCAAAAGGTATAAGAGATTCTATGTCTACTGGGCTTATATAGTCTATAGTTTCCAAGACTGCTGGTCTTGAAGGGTTCTTAGTGAACTAGTGTTCCAAGTCTGCTTGTCTTGAAGGGTTCTTAGTGAAGTAGAGTTCCAAGGCTACTGGTCTTTAAGGAATCTTAGTGATTTGAAGTTGATCAAATCCTTAGTGGAATCCCTACTTATTGAAGTAGAAGAGTGGAGTAGGAGCATTTAGTCTCTGAACCACTTAAAACCCCTGGTGTCATTTACTTTATGTCATTTACATTTCGTATTATAACTGCTATATCTACTTACAACTAATCTAACATTAGGACTGTATTTTATGCTATATCCGTGAAGAGGATCTTAACCTATTTCCCTATGCTTAAATTGATTCTTTTATTCATTATCTCCTAATCACTTACCAAGATTAAAAAAAGATAAAGTTTAAAGGATCTACTCAACCCCCCTTCTAGATCTATTGTGTGCACAAATAAGTTCTAAGCTTAGTATTAGTTGTAAGTCACTTTTGAATGATAATTTGCTCACAAGTTGAAAATTATATATAGGTAAATATGCATATCCACCTGATGCAATCCAGACTGGTCCTTGATCATAAATGAAATTGCTATCAGGTCATTCTAGCAATGCTTATAATCGATCAGTAGTCTGCAACCTATTGATGGGAAGTCAAGATGCAGCAAGAACTAAGAATCTTACGTTCATAATTCTGAAAGATAAAATGCTTAAACATGTTATGTGCTGCTTCTCTAGAGGAGAAAGAAAAATTCTTCAAATATGTGTTTGGCAAAAGCCATAAATCTAAACCTTGAGGTTCAAGGGCTTCGAAGAATTTAAGTTGTCGAGACTTTCCTCTGATCTTAATTTAAAGACTTTGCTTGATTGATCTAAAGCTATGGAGAAATAAATGTTGTCAGTATTGACAATATAAAGATGTGCACAACAATGTCTCATATGATTGTGCAAATAAACAGAATAACTAATTGTCAAGAGATTGACATTAGTAAGGTATGTATCCTCATCACTGTATACATTGCATCACCTTATGTGCTACAACAGTGCTCTATCAAAAGATCATTCTCTTCCTCAAAAAGGGAAAAGTGAGAAGTACATTTGAGGTTGGAAACTGTTCGTTGAAAAACTCTCTCTCCACCTATGTTTGAGGTTGAAAATAATTTTTTTGAAGATATCTTATGTATGCCATAAGTAAATTAAAATCTAAGTTCTTCAACCTTTGCTAATGGGTTGGTATGTTTTGAAATTCATACAAATCAATAATGTTTTTTTTTGATAAAACATAGAGTGTGATCAACACTACAGTTGTACCTTGAAGGTTCTTGGAGACTGATCAAATCCACGAACCAACAAGATGAAAATTATAGAGTCGAATCTAACTCTATGAAAATTCAAAATTTGTTAACATAGCAAAAGTAGAAGGTGTAACAACCAAAGAGAAAGCTGAACATATCAAGATTCCTTAAATCATACACACACTCATAATCATGTTTTATAATTGTCATCATTTACATGTGTACATGCTTCATGATTGTTAATGCTTATCCCCATATATTTTGGGAACCCAAAAGTCTGAATGACTAGGGCTTTTGAGAAAATTTACCTTTCAGGACCCAAATAGCAATGGGTATGTAACGCCCCTATATCTATACTCCCACGGTATCCGATATGGTGCTTACTACAAGTCAATGTATATAATGCATTTAAATCTATACGCCCATGGTATCTGATTATATGCTTATATCTGATTATATCGGATTTTCACTGCTTACCCAAAATTAACTCTAATTGAGTGACTATACAATTTATAACCAGGTGAAATTCCCATAGATCCAAGTAAATTTTGAATTTTGAACTTTGACCTTTAGGTGGGATATATCTTTGCAGTGCCAACTAGAGGCTTCATTCCTTTGGATGTTCTTGGAGTGCTCATTCGTTGAGAATTGTATTTACTCTATGATTCTTCCTTGGCATTATGAGCACAACTTTTGAGATCTTAGTTCTGCACTCTATGATTCAGCTTCGGCTGTGCAGACACTAAGACTCTGAGATCAGATCTTGACAGTATGATTAATGTCGTTGTGCTTGTTGTCTTCATCTATATGATCAGTAGACTCTACGACTCTGAGTGTAGTCTACGATTCTTGACTTGGGCTTCGGCAGATTTTTGGTCGGCTCGTAGGCAGGCTGTCTCTACGATTCTAAACATGACTTCCTCAGCAGACTACGACCCTGAGAAAGTTCTCCTCGACACACTACGATCCTTTCCTTGTCTCTCCTGGCAGTCAACGAACTCCGAGATCTCCTATCTTGCAGACTACAATTACGCTTTCGATAGCTCTCGAAGTTTCCCTCGACTCTCTGGCGGAGACTACGATTTACAGTGCGGTGCTTTCGGCGATCGGACAAACTCTATCTATTAAATCATTAGATCAACCTAACATGCTTCATCTTTCTATATTTATAGTCCTTGTATATCATTTCTCTTCAAGGACTTTACAAAGCTATTTTGCTTATGTAGGATCAACCTAACACATTTGATCAATTCATTCTAAGTCCTTGTACATATGTTTCTATTGTCTATCAAAACTTTACAGCATTTCTTAATGCAAGCATACTTGCATATTCTTTCATATATATATCATAATCAAATCATATGTAAATAGGAATATTGTAAGACCCCAACTTTTATGAATAAAGATTAATTTTTCTCGAATTATATTTTTGAATATTAAGGTGTGAATTTGTTATAATGTTATAGCTGTGGTTAATATTTATAAATTTTGCAAAGTAAGCAAGTTGTTATAAAATTTTGTTTGGTTGGGGAATATTCTTTTTGTCGGAGAATATTCGTACGATGACACAATCATTGGTGGACTCCACAACAGAATTATTGTCGGAGTTAGAAAACGACAAAATTATCTTTTTATAAAAATAACGGCGAAAGTTTTACCGTTAACTATTGAATTACCCGTTGATAAAAGTACAGTAATACGCGTGGTTGCATAGTAGCACACGATATTATACAATATCTTGGATTATTGATGCTTACGTAAGAAGTCACTACTCAATAATTGTTACAATAATTACTGTTCAATATTTTATTTTATTGATTCAATAATTGCTGCGTTGATATTTTATATTATTGTTGTTTAAATAATTGTCACTGCACAATATTTCTCATTATCATATCAATAATTCATATTATTTGAATAATATTATTAGATAGCATTATTGGCAATGTCTAAGGAAGTTCTGTCTAGGAAAGAGGTTTGTCACCTAATTGCGCGCCAGTAAATAGAAATCCTTATCGGAAAGCCCCATCATTCTTGGAAACGACCTGGTTGTCATAATTGTGATTCTATAATATTATTTGTGAATAATTAATTATTGATTTATATGATAAAGAAATATTTATTTTGTGTGGATATAAATGAAGGAATTTTTGCATGAATTATTTGTTGAAAGTTTGGCAATTATTCTTCTCTGATAAAATATTCATTTAAATATATTATTATAATATTACGATTTTGTTTACAATTTAAATGGTAATATTATTATAATAATATATAATTTTTAGCATGTGAATAAAAATGGAGTGGAGGTTAGCAATTTGAATTTGAATTCTTTCCGTGTACTTTTCTTTTCAAAGTTGCTGGCTTTAGTTTAGTGCATATTTTCTTCTTCTGTTTAGTGGGTGGTAGACATCCTGCAAAACCATTCCTTGTTTCCAAAATGGTGGGCCTTCAATCAATTGAGAAATGTTAATTAGGAATTATTCCTACAAGCTTGTTTCAAAGGGTGGCCCCCACCCGTATGAAAATATGAGAATGTTAGGCAGGAAGTTAGGCATGAGTTGATTTTTCTTCATCCGATTTGTGCTATAAAAGGAAGGCAAACCTCCGTCCTAAATCACACCAAAACAATCTCAAGCATTTTTATTATAGTATTGTGAGTATTTCTTTTAAGTATAAGAATACTTTGAGCATAGTTTTTCTGCAAGATTTTCTCAGAATAATATCCGATATTCCAGTCAAATCCAGTTTCTACTAAGGTAAATGATATTATTTTATTTCAATACTCGTAAGAAATATTATTTTATTTCATACTCTATAGTATGGAAGGGATATTAATTACTTCAATTCATATTCTTAAATTTAAACTTACTATGGTAAGTATTGCTTCTATAATTCCTGAAATTAGTAGAATATCCTTGATATTTAAGCTTCATCCAGTATCTTTTCATGAAAATATTATTCTAAGCATTCGTGATAAGTTTTAACCTTTTCATGTCAGAGTACTATTCACGAGGTACTATTCCTGAAGTACTATTCATGGGATACTATTCACTCAGGTACTATTCACTCGGGGTACTATTCATGATAAAAATTGATTTCTTTTCGGTCAAAATCATTTTTGATACAATATTATTCTTGAATTTTACTCCACAAAGCAGTATCATGTTGACAATTTGGACATTATTGAATTCTTGATAAATTAAATTATAAATCTTTAGAATTTATCCTTTGCTTGCATTTAATTGAATTCATATATCATTATCATCATCCTCATGTTTATATTGTTATGAAAGTCATCTTTGGCCCGTAGTGCATAGATGGACTATTAATTGGTGTGATTATGACCAAGGATCATTCGGTATAATCATGACCCTTAATGTTACAAATGATGTGGTAAAAGTCCTCATTGGCCCGTAGTGCATTGATGGGCAGTGGTTGGTATGATCATGACCATTGGTGATAACCTGAATATCCTTGGCCCGTAGTGCATGGATAATTAAGTGATGTGGACTATTTATTGAGCTGAGTCTCAACGATAAAATTGATGATAAACTTTTAAAATCATAGAAGATAATAGATAGCATGCTCTACTTGACTCTTCTAATGGATTGCTGGTTCCACTGCAGTTAAACTTGTTGTCTATTATATTCTATCAGTTTAACACTGTTGAAGGCTAACGATATTTATTCTGCATTATCTTAATGATAATATTCTTTACTGGGCTAGTTGAGCTCACCCTTTGCTTTCATTGTTCTCTTCAGGAAATGAGAATATAGCTGGGACTAGTCGGGGAACAGAGTGACGGTTTAGATAGGTGGCTATAGTTGTCCCCACTAGTATATGAAATAATGTGATAATAATTGTAATGCGGACTTTATTTGAGTTTATATACTCTCTACAAGACATTATCCGTGTTGAAACTCTCGGCTACGTTTTATAGTACTGTATCAAAGAAGTTTGTATTTAAATTATATACCATGTATTTGGCGACTCAAGATGGGTGATATATACCTATTTTGGGGGCGTCACAAATATCATTCACATGCGTATTCCTGACAATCTCCCCATATTTGATTATGACAAAAATAATTAGTGCACATGCATGTTATGAATGAATCTGAGCAACTGTATTTCTAAAACAGATTATCATCTATGTCATTTATAATGATTTGGAATTTTATACACTGATATTTTACATTCTGAATCCAGAACATACCTAACTAGTTAGAGATGTACCTTTTTGGCTCCATGTATGTTTCCAGGATGTCTGTCGATCAGCTAGTCATCTATTTGACCGGTTTGATCCTGCTCCCCCTGGGATGTGGACTTCATCTCTTTTGTCTACTCCTCTGCAGATGTATGCTCCTCTTTTTATGGTTCTGGCTCCCCCTCATCCTCAGGCTCATCATCCTTTGGCTCCCCCTTAGATGATGACTCAGCTTCTTCTTGTGTTTTCTTCTTCTTTTCTTTCCTCCTGCTGTCCTTGCTCTTTCTAGAGTGCCTCTTACTCTGCCTCTTTCTATGTCTCTTTTTCTCCCCCTTTTTGTCATTAATCATTTGGGAGAGCTGCTCCATGTTGGACATAAGCTGCTCCATCAGGTAGGAGGAGTTAACAACTTCAAACTTGAGTTCATGTTGGCCTAGCTCAAGTTGAACTGAGAACGACTGATTCATATTGTCAATCTTGTCAGAGAGGACTTGGAGTTGTTCTTCATTTGACTTCTTTGCTCGTAGTGCATCTGCCTTCTGATCATTCATGGCCTTTAGATAGATGTGATCTCTTTCTCTAATTTTGGGAGATACATCAGCCATCGTTGCTTGGAGTCTCTCTTGAACTGAGTTATCCTCTGTTGTTGTTAGCTTCTTTGACTCTTCAGTGAATAGATATATCTTCTTAATCAATTCATCAGAATTTTTTATCAGCTCATTCTCCATTGGAATTGGATCATCTAGTTGGGCAGCCTCTTGTTGATCACCAGATTGGACTCTACGATTTTCATTCTTGGACAAATTTTCAAAAGTAGTGAGAATCTGAAAAATCCTTGAGTACCAATCGCTATTTGAGGATGAAGGAATTTCAGATAGCTGAGCTTGGGCAGATGGAGGCTTCTCAATTTGGATTTGAGCATCATCAGTGGTAGAGTGAGCAGACTCTACGATTATGTCCTTTGTCATGATCCTTCTTCCTTCAGAGTCCACTCTACGATCATAGGGGATATAGTGGTTGCCAGCATGTCTGTAGACTTTGTAGTGAGGCTGGTTTTTGATCATCATTGTGGCAAAACTCTTCACCCTTGGGAAGTTTTGTGCGACCAGCTCCATGCTTGGAAAATGAGAGTAGCATCAGCTGAAGTAACTTCCATATTTTTCAGTATGTGCCTTTAGCCAAGGCATCCATTGGAAGAACCATCTCATTAGCAGGTCATCAAGATTGTAGAGGATAGTCGTGCAGTCTAGCTCCATGTTGTTCCAGTTTTTGAACGCATCATATGCAGTCATCCTTGCAACCTTGAGCTGTTCATTTCCATATCTTACCCATCTTTCTGCTGGGAGTTCTTCTAGGTTCATCAAAAACTTCTACCACTATTCTTCTACTGATTCTTGTAGGAGAGAGGACTGGATAGTCTGCTGGTTCCTCTGATTCCTGATTTACAGAATTGGAATCATTCTCCATTTCTTCTCTTTCGGAGCGTGAAACATTTTGATCATTTCCATCAATGAATCCTTCTTGCTGCATTTCATTCTCAGAACCTTCTTCAACAAGATCTTCCACTGATTCAACTCCTTCATCACTGGTCCTATCTTCAACACTTTCTTCCTGTGATACAGACTCATCATCACTTAATTCAATGACAACATTGGAGTGATCACTTTTCTTTTTGGAGGCAAATTGAATAATTAATCTATGACTCTTTCTTCTCCTTGGGGGTTCTGGTATAGGAGAGTCAGTCTATTCTTCTTCTTCAGACTCTGAAGCCTTTGGATCATCAGATGAACTTCCTTGAGGTTCAGCACTGGTAGGGGCAGGTCCTTTTTCTTTAGAATTAATATCATTTGACCCATCATCTGGGCTAGTTGAAGCATTTGCATTTGGGGATAGAGTTGGGTTAGCTTGTATCTTTTCTTCATCAGCAGAGTGTATGCTCTGAGGGTTAGCCACATGGCTTGTGCATTCTTCTTCATCAACAGATGCTGCATTTTCTTCCATTAATCCAGCGTCACCTTCATTGCTAGATTTGTTCTGTGGGGACTCAGCCTTGACTGACTCTATGTCCTTTTCTTTGTTAGATGGGCTTTCTTGGGAAACCTAGGTTGGTTTGTTTACCACCTTAGCTTTCTTGTTGGATGTCCCTTGAAGTAATTTGTTACTTCTCCTATTTGTGGTATCTGCAGTTGAGACCTTTTCATCTTCAACCTTGTCTTCTGTTGAGAGAATTCTTGGCAAGGACTCAACTTTCTTCACGCCCTTGGATTTCTTCCTTGCTGGTGTGATTGCTACTAGTGCAGAGTCACCAGACTCAGAGCTTTTCACCTCTTTTACCTTCCTCTTCTTCGCAGAGTTCTTTCTGCTGCTCCCTGTTGTTGTCAACCTTCTGTTCTCCTTTGGGTTTTTCTTCCAATTCACAAACAGTTGTGGAGACATTACTTTGTAAACATTCAGAGGTTCTCCCTCATCATCCTAGATTTTGCCTCCCAGTTTCTTCTTCATCTCAATACTAAGTAGTCTTCCATGAAACACTTTTATAAGTGGTTTTTTTTGTAGACTTCTTCAATTCAGCCTTTTCTACCCATTTGGAGATCTGATCAAATAGGATAACTCCAAAGTTGATTCGTTTCTTCAGAACTATAGCATACATGATTTTTAACTATTGATCAAGCACCGTGTCGTGTATAATGTCCTTCCATAGTATACATTTTCCCACTATTTCATCAAGGAACTCAAATTCTTCCGGAAACTCCTTTTTCTTCATGTCCTTCAGATTAGGGTTTCTTTGATACCGCATTAGTCTCTTTCCTTCTTCAATGTAGACTTCATCTACGTTTATCAAACCTTGGTTGGGAAACCCTAGGCATTGATTGATGTCTGATGCTCTTATCTTCAGACTTGGCCCTTTCACCTTCGTGGTCAGAAACCCAGAATTTATCGAAGCATTTGAGTAGAACTACTTCACTAGCTCTGTGTAGACTGGAGTGTCGGCATCCAAGCACTATGAGAAACCAGCCTTCTTTACGAGCTCAAGTATATCCTTGACATTCATTTCTGATTCTTCGAACTTTTTGAAACCGAGTTGAATTCCTGTTATAACTCGCCATTCTGCCATTTGAATAGTTCAAGGTATATGGATATTTGATTCAACGAGATTTATGAGAGATAGCTTATTGTGATTTGGGTTTTAGAGGTTTACTTGATTTAATCTTCGAAGAGGATTCAAGGGTTTGAAAATGGGAGGGAGAGAGGTTTGATAGTTGCTGATAATTGTTTGCAGATTTTGAATTTGTCTTTATAGCAGTTTCCCCTGACTCTTCAAAAGCAGTTATGTGTCAACCAACCATTGGTTGCACGATGCCCAATAATGAGCTGTAACTCCCCATAACCTTTTTAGTTAGATATCTCTTTTGGGAGAGTGGACGTTTAATTGACGTGGATTGACTGTTGACCTCTTTGGTTCGTAGAGTAGCATTGTAAGGCAGCTATGGACTCTACGTTTTCCCTTGTTGATTCTATGATCAACTTTTGAGAGATGCTGCAGTGTATGGTTTTGACATCTTGATGCTGCATAGCTTGATCACTGATGAACTTTATGAAGGCTTGGGGCATTCTTCTTCAGCAGGACATCTTTCCAACCATCAGTCGAACTTATCTTCTCTTAATTTGAATGGTTGAGCAATTATCCAGTTCTTTCGAGCTTCTCATGAGCTAGATTTTCCTCTGGTAGAACTACGATCATTGAGTCTGCTTCTACGATAGTTGAGGTTGCACCACAGTCGTGGAGTTCTCTTCAACCTCAACTCTAGGATCGTTAACTGACTTGGTCCTTGAGATGAACTTTACTTAGCATTCCTTTTGGGTCAAGGTAGCTCAGGAAGGGCCAACCTCTTAGAGTGAACTAAGGGTCAGGTTTGTCCCTGAGGCGCTTTCCAGATGAAATACTTTAGAAGTGATTTGCACTGATATCACATTTGACCTTTTTCTGCTGGGGAGGACCTCTAACAACTTCAGGCAATTGCATTTGCTGTAATCGTGGTGTCCTTCTGTTCTTATACTATGATCAGATGTTTGATTGTAGGCACTCCACGATTTTGAGTTGGGTGGTTGATAGGTTATTAGTAGTATGTTTTGAGACGTTCCTACTGACTATGGATCTTCATTTTGTTCATCAGCCACAAAGTTGTGGGACTCTGTAGCTGGAACATTTCTTCATAGAATATCTCAGTGATGTTGTTTTCTTAACAGATCATTGCTTCCCTATGTTCATACTATCTTCTCAGTGAGGTGTGATTTCATTTTCTTCATGTGTGTTAGGAGGCATACTTGCCTGCTTCTTTCTGACTGGAATCACCACTGACAGTCGAATCTGTTTTCATCGTAGACATGGATATCTTCAGGACTGATCATTCTAAGATCATTTGTCAGCACTATGAACGTAGTCTCCTTTGTCAACACGTGCTCGTTGAGTTCTGCTCCCGTAATGAGTTCCTCATGTTTGATGCTCGATGATCCTCTATGATGAACTTCCTTGAGGATTCTTTTAGTATGACATGCTGTGCATGATTGAGCATATAAGACCCTTTCAATATTTGGTTGAATGGCCTGCTTCCTTATAAGTATCAGCAGACAAGTGAGCTTTATTTGGATTAGCTCAGCAGGTCTTCAAGGGCAGGCTTTGACATATAGGAAATTTATCAGAATCATTTCTGAACAGTCTTAAGCCTTCTGTTGGTTGAATCTTTCTTTTACTGAAGTCTTTTGCTTCATCATTCCTTAGTGTGATCAGTTGGACCAAGTACCTATAGGTTAGATATATTTCTATTTTTGTACCCATAGTTAAATGGGTCCTGCCATGTTAGTTTCAAAAACCCTATTCCTCATATATTAGAATTAACATCATATTGATCACCAACAATCAAATTCATGCATGTAGCATTATTTGGATATTACATTTTGAGATGCATGATGATGAGTTTGTGTAAGATTAGCCATTTTGATAAAACACTCTTTTCATTTGATGAGTTCATCATTTTCTTGGTTATGTTGATCACTGAGTTTAAATGTTCATAGAGTGAAAGTCAACGCTATTACTTAAGCATATCTGCTTGATTCATAGAGGTGATCAGTTTCTGTGAATCCTCAAGATACTCTTTGTAGAACTGATCACACTCTGAATGTTATCAAACACTTAGAACATAGGTTTGTACATACATACTAACCCATCAACACAGATTACTCCATATTAAATTGATTTAACCTTTGATATGCTTATGACCTATTTCAGATTTCTCTCAAGATGTCATCTTCACCCTAAAACATAGAAGGAGAGAAAGTTTGTGAGCATTCGAGTATCCACCCTCAGTATTCTTTCTCTTTTCACCGTTTTAGGTAGATTATGATTCCTTGAAAGAATACTGTTATAGTTCATAAGGAGATGCAACATGCTGTACACAATTATATTAGTGAGGAATCGTACCTTTCTGCTGTCAGTTTCTTAACAGTCATTTAACTTAGATATACTGAGGTTAGGCATTGATGTGCATAGCTTCTCATTTGCTCCTGACAGCTTGTTGCTCAAGTTGACCTTTAATCAATCAGTCGTGATCTTGAAGATGCATGCTAGAAAGATATCAGCATCTTTAGTTCTTTGACATCCTTGAGTTCAGAAGGTTTACATCCAGCTTCTGGTTGGCCAGACACATGTTTGAGAGGTTCTTCTTTCTTCTCTGGATAAGTGTTTCTTAGCATGTATGGCCTTTTCATCTTTCCAGGCTGAAGGATGTTTGATTCTTTTTTGTTGATGTCTTTTGAGCTTTCTAGCCTGGTCTTCAGACTACAAGATTGACTGTGGGCAGGAATTGGTCTTGTTGATATGGCAATCAAGAACATGGACCAATCTGAGCAGCTTCAGGTGTATATACACATTTACCTGTTCACAATATTTCCAATGTGTGAGCTCATCTGCGTATAACAAGTAACTTACTACTAAACTAAGTTTAGAATAATGTTTGTGCCTATGATCAAACTCAAAGCGATTAGCTTTTGAATATAGCATGAGAACCTGCTCTGATACCAATTGTTAGTTCCCAGTAGGCACAATATAGATCTAGAAGGGAGGGGTGGGGTTGAATAGATCCTTTTTAATTTCAAATACTATTCTGGTTTATTTTGTATTGCTCATGAATTATCATATGACAAACATAAGACTTTTTTGAAGCACATCGAAATAAGTAAAAGATCCCCTTCGTTGATATATTCATAATCAGACATACATTGTTCGTAGAGTTAATTTAGTAGTAAGCAGTTAAAACATACATAGCAGTTATAGCAGTAAATGACATAAAGTAAAAGACACAAGGGGTTTTAAGTGGTTCAGAGACTCAAGCTCCTAATCCACTCTTCTGCTTTCAACTAGCAAGATTTCCACTAAGGAAGGGCAACACCCTGAATCACTAAGATTCCTTCAAGGCCAACAGCCTTGGAACTTTAGTTCACTAAGAAATCTTCAAGGCCAGTAGCCTTGGAACTTCTCTAGTTCCCTAGTAACTCTTCAAGCCCAGCATGCTTGGAACTTCATTTAGTGGCTCCGGACAAGGACCCCTCAGGCCCTGGCTTCTTGTTGTTGAGTTATTTTTTTGTTTGGTGGAATTGGTGCTGAGCTGCTAAGATGTCTTTATGCTCTGAACATCGTCTATACTTAGCAGCTTGGCATGATCATCCTTGAAGTGCAGTTGAGGGTTGCATGATGCTCAACCTCTTCTGATGATCCCTTGATGAACTGCCTTGAAGATCATTCCTCTTGATACTTGAAGGCTTCATATGATGGGTTTCTAAGATGACTGTAGGTTCTTCTGCTAGGTACTTAGAAACTTTCTCATGTTTGCCACCATGATGGCATTGGTTATCTTCTTTCTTGATACTTGATGCCTTCTCATGATGGACTAGCTAAGATGACTGTAGGCTCTTCTCTCTGGTACTTAGAGTCTTCCCATGATGGACATCAAGATGACATTGATGCTCTTCTTTTTCTCGGCAATTTAGAACACTCTTCTTGTAGTAGAGCTCTCACTTCTACATTGTAGAACTCTCACTTCTACTTCTTTCTTTTTCTTTCTCTAAGTGTTCTTGGTGGATTGTAGAGTGAGCCTTCAGACCTTCATTGGTCACTCACTATTTATTTTAGTTAGATCAGTCCACCAGTTCTCCAAACTTAGCAACTCCAGCAGCCTTTGATCTTTGAAGCTCTAGCAGATTTATACTCCTTCCCAATCTTCCCGTTGGAAAGTAGTCATTGAAAGATCTTTGAAATGCTTCACAGATCTCGAGTTGCTTGGTGCAGACTGCAGATGTGACATGACAACTTTTTCTGACTTTCTGACAATGCAGTCTACTATTTCACTTACCCCTTTAGAGATGTCACTTTTATGCCTCGGGCAGGTCGACGACTTTATTTCCCCTTTATGATTTCTCGATCAAAGGTTGTCCTTTTGCATCGATGCTCTCAATAAGCTCTTGTCTGAATATCAGTCTTCAAGTTGAACCGTTGCCAATGCTTCAATCTTCAGCTGATCGAACTCCATGATTCTGATGCATGTCTTCTTGGACCTGATCGTAGTGTCTTGTTGACTGGCAGAGCCAATACTACGATCTTGAAGAGTGTTGATTGGATCTTCAATGTAGAATACCTCTTCCTTCTCTTGTGCAATGCTTTAACACTTCTGTTTGCCTCAACATCTCTTAGATACTGATGGCTTGACTTCTTTGTTCTAGACCCTTCTGAATAGTAAGACACTTCAGATTTGTGGCGTGTCCAGCTCGCTTTCTCCTTGTGATCTCCCATTCACTTATCATCAATCGACTAACACAATGCTTAATCACTTTAGCCTTGTTCTTCAGAAGCTAACGAGTTTCTATGTGTGCACTCCATCAATTCTTTCTTTGTTTGGCAAAAACTACGATCCTGGTTACTTCCAAGATCGTTGTCATCTTACAAGTTGACAACTACTATACTTGATGACTTTCCTTAGTCAGTTACTGAAGTCTTCATCTGATCAACTTGTGGAAGACTTCATCTCGAATGGCTTCACAACTCAATCTGGATGCTGATTGGGTTGGTGCTTAGATCTTCTATTAGCTTGCATGCCTTTCGTTGAGTGCTCTCTGGTTTCCTTTAGGTGGGATATATCTTTGCAGTGCCAACTAGAGGCTTCATTCTTTTGGATGTTCTGGGAGTGCTCATTCATTGAGAATCGTATTTGCTCTAAGATTCTGCCTTGGCATTGTGAGCACACCTGTTGAGATCTTAGTTCTGCACTCTACGATTCAGCTTCGGCTGTGCAGACACTAAGACTCCGAGATCAGATCTTGACACTACGATT
The DNA here is from genome assembly GCA_020205605.1 of Panax ginseng. Classification (NCBI taxonomy): domain Eukaryota; kingdom Viridiplantae; phylum Streptophyta; class Magnoliopsida; order Apiales; family Araliaceae; genus Panax; species Panax ginseng. Next base: position 42,318,405 of record CM035127.1, on the reverse strand, counting down.
TTTGTCGTTGTGCTTGTTGTCTTCATCTGATCTTGCTCGACTACGATCTCTGCCTCTGATATGATTAGTAGACTCTACGACTCTAAGTGTAGTCTACGATTCTTAACTTGGGCTTCGGCAGATTTTCGGTCGACTTGTAGGCAGGTTGTCTCTACGATTCTGAACATGACTTTATCAGCAGACTACGGCCTTGAGAAAGTTCTCCTCGACACACTACGATGTTTTCCTCGTCTCTCCTGGCAGTCTACGAACTCCGAGATCTCCTATCTTGCAGACTACAATTCTGCCTCGATAGCTCTCGAGTTTCCCTCGACTCTCCTGGCAGACTACGATTTCTGGTGCAATGCTCGACGATCAGACAAGCCTATCTATTACATCATTAGATCAACCTAACATGCTTGATCTTTCTATATTTATAGTCCTTGTATATCATTTCTCTTCAAGGACTTTACAAAGCTATTTTGCTTATGTAGGATCAACCTAACACAATTGATCAATTCATTCTAAGTCCTTGTACATTTGTTTCTATTGTCTATCAAAGGACTTTACAGCTTTTCTTAATGCAAGCATACTTGCATATTCTTTCATATATATATCATAATCAAATCATATGTAAATAGGAATATCATTCACGTGCTTATTCCTGACAGATGATTCTGGGTTTGGACAAGTATGGATGTTATAGTACCTGTGACGCCCCCAAATCCGGGTCCCTTCGAACCATGGATCCGGTTCGCCACGATACAACTATCGTCAAACTGTTTATATGTTTTATTCATAACTTAACGAATATAACTTTACTTATTACAATTTAGAATACAAAATCTTTCCATTTCCATGATCTATATAATGACCCCAAACTTTTATAAGTTTCTAATCTTGGTCATTTACCATTCATGTCTTACATCATACTCGATATTATAAAAATGCGGAATAACTTAAACTTTTTCAATCTCCTTTGAATAAAATCTTTTATTGATTCCTTAACTTGAATCGATTACAAATCCTTGAATCAAATTATGTTATGATTCATTCTATTCGAATTACTGTATAAATTTTTACATCTCGATTCGAATTCCTCAATGCAACACATAGTACAACTTTACAACTCGATATGTATTCACATCGTAAACTACTATTATATATACATTTCCTAGAACCTAAACATGGTTCAAGAGTATATATTTAAATAAATGAATCAATCTCCTTTTATACTATTGAACTCTATCAATCAAGTAGCACATAATCTTTACCGTGAATCCTTAACCTGCAAAAGTGATTATTTGCAAGGGTGAGCTCGACATGTTGGGCTTCGGCATAGAAACGCACAGCGGAAATTAAAATTTTAAAGCAATTTCTGAAACCCTAAAACAGGATCCATGCGAAAAATCAATTAATTCAGAGGTTTAGAGATTATACCAGATATAAACAAATGAGAATCAAGCCCGATTGCGCCTCGAATCTCCAACGCAATACAAACCGATTTGCGCCTCTACGATTATCCACCACGAGCGCCCGCATGAACCGGGTCGAACGATTCTCGCAATAAGAAGGACTTATGACTAGCCACCAAAAGGAATAGATTTTCTAAAACTGTTTTCTCTCTAGTCTCTCTCTAAGAGCGGCTAGGGTTTTTCAATTATGATATATTACCCTAAGTAGCTGTTATATATCATATATATAGTAGTTAAAAGGAATTAATCAAATCAAAACCTAATTTCATAAAATCTGAATTTTATATATATATATATATATATATCTCTTAATTAAGTCTTACTTAATTAATATACATATGTACAAATTATCCTTTTAATTTAAATTAAGTGATTTAAATACTATTAATCATATTAATATATTTAAATCCTTAAAATTTAAATTAATTCCCTTTAAATAACGTTACATGTGTGTGACTTTATAGGTTATTATTACGTTGGCAATAATTTTAAAATCATATTATAAAATTATAAGCAAGTGGCTGGCATCTAGTAATGCATCAACGCTACCCAAGTAATAATAAGATCGATGATTCGATGAAACCTTTTCACGACCAATGTTTCAATGTAATTTAATCCTTTTAACCTTAATATCCTAGATTAAACTCGAGTCATGGAATGTGTCATACTCTTCATAATTTAATCGAGTTTTCTTGATCAATGAGTAGACTATATGAAACAAATCACTATTTGAGCATGGCCATGCATTTCATAGTCCTACTCAATCAAGAGGCCTATGGATATCACCCATAATATATAGGATGGTTAAATTCCATCTAGATCACTCATATTTCTCGAGTTGATATTATATAATTGATAATAGTACATTCAAAATATACCTCCCACTATTTTATTCAAATTAATAGCCCTCACCATTAATTGGGAAAGCATTTTCTATTAAATCTTTCTAGTGAGCCAAGATCCATATTTCATTATGCCTTAAGTTAGCTTTGGCTATTCTCTCAAAACATAATTATTTAGGTAGACAACCCTTTGTCAATTATATCATATATAACTCTGGATAGTTTGGTAAACAACATTTGTTTCTAGTCCATCTAATGGTACCAACCAAACGCTTATGCCTCTAAGTCCACAATCCTATTGAGATAACTTAGTTAAGTCAGCCCAATGATTTTAATAGTTTGGATATCACAATTATCATATCGCATCTTACCTAGATAAATAGGGTACTTTGCTTTGGCAAACCTACATCTATTGATCAAGGTCTTGATGAGTGTTATTCATTGGAAGGCATCGATTTAGACTTAATAATTTAATGAGGGATTTTATTAATTTAGATCTCACCAATTTTAATCTTATTAAGCATGCACATTATTAATCATATCATATCGCATACAAGTATAAATAAAGTGCAAAATTAAATGTGTCACAGTTATGGCCCAATCCACTGTCAATCTTTTCAAGCTAATAAAAGATTGAAGGTCAATCTAAGGTGGTAAAAGATCTTAAAATAAATAGCTTCCTTGGATCTTCCTCTAGCATGCGGCTCCTCTCCATCATAATCTTTCCATTGTGTTCTCCATCTTGACATCTTCATCAATTACAGATTATTACATGACATAAAGAAACCTCGAGTTACATTCGAGGGGATTTAGATGAGAAAAGAATATTACATTAGAATTTATAGAAAGGCACGACATGCAAGCCGTATTTTAAAACCAAAAACCACTAACCTATGGGTCAAAAGGCCATAAGCATGCACCATGCATATCACAATAAGCACATAACAATTTATATATAATTAAAGAAAACTATATATAAAATATAGAACACGACCATCGTAAATGCCTACGATGGGGGTCGATGGGGGGTCTCCCCACAGCGGTGGTCGAACTACATTATGTATTGCGAATTTTTCCATACGAATCTCTCAAAGCAGGTTTGAGAATCATACATTTTAATCCACCAAAACACCCATAATAACAAATCATATATGTCCGATTTCGATTTAATCATATTAAAAGCGAATAACAAGACACCGTAATTTATTATATATTTCAGTTTGATTTAATCATATTAAAACGAATAACAAAGACACCCAAAATTTATCATATATTTCCGATTCGATTTAATCATATTAAAAGCGAATAACAAGACACCGTAATTTATCATATATTTCAGTTTCGATTAATCATATTAAAACGATTCTTCATGCTTCTAATCCGATTAGAATAGTTATATTGTTATTCCAATAGATTAAAGATACGATTAACGATGATCATCATATATATTACCGAATACACATACAACGGAATATCATATATTTAATTTTATATCGGTAAACATGCATCATCATATATCATATATATCGAATACAATTAAAACACGTAATCTGAATTAATCTTTTCGCAAGTAGCTCGATACCACCTTGGCTTTGGGCTTGATTTAAACGCATACAAATGAAATTAAAATTTTAAAGCAATTTCGAAACCCAAAAGCAGGATCCATGCGAAAAATCAATTAATTCGAGAGGTTTAGAGATTATACCGGAGATATAAACAAACGAGAATCAAACCGATTGCGCCTCGAATCTCCAACGCTTAATACAAACCGATTAAGGCCTCTACGGTATCCATTATCGAACGCCGCATCTAACCGTCGAACGATTTCGCAATAAGAAGGACTTGCTGAGACTAGCCACCAAAAGGAATGGATTTTTAAAGCTGTTTTTCTCTAGTCTCTCTCTAAGAGCGGCTAGGTTTTTCAATTATGATATATTACCCTAAGTAGTATGTTATATATCATATATATAGTAGTTAAAAGGAATTAATCAAATCAAAACCTAATTTCATAAAATCAAATTTATATATATATATCTCTTAATTAAGTCTTACTTAATTAATATACATATGTATAATTATCCTTTTAATTTAAATTGTGATTTAAATACTATTAATCATATTAATATATTTAAATCCTTAAAATTTAAATTAATTCCTTTTAAATAACGCTCTATGTGTGTGACCCTATAGGTTATTATTAGGTTGGCAATAATTTTAAAATCATATTATAAAATTATAAGCGTTGAGCTGGCATCTAGTAATGCATCACTGCTACCCAAGTAATAATAAGATCGATGATTCGATGCAACCTTTTCCGACCAATGTTTCAATGTAATTTAATCCTTTTAACCTTAATATCCTAGATTAAACTCGAGTCATGGAATGTGTCATACTCTTCATAATTTAATCTGAGTTTTCTTGATCAATGAGTAGACTATATGAAACAAATCACTATTTGAGCATGGCCATGCATTTCATAGTCCTACTCAATCAAGAGGCCTATGGATATCACCCATAATATATAGGATGGTTAAATTCCATCTAGATCACTCATATTTCTCAGAGTTGATATTATATAATTGATAATAGTACATTCAAAATATACCTCCCACTATTTTATTCAAATTAATAGCCCTCACCATTAATTCGGAAAGCATTTTCTATTAAATCTTTCTAGTGAGCCAAGATCCATATTTCATTATGCCTTAAGTTAGCTTTGGCTATTCTCTCAAAACATAGTTATTTAGGTAGACAACCCTTTGTCAATTATATCATATATAACTCCTGGATAGTTTGGTAAACAACATTTGTTTCTAGTCCATCTAATGGTACCAACCAAACGCTATGCCTCTAAGTCCACAATCCTATTGAGATAACTTAGTTAAGTCGGGCCCAATGATTTTAATAGTTTGGATATCACAATTATCATATCGCATCTTACCTAGATAAATAGGGTACTTTGCTTTGGCAAACCTACATCTATTGATCAAGGTCTTGATGAGTGTTATTCATTGGAAGACATCTGATTTAGACTTAATAATTTAATGAGGGATTTTATTAATTTAGATCTCACCAATTTTAATCTTATTAAGCATGCACATTATTAATCATATCATATCGCATACAAGTATAAATAAAGTGCAAAATTAAATGTGTCACGATTATGGCCCAATCCAATCGTCAATCTTTTCAAGTTAATAAAAGATTGAAGGTCAATCTAAGGTGGTAAAAGATCTTAAAATAAATAGCTTCCTTGGATCTTCCTCTCAAGACTGGCTCCTCTCCATCATAATCTTTCCATTGTGTTCTCCATCTTGACATCTTCATCAATTCTGATTATTACATGACATAAAGAAACCTCGAGTTACATTCGAGGGGATTTAGATGAGAAAAGAATATTACATTAGAATTTATAGAAAGGCACGACATGCAAGCCGTATTTTAAAACCAAAACCACTAACCTATGGGTCAAAAGGCCATAAGCATGCACCATGCATATCACAATAAGCACATAACAATTTATATATAATTAAAGAAAACTATATATAAAATATAGGAACACGACCATCGCAAGCGCCACGATGGGGGTCAAGGGGGTCTCTTCAAGCGGGTTCGAACTACATTCAGATTGCAGAATTTTTCCATACTGAATCTAAAGCAGTTTGTAATCATACATTTTAATCCACCAAAACACCCATAATAACAAATCATATATGTCAGGGCCGATTTAATCATATTAAAACGAATAACAAGACACCGTAATTTATTATATATTTCCGATTTCGATTTAATCATATTAAAACGAATAACAAGACACCCAAAATTTATCATATATTTCAGCTTTCGATTTAATCATATTAAAACGAATAACAAGACAATTTAATTTATCATATATTTCAGCCGATTAATCATATTAAAACGATTCTTCATGCTTCTAATCCGATTAGAATAGTTATATTGTTATTCCACTTGGAATTAAAGATACGATTAATTAAGATCATCATATATATTACCGTAGAATACACATACAACGGAATATCATATATTTAATTTTATATCGGTAGAACATGCATCATCATATATCATATATATCGAATACAATTAAAACACGAATCTGAATTAATCTTTTTCGCAAGTAGCTCGATACCTTTGTTGGGCTTTGACGCGAAACGCACATAATGAAATTAAAATTTTAAAGCAATTTCAAACCCTAAAACAGGATCCATGCGAAAAATCAATTAATTCAGAGGTTTAGAGATTATACCAGATATAAACAAACGAGAATCAAACCCATCAATTCTCGAATCTCCAACGCATAATACAAACCGATTGCGCCTTACAGATTATCCATCTTAACGCCGCATTCAACCGGCCGAACGATTCTCGCAATAAGAAGGACTTCATGCAGATTAGCCACCAAAAGGAATGGATTTTTTAAATCTGTTTTTTCTCTAGTCTCTCTCTCAAGAGCTGGCTAGGTTTTTCAATTATGATATATTACCCTAAGTAGTCATTATATATCATATATATAGTAGTTAAAAGGAATTAATCAAATCAAAACCTAATTTCATAAAATCAATTTATATATATATATATCTCTTAATTAAGTCTTACTTAATTAATATACATATGTACAAATTATCCTTTTAATTTAAATTCGTGATTTAAATACTATTAATCATATTAATATATTTAAATCCTTAAAATTTAAATTAATTCCCTTTAAATAACGTTCTATGTGTGTGACCCTATAGGTTATTATTAGGTTGGCAATAATTTTAAAATCATATTATAAAATTATAACAAATGGAATGTGCATCTAGTAATGCATCACCGCTACCCAAGTAATAATAAGATCGATGATTCGATGCAACCTTTTCGACCAATGTTTCAATGTAATTTAATCCTTTTAACCTTAATATCCTAGATTAAACTCGAGTCATGGAATGTGTCATACTCTTCATAATTTAATCGAGTTTTCTTGATCAATGAGTAGACTATATGAAACAAATCACTATTTGAGCATGGCTATGCATTTCATAGTCCTACTCAATCAAGAGGCCTATGGATATCACCCATAATATATAGGATGGTTAAATTCCATCTAGATCACTCATATTTCTCGAGTTGATATTATATAATTGATAATAGTACATTCAAAATATACCTCCCACTATTTTATTCAAATTAATAGCCCTCACCATTAATTAGGAAAGCATTTTCTATTAAATCTTTCTAGTGAGCCAAGATCCATATTTCATTACGCCTTAAGTTAGCTTTGGCTATTCTCTCAAAACATAGTTATTTAGGTAGACAACCCTTTGTCAATTATATCATATATAACTCCCGGATAGTTTGGTAAACAACATTTGTTTCTAGTCCATCTAATGGTACCAACCAAACGCTTATGCCTCTAAGTCCACAATCCTATTGAGATAACTTAGTTAAGTCGGGCCCAATGATTTTAATAGTTTGGATATCACAATTATCATATCGCATCTTACCTAGATAAATAGGGTACTTTGCTTTGGCAAACCTACATCTATTGATCAAGGTCTTGATGAGTGTTATTCATTGGAAGACATCCGATTTAGACTTAATAATTTAATGAGGATTTTATTAATTTAGATCTCACCAATTTTAATCTTATTAAGCATGCACATTATTAATCATATCATATCGCATACAAGTATAAATAAAGTGCAAAATTAAATGTGTCACAGTTATGGCCCAATCCACTGTCAATCTTTTCAAGCTAATAAAAGATTGAAGGTCAATCTAAGGTGGTAAAAGATCTTAAAATAAATAGCTTCCTTGGATCTTCCTCAAAGACGCGGCTCCTCTCCATCATAATCTTTCCATTGTGTTCTCCATCTTGACATCTTCATCAATTACTGATTATTACATGACATAAAGAAACCTCGAGTTACATTCGAGGGATTTAGATGAGAAAAGAATATTACATTAGAATTTATAGAAAGGCACGACATGCAAGCCGTATTTTAAAACCAAAACCACTAACCTATGGGTCAAAAGGCCATAATCAGGCACCATGCATATCACAATAAGCACATAACAATTTATATATATTATTAAAAACTATATATAAAATATAGAAACGACCATCATCGTATGCCACGATGGGGGTCCATGGGGGTCTTCACAGCGGTGGTTCGAACTACATTCGTATTGCAGTAATTTTTCCATACTGAATCTCTCAAGCAGTTTCGTAATCATACATTTTAATCCACCAAAACACCCATAATAACAAATCATATATGTCCGGTTTCGATTTAATCATATTAAAACGTAATAACAAGATACCCGCAATTTATTATATATTTCAGGTTTCGATTTAATCATATTAAAACGAATAACAAAGACACCCAAAATTTATCATATATTTCCAGTTTTCGATTTAATCATATTAAAACGAATAACGAGACACCTGTAATTTATCATATATTTCAGTTTCGATTAATCATATTAAAACGATTCTTCATGCTTCTAATCCGATTAGAATAGTTATATTGTTATTCCACCATTAAAGATACGATTAACGAAGATCATCATATATATTACCGTAATACATACAACGGAATATCATATATTTAATTTTATATCTAGTAAACATGCATCATCATATATCATATATATCGAATACAATTAAAACACGTAATCAATTAATCTTTTTTCAAGTAGCTCGATACCTTTGTTGGCCCGATTTAAACGCACAATTGAAATTAAAATTTTAAAGCAATTTCAAACCCCAAAACAGGATCCATGCGAAAAATCAATTAATTCGTGAGGTTTAGAGATTATACCAGATATAAACAAACGAGAATCAAACCGATCGCGCCTCGAATCTCCAACATAATACAAACCGATTGCGCCTCTACTAGATTCACATTTAACGCCGCACTTAACCGTAATTCGAACGATTCTCGCAATAAGAAGGACTTACAGATTAGCCACCAAAAGGAATGGATTTTCCAAATCTGTTTTCTCTCTAGTCTCTCTCTAAGCGGCTAGGGTTTTTCAATTATGATATATTACCCTAAGTAGTCATTATATATCATATATATAGTAGTTAAAAGGAATTAATCAAATCAAAACCTAATTTCATAAAATCAATTTATATATATATATATCTCTTAATTAAGTCTTACTTAATTAATATACATATGTATAAATTATCCTTTTAATTTTAAATGCGTGATTTAAATACTATTAATCATATTAATATATTTAAATCCTTAAAATTTAAATTAATTCCCTTTAAATAACGTTCTATGTGTGTGACTTGACTTATAGGTTATTATTACGTTGGCAATAATTTTAAAAATCATATTATAAAATTATAAACAAGTGAAATGACATCTAGTAATGCATCATCGCTACCCAAGTAATAATAAGATCGATGATTCGATGCAACCTTTTCCCGACCAATGTTTCAATGTAATTTAATCCTTTTAACCTTAATATCCTAGATTAAACTCGAGTCATGGAATGTGTCATACTCTTCATAATTTAACTGAAGTTTTCTTGATCAATGAGTGAACTATATGAAACAAATCACTATTTGAGCATGGCCATGCATTTCATAGTCCTACTCAATCAAGAGGCCTATGGATATCACCCATAATATATAGGATGGTTAAATTCCATCTAGATCACTCATATTTCTCACACGATTAATGATGAACCCAATAATCACCTTTATAGTCCACCCTATTAAAGGTGACATTTAATGATATCAAAGTACATAAATTCTCGTAGTAATATAGCAATTTCGTGTCGGAGGACAATTACATCATTGTCACTATGAGAATTGCTAATGACACTTCGCATAATGCTCCATATATAGAATTCTCATGGTGGGTCCGGCCCGAAGACATCGTTCTCTAACATGTATATACGCATGACTTAATATCTCATATATTTATGACCAATGAGATTTGGTCATCATCGATCCACATACTAGTCTCAATGCATCATTGTTGTCCCATCAACAATGATACTTTCGATTAGGACATTTAAGAACAACCGATACTAATGGTAATATATAATCTCATGTTCAAGTCACATACTTGAAACTATATAATTTGTATCACTATTCTAAGGAATTTTATTATGTTAACAATTATATTATGCAGTAAATAAAACCATAATAAAATCATATATTTATTCAATCAAATATAATATCAAAACGTTAAGCAATTATATCAAATAATTGGCCTCTAGGGCATAAACTCTAACACGACAGCCCAACAATTCTAACAGTTTTCACGCAGCACATAACATATAATAACATACTTAGTTCATGCATTCATAATCAGTTAATATTTACTACGAATGTTACTTCTCATATAACAGGCATATAGATTTACTTCACAAGCATATCATCACAGATCAACTTTCAAATTTCATACATATCTCATATGCATTTCATATATATATATCAACATTCTCATAGCATAATCTAGCTCAACTAACAGATATCGAATTCATTTATCAAATAGGAACTGAAAGACTTGCCTGATTCGTAGTTTATCAACTACGACTTAACTGCTTATAGTTATCTGCGCCTCGTGTATTCTTACACAGTTATATAATCATGGATTCATATCCATCAGTCATATATTTCATATGCTCTTAATATAATAATAATTATTACATCGTTTCCTAATTAGGTTTGTCAAACCTTCCTTTTGCTTTCTTAGTAAACTCTTAGAATAACTATGTATACCTTAGCTACACATGTTCAATATCAACATTCATAAGTCTTTATCACACACTTGACTCACTATGTGTTCGTTACACATTTAAAACTCATAGATGAATGTTTCACATAGTTCTTACATTTTGCAAACTTTAATAAAATTTAACAACTTTGTGTTTTATATAACCCTTACATGCTTTTATGCTTAACACATCATTTGTGTCAAGTATTATAGCTTTAGACATTCATTACACATATGCTTTAAGGTTCAGATCAAAGTTAAAATAATCAGGCATCACTACTCTGTATGCAATTGCCTCTATAATTAGGTTCAGGATGGGCACAATTGCGAATCCCCGCCGCACTAAAGTTGGATTTTTATTTTCTGGTTTCATATGAGTCCTTAGCATGCATGACTGTTAATACACAACTTACCCACATGTTAAGAGGTCTTAGCCAAAGTTTGGTGCCTCTTGTATTTATCTTAAGTTGTTTTACACTCTGTAGCTTTATAGCCATTTATTTCACAGAAAAGTAAGCTCATGCAACAAGGGTCTAACTATATGACCACTAACGAGGTTAACAACTTTTAATACACATGCTTACATGTAATCATATGTCTAGAATGGTTTATCACTTGAAATCTTACTTTAAGACATGCATAGTTCATATTACATCTATCTAGTAGTGTGCACGTACCCATCATGCCTAGAGGCATAAAAGTCCTATAATGTTTGCACATAAGTTCAGAACACAAGTACTTAATGTTCGTCCATCTTAGTTTCAAAACTTCTAAATGTTATTCTCAAAATCAATGTCATACTAAACTAATCATGCAAGACAACTTCACATGTCATACTTGTTTGTACATGTTTCTACACACGCTTATATAAGGTCAAAATATAACCTCTCCATGTTTATAAAACGTAGTTTGCAAAAGTATCCGAGTTTGCCTTTGAAATCGTTTTAAACCAAATCAAAGCAATTTAGCGCATATGAAACAACTTCAACCTTTATGTCATGTCTATTATCATAAATATTTATGCTTTATCACTTAGAATAACATATTCCATCGTCGGGAGCGCTATACTTGTGTATGTGCTCGGTCGACGCCCTCCGACTGTCTCCAAATACGTAACAGTAACAAAGATGACTATTTTGACCCCTTCTAACGACCTCAAATTGAAAAAGGTAAAGAACAAAAGTTGTAGGTCTATTCGTCTTCATTCCGGATCATATTGAATCACCTCAATCGGAGTTCGTATGAAAACATTATGCCTAATTTACTATAGCAGGTCAAAGCAGTCTACCCGTGTAATAACCCGTTATTTTCTATATAATTAAATCAGAAATTTTGCGTATAATTTTTTTTTTTATAAAGGTGGAAATATGTGACAGGTAATGTGTGTATATATATATATATGTTATAAATAAAATTTATTTATTACATTAATTATTACAAATAATTTTATTTTAGAATTATTGATCATTATAAATTATATTCTTATGATAATTAATTTTATAGTAGAAATGTTTTTATTAATTATTTTCTATGAAAATATGATAATTATATTATTTAAATAATATATGAAATTATTATAGAATTATTATAATAATAATTTTATTATATGAATTTATTTTTGATTAATTAAGTTAATTATTATAACTTAATTAAGAATGGTATGTATATGAAAGATATATCAGATATGAAATCCAAACCCTAAATTCTAGATTTGGAATAAAGAAAGAGAATATTAATATAATATTATTTTTATTTCGGTGCTATGAATATGTATTGTATGTGTGTTGATAATGGTTGGTCAATTATGGTGTATAGTGTTAAAACCCTAATTTGAAACTTAAGCCGGAGATTACGATCGATAAGAGATTTTGTTCCTATGATTAAGGGCATGTATAATAGATATTAATCTTAAGTAGGAAGACCCTATTTTTTGGAAACCCTAATTACTAATTAGACATTCTAATTTCTAAATTATAAACCCTAATTACTAAACCAAGAACCCTAAGGGTTTACCAAGTTTACATTTATGCCATTAAATTCTCAAGCCAAAAGACCAAATTGCCCCTCTTGCATAATTGAAGCTAACTTGCATTATTAGCCAACACTTTAGTTGGTGAACCACCTTGACTTTTCCATGTGACTGAAAATGATTTATCTCTGCCATCCTATATCACCAATGCATTACATTCATGTTATATATATAGGCTGGGAAAGAGAAAGTCCATTATTTTGCTCATTTGTTCACCTAGCACTCAACTAAACTCTTTCAACCCTAGACCCACGAAATTGTTTAGTAGACCAATCCCAAATCAGTTCCATACCACAAACATAACAAATCAGTAGCCCAAAATCAAGGATTTGATCAAGAGAGGTATAACCCTAATTTTAAAATCTGACCTTGGATGATGTGTTAAAAGTTATGATTAAGTGTTAAAATGTGTTGTATGTAGTGTATTATGATGATCTGGGTTGATAGATGTTAGATCCATAACATCTATAGGCTCAGATTTGAAGATTTTAAAAATCTGGAAATTTTTTTAAGTCGTCTGACAAACAAATGTCAGACCTTCTAGATCTCATCTTGTTTATTGTTTTGGTTGCTTTAAGCTTTGATCTTGTAGTATGCTAGGAGGACTTTGATCTGGGATTGAAATCAGGCTTAGATCATATGTATATTACAAATTATGGAAGGTCAAACTGCGTTGACGGACCATGACTTGCAATTTTCTAGGTAACACAGATTTACCAGGAGGCGTCTGACAATGAGTTTGTGGCCTCTGATCTTGCAGGTAGTTGTTGTTTTGTTTTGTTTGCTACATCTAGATTGTAGTCTGGTATTTGTACGGTATCTTAATGCCTTAAGATCACCTAAATAATCAACATGTTGGATTTGGTGGCCGGTCAAACTAGCCAAGACGTACACGTTTTCTGTTTTCTGGGTAACCCAGAAAACATAAGATTGTGTCGTCTGACATGGTTTGACCGGATGATATTTCTTGATTATAATGTTGTTATATGTACTTTATGTGATGTATCTCTTCCTTGTCATGCTGGCTACCTACTGAAACCTCTAATGCACAAAACCATTAACATGATTGCTAGTTGTGGTAGCTCAAAGGTGACTGCTCTAACTGTTCTTCATTTCTGGGTAACCCAGAAATGAAGAACAGCTATGACAGTCACTTTGCATGCTTAGATCTCGTTGGTTTTTTGTTGTTTGATCATGTTGATTGTTGGAGCTTGTAGTATTACACTACGTGTCTACAAGATTTGACCTTTGGCTTTCCCAGAAACACAATACACTGAGACTTAATCTTGGTCAAAGTTGCTCACTCAGTCACTGCACATGAATGTTCATGGTGCTCAAGAACACCTAAGGCGACGCTTTCTGTCGCTAAAGGCTATAGTGACAGACTTTTTAATTTTATTTAATTTATTTTCTAAAAATCATTTAAAAATAGAAATTAATTTCTAAAAATTACAAAAATTATTTTAAGTTAAAAAAATTAACTTTTAATAACTTGACATATTTTTCATAAATATTGATATTTATTTGGATATTATTGATATTTAATTTATTTAATAAAGGTATTAAATAAATTGATTAAAAATTGTTTTATTATATTAAAATTATTTAAAAGTATTTAAAAATATTTGAAGTTATAAAATATAACTTTTAATATTTTAAGACAAATTTCATTAATTATTAAATATTATTGATATTAATTTATTTAACAATTATATTAAATAAATTAATTAAAAATGATTTTAATATTATAAAAATCATTTTAAATGAAAATAAATAGTTTAAAAATATTTTAAGTTATAAAATATAACTTTTAATATTTAAAGGTAAATTTCATTAATAATTTAATATTAAATGATATTATAGTTATTTAATAATAATATTAAATAAATAATTTTAAAATGGTTTTATTGATTTAAAAATGAAATAAATGAATTTAAAATATTTTAAGTTATAATTAATGACTTTTAATATTTTGATAAATAATACATTAATACTTAAATATTAATGATAATTATTTAAAAATGATTTTTAATTTTTTTAAAAATCACTTAAGGGTAATATTAATACTTTAAAAATATTTTTAGTTATAATTAAAGACTTTTAATATTTTGATAACTAATACATTAATACTTAAATATTAATGGTAATTATTTAAAAATAATTTTAATTGTTTTAAAAATTATTTAAGGGTAATAAAATGTTTTAAAAATAGTTTGAGTTATTATAAATAACTTTAATATTTTGGCAATGGTTTCATTAATAGTTTACTATTATTTAAATATAAATAATAATAGAATTAATTAGTATTTAAATCATTTAATAATTATTCTAGTGTTTGAAAAATCATAATAATTATTTAAAAATTATTATAAGGCTATGAAAAATAATACAGTTGATATTTAAAATATCTAAAGGAATATTGAACTATACGATAGAGTTTTAGACTCGATAATTACTCGATAAAACCTTTAGTACACCGAAATGTTTCACAAATTGATCTGTATACGTGTTTGTTTGTGATCCAATGACTGCTAAACATATGTGACAATGTGATTAGGTTATGTACTGACTGCAAATAGCAGAACTATGTGTTACGATATGTTATTCTAATTGATAGAATGATCTTATTAATGATAGGTAGCGGTATAAAAGATAAAACTAAGTTGCGTATCTGTAAGCAGCAGACCAGACAAGTATCCTAACTTTGCATTTCCTTTATGCAATGGACATGAGTAAGAAAGTTTCAGAATTATATTATTATTGTGCCAGATTATTAACTCTATTATTATCGATTATATATCCAATAAATTGTATTCATACAAGTTCTTAAATTATCCGATCATTGTTTATTAACATAGTATTATATTATAATTCAGATATTTATTCTGTTCGTTAATTTCTAAACATGGTTATACAAGTGTCCTCACTTGGATAATCATTATATTTAATCACATGTTGATACATACTTATTAAATTCCAGTATGTATACGTTGACTTCAAAGCGGTCTAAGCTATTTGATCTAGCTAGACATAGATTTAGAAATATCGTTGAACATGATAAAACTTTATTGTATCCAATCAAATTGCTTTGGGTCGGATTCCCGACTAAGTATGAACATCCCGAACATGGGAAAACTTTTGTGCACCTAAGGTGGTTAAGATGAACGATAATATCGTTCTTGCATGTAGTATTGATAAATACAGGGCACATTAGGATGATCACCCTCGTGCCCGTAAGTTAAGACGATTTGCGGATGAAGTTCTGCTAAACCTTAGCAAAAATTAAAAACAAAGTTCATAGTCTATCGAATGCTCTCCATTTATAGTCAGTACGTAGTTTCAAAAATTTGATATAAAATTGTTATGTTGTTATTATTGGTTCAGCTTACTTCACAACTATTGATTCGTTGTAGAAGGTCGTTCAAAGGAAACATTTAATCTTTTCAGCTAATATTTATTGTTGCTATTACTTGCTGGGCAATCAAATGCTCATCCTTGCTTTAAATTTAAATGTTTTTAGCTAAGAGTGATCAATTAGAAGGTTCAGGCCAGGACAAGGGAAATGAAAGCAAATAGAATAAACTTATGTTATATTATGTAATAGTTTGACTTTATTATGACAATGATATCTATTAATTATCATGTACTGAATGTTTAAAAGTCGCGTACCTGGGATTAGACTCTGATATATGTAAATTAAGTTTGGTATTTATTTTATTGTTATTATTATTAGTATTATTCTGCTCATAGAAACGGTATCGTGAAGCACCGAGTTCGGGTTTCAAGTACCTGAATTTGGGGGCGTCACAAGTTGGTATCAAAGCTTTAGGGTTAGAATTCTTAGGTGGGATAGACCTTAGGCTATAACCTTGGGACAGAGGGAAAAGTTAAAAATACAAATAACTCATATAGAGTTTAAAAAGGGAATGAATTGAATAAATTCATCGTCAAAATAAATAAAAGATAACTTATATAAAATTATTATTTGTTGTGTGTATATACTTTATGATAATCGGGATAATTTATGTGTGTAGATGTCAGATAGAAAAAGAATTAGGATACCCTCAGATTGTAAGAAGTAGTCAACCTCCATGACCGAGCCAATGTCAAAGCCAATAGCTGAAATAAAGGCTCACATTGAAAGCAACCATGATGAGGTGATTATACTGGAAAAATATAGTACCGGATCCAGAAACGATAGTATAACTGATAGGTAGAGTATAATTAAAGAATATAAGGTCATGCTCGAGTTCTTAACTCATATGTTTGTGGTGAGTTCTTAAACTCATAATGTGTGGTAAGTTTGACGAACTTGGTATAGTTAGTTGTAAATGAATTATTGAGGATAGTAGGAATATATAGAATACTAAGCAATTGATCTTTAGTGAAGGTGTAAGAAATAAGTAGTATTAGTATTACTTGAATATGTATGATTCTATAATGCGTATACAATAAGTTAGGTGTCCATTCTCAATTTTATGGGTTTGTATCTCATAAAACTACAACATACCAAATACTCATTAACTAACATAAACATTAACTAGCCCAAATATAAATTTACAACTCATGTCCATACTAAATGTTCATGTTTTGACAATTTAGCAATTTCGTTCACTACGAATTTGTTTCTCAACCAAATTGGTCTGTTTAACTTCCGTTTTTTTCGCATATGACTATATTAACAGTACCTAGCATCAATTCATGGATTATAACAACCCTTAGCCATCAATTTTGTGACTCAAAAGCTAATTTTTCATGACATTTCAGAGGAATTGAAACTTAGAAAATCAAAAGCATATAAGTTAGCATCATTACCTCTTGATTGCTCCAATTTGCTATCTATAGCTCTCCCAATCTCTGATTTCTCTCAATTCTACCAAACTCTCATAACCAAATTCTCAGAGAATTTTTCAAACAGGAAAGAGAAGGGGACCATTCTTTCCTTCAACATCACCCTATCTAGCCATTGCTGAGCTTAAGTAATAGAGGAGTAGGCCAGTGGCCTATTCACGTGATAAAGGAAGAAAAACCCTTATTTTCGGACAACTCTCTAATGCTCAGCATTTAGACAACCACTATTATCATACATGGGTTTATTTGATATTTGTCGCCAAATGAGCATATACACCCACTCATACATTACAAATAGAATTATATAATCCATGTACATTGGTTTATTTCAATAATATTTTAATTGGGCTAATTATAAAATAGTTGGATATTCTTTATCCATCATTTTCTATAAAATTTATCATCTCAAATATACTCAATTATCATAATGATAATTAATATCAATTATTTATTAACTCACCATTTATTTTCTTTTAATACTTCCCATTAAATCTCCCTTTTAATAATTTCAGTTAAACCTTCAGTCTAGTTTAAATTTAAAACTCATGCCACACGAGACTCATTTATCTCATTTATCAGAGTTATAAAACTCAAGCTCATTATCTCAACAGTAACATATTAGGGGTTTAGACAACGTTTGGCTTTTTTCCAATTCCACTTCATTTTAATATTTATAGTTTTTGTGACACACTTTACCTTAACATTTAATTACCTTAAATGAATATATTCTATGAACTTATACTCATACCATCTGTGAGACCCCAGATTTTATGAATAAAGATTTAATTTTCTCGAAATATTTTTTTTAATATTATGGTATGGATTTGAGATAATATTATAGTTGTGGGTAGTATTTATAAATTTTGAAAAGTATACAAGTTGTTGTATAATATTCGATTGGTCGGGGAATATTCTCTTTGTCGGGAAATATTTGTACGATTTTAAGACAATCATTGGTGGACTCATGAATGGAATTATTGTCGGATGGAGAAAACGACAAAAATATTTTTTGAGAATAACTATGGAAGTTTTACCGTTAAAACTGCTGTTGAACTACTCATTAGTAAAAGTAAATGATGAATACGCGTGGTTGTATAGTAGAACACACGGTATTGATTATTGATGTTTACGTGATAAGTCACTCAATTTTGTTTTATTATTATTATTAATGTAATAAAATGTAGAAAATCTTTTTATATAAAATGTAATACTTTTATAAAGTTATTCTATAAATAGAATATATTATATTTTATTATGCATAGTGTTGCATAGTGCTCTCAGATAGTCTTTTGCATAGTAAAATCTTTTTATATAAAAATGTAATACTTTTATAAAGTTATTCATTTTATTAGATTATAAATAGAATATATTATATTTTATTTAAAAGATTTTGCTTTAAATATGGACCGTCGATTAAAAGTAAATCAATCGGACCGTTCATGAATTAGTTTACTATGCTATATCCATTCTTCATAAATAGAAGCTCATTCCTTCATTATTTCTTACTTAATTCTTTGAAACTCTAGAGAGAAACTATAGAGAGAATTCTTCTTCTATAATCTTGAGCGTATTTCTTTAGAGTTTAAGAAAGCTTTGAGCGTAGTGCAAGTTTTCTTTGAGTATATCCTCGCCCTACCAGTCGGAATACTCTCCTTTCAAAGATAAGGGATGTTATTTGTTGTACTCGTAAGGGGTATTATTTATTTCTTATTCATGAAGAGAACTTCTATTATTTCATTCTTTATTATTATGTTAGAATAACCTGTATACGCGGGATACCCTATACTTGGTGAAATTCTTCTGTTATTCCATTCTTTATCATTATGTTGGAATAACCTGTTTATGCGAAGTACCACATACATGGTGAAATTCTTCTGTTATTCCATTCTTTATTATTCTATTGGAATATCCTGTCGGTGCGTATTACGCCTGACCTGGTTCCATTATTTATTATTCTGTTTGAATATCCTGTCTGTGCGTTTACGCATGACCTGGTTTCATTCTTTTTCATTCTATTGGAACATCATGTCTGTGCTTTACGCATGACCTGGTTTCGTTATTTATTATTCTGTTGGAATAACCTGTCTCTACGGTCTATCACATGCCTGGTGATTTCTCTTGTTATTCTATTCTTTATTATACTCAGTTGGTTAAAGTTTTGACTTCTATACTCCATGAAATTAGTGGAATATCCTTGATATTTGCGCTTCATCCAGTATCTTTTCATGGAAATATTCTTCTGAGCATTCTTGAATTTTTACTCCACAAAGCAGTATCATGTTGACAATTTGGATGTTATTGGTTCCTGGATAAATTAATTCTTGAACTTGTTTTATTGAATTATTATGTCATTGTCATCATCCTCATGTATATATTATGTTGAAAGTCATCTGTGGCCTGTAGTGCATAGATGGACTTGGTATGATTATGACCAAGGATTATTCGGTATAATCATGGCCGTAATGTTACAAATGATGTGGAAAAAAAGTCCTCATTGCCTGTGTAGTGCATTGATGGGACGATTTTTGGTATGATTATGGCTATGGATTCTCTTGACCAAGGGTGCAAAGATAAATTATTTTATGGCATGATCAGGAACCGTTGATGAAAACACGATTATCTTTGGCCCGTAGTGCATGAATAATTCGTGGTCGTGATACTAAAGAATATCCTTGGCCTGTAGTGCATGAATGATTTGATGATGTGGAATATTTATTAAGCTGAGTCTCAGCGATAAAA
This sequence comes from Panax ginseng, assembly GCA_020205605.1. Taxonomy (NCBI): domain Eukaryota; kingdom Viridiplantae; phylum Streptophyta; class Magnoliopsida; order Apiales; family Araliaceae; genus Panax; species Panax ginseng. Next base: position 42,297,746 of record CM035127.1, on the reverse strand, counting down.
GTGATGAAAAACCTTTTAAATCATAGAAGATAGTAGATTTTATTCTCTACTTGACTCTTCTAATGGATTGCTTGTTCACCGCAGATTAAACTTGATGTTTGTTATATTGTATCAGTTTAACACTATTGAAGGCTAACGATAATTTATTCTGCATTATCTTAGTCATAATATTTCTTACTGGGCTAGTTGAGCTCACCCTTTTGCTTTCATTGTTCTCTTCAGGAAATGAGAACGTAGCATGGACTAGTCAGAAAACAGAGTGATGGTCCTAGATGGTGTATTAGTAGTCCTCACTATTCTGTGAAATAGTGTGATAATAAATATAATGACGACTCCATTGAGTGTGGATATTGTTTAGATGACAATATTTGTATTAAAGCTCACATAATATGTTTTTTCGTATTTTACACGATTGTTGTATAATTAGTTTGTATTTGTATTCTGTAGCATGTATCTGGAGACTCAAGATGGGTGATGTATACTGTGATGAACGAGATTTTTGTAATTTAATTCTTAATATTTATTGAAGTAAATAAATATTTTCGATGATTTAATTATTAGATTAAATAATTAATTGATGCAAATGTGAGTGATTAATTTAATTATATGTGTTACATTTATTAAATTAATGTGGAGGATATTTATTATTCAAGTACGTAATTATGTAAGCTTATTAAATTAAAAGAAATATTTAATAAGCCTAAATGGTATTTAATTAATGTAATAATTAATTGGAGATTTAATAATTTGATATAATTAATTAATGAGAAAATTAATTATGTGACTTTGTGAATTTATGAGAAATTATTATATTCATTTTATATTAAATTAAATAAGATATTTGAATTGGGTGTGACATGATTTAAACTATATTATAAAGCTTTTATTAAATTAAATGACTTTGAATCAATTAAGGGTTGTTAAACAAGGCCCTAATAGTGGTTGGATGCAGTTACCCATGACTGGGTTAACTGACCATAATGCGCTAGTTCTTATTACGACGTCTTCTCCATTCCTTATTGTTTCTAAGTCTGGAAAAACAGAGAAGGAGAGAGTTTGAGAAATTGTCAGAGAAAAATATTGAGATTGAGAGAAATTGTGAGTGTGTAGTTAACAATTATTGTGAAAGGATCATCATTGATCACCTCTTCTAAATTATACTCTGGGTAATTCTCCTTCCCAAATTCTATTTCACGTTGTCTAGTTTTTATAAAAATTGGCTTTCATAGTTTTGATTTAAACCTCTGTAATTGGGATAAGAGTAATGATTATGGGTTGTATATGTGTTATGTCATATCACATCGTATTTGATTATGTTTATTATGTAGACTGTGACGAACGAGAATTTTGTAAATTAATTTTAATATTTAATCCTGATTTATTTAATTTTAATATTTAATTATGTACCTTGACCGACAGTGATATGATTTATTTAATTATGTGAAGAATTTAATTAGTTTTAGATGTAAATTCTGACGTGTTTATGAACGAAGGAATATTTTAAATGTTTAAATCCTGTGAATTCTTTATTCCAGGATAGTTGATGTAAATAGCAGTGATGCTATAGTTTGATGTTAAAACTTTGATTTGAATGTAAATATATCAAAGTCATTTGAGATGATGTGTTAAATGAGTATGTTAAATTGTTAAGTAATGCCTTAACTATTTAGAGAAATAAATAAAGTTCTAATAAGCGTTTATTTAACAGAAAAATGCCGCCAAGGAGAAGACAACAACGTCAACCGGCTCAGGAAGAGTCTACCAATAAGAACAATAACGCCAATGCTAATCCCGTTCAGCAGTTGGTGAACTTACTGACTGGAGCCATGAATAATCAACCACAAGCTCCACCAAACACAACGTTTAAAGACTTCAAGGTGGTGGGACCGCCAGAGTTCAAAGGTTCCATGAACCCAATCGAGCGTCAAACGTGGGTTATGGAGATGGAGAAGGTTTTCGACGTTGCTAGGGTTTAGAAGACGGAAGACCATGTTGCAACATTTACTTTGAAGTCGGAGGCTAGCTACTGGTGGCAAGCAAACAAAGTACGAGAAGGTGAAGGTGTAATTACGTGGGAGAGATTTAAAGTGATGTTTTTCGAAATGTATTTCCCAACTAGTTTGCAGAATCAGATGGACGTTCAATTTACAGGAAAGGCAAGCAGAAACATGAGTGTACACGAATACGTGGCTAAATTCAACGAGTTGGCAAGGTTCGCCCGTACCAAGTACACCGATGGCCAGAGAAAAGCGGAAGATTGAACAAGGACTAAAGCCTTGGGTATACTGAAGAAAGTTTCAATGTTTCAGATAAACACATTTCTTTGGAGTCTTCGGAAAGGCCATCCTCCTTTGAAGGAGGAAGCGATGCGGTGACCAAGTACAATCAAGATCAGAAGAAGAAGAAGAGTGAAGGTGAAATTAATAATAAGGCCAGTGGAAGTGGCACAAGAGGTGGAAATTTCAATCAGAAGAAAATATGGAACGACAGCTCATCATCGGGAAATCAGCAAGGTAATCAGAAGAAAAGAATCGAAGCATGCCCGACTTGCGGGAAAGCCCATCTGGGAGTTTGTATGAAAGGAAAAAGAGTGTGCTACAATTGTGGTCAGGAAGGCCACAAAGCACCAAACTGTCCAAACCCAAAGAAGGGTGGTTGTTTTACTTGTAGTTCGAAGGACCATCTGGTAAGAGACTGTCCCAAGAAGGGATCGAGAGGTCGAGGATCGAGGAGGAAACCGTGGAATTAATAAAGGAAATGCCTTAACCATCACTTGGGACCAACAAAGAACAAACCGAATTGAATGCCCGGACTTTCAACATGATGGTGCAAGATGCGTTCAATCCGTGATGTGGTGTCAAGTATCATTCGATCAATAAAATTAATGCTTATGTTTTATTTGATTCGGGTGCTACTTGTTCCTTTATGTCCGATGACTTTGCCAAGAATTTAGATTTGCCTAAGGATGAATTGGATTACCCCATGAATACAGAAATTGCGAATAGAGAAATAATCCCTGTTAAGTACGGACATAAGAACTGTAGAGTGGATATTAAAGGTAATATCATGAACGTAGATCTTATCCCTATTCGACTTGGGGAATTTGATGTTATTTTGGGAATGGATGGTTATTCAATTACGGGTCAGTAATTGATTGCCAAAAAGCGTATTAACCTTATGACTCAGTCAAAGGTTGTGTTTTATGGTAGCAAAGTCGCCTAGACAACAAGCGAGTTGTCGGCGATGATGCGAGCTGTGAAGTTGTTAAAGAAGGGCGTGTAGGATACTTAGCTTACATAGTCGACAGTCGAAAAGAGAATCCGAAGGTCGAAGAGATACCGATTGTGAGGGACTTCGTCGACGTATTTCCAGACGATTTACTAGGATTTCCACTAGAGAGAGATGTAGATTTTGTGATCGATTTGGCACCAGGAACTGCTCCAATATCGAAGGCATCATACCGAATGGCACTAGTAGAGATGAAGGAATTAATGGTACAACTACAAGAATTATTGGACAAGAAGTACATTCAACCGAACGTATCACCGTGGGGAGCGCCGGTGTTGTTTGTGAAGAAGAAGGATGGAACGATGCGGCTCTGTATTGATTACAGAGAACTGAATAAGGTCACGATTAAAAACAGATATCCATTACCGAGGATCGATGACCTGTTTGATCAATTAAAGGGAGTGAGATACTTTTCCAAGATAGACTTGAGAAGAGGTTATCATCAACTAAAGGTGAGGCCAGAGGATGTACCGAAGACAGCGTTTAGAACGCGATATGGTAACTACGAATTTTTAGTAATGTCGTTTGGTCTTACGAATGCTCCTGCAGCATTTATGGGACTAATGAATGGTGTGTTCAAGCCATTTTTGGACAATTTCGTAGTTGTATTTATAGATGATATTTTGGTATATTCCAAAACCAAAGAAGAACACGAAGAACATTTGAGATTAACGTTGGAAGTATTGAGAAGGGAGAAGTTGTAGGCCAAGTTTTTGAAATGCGAATTTTGGATTGAACGGGAACAATTTCTTAGTCACGTGATCGATAAAAATAGAATTTCGGTAGATCCATTTAAAGTCAAAGCCGTGATTAACTGGGATCAGCCGAGAATGCCGTCGGAAGTAAGAAGTTTTCTTGGATTAGCAGGTTATTATAGAAGATTCATACAAGACTTTTCCAAGATTGCAACTCCGTTAACGAATTTAACTCGTAAAGCTGTGAAATTTGTTTGGACGGAGAAGTGTGAGGAAAGCTTTCAAGAATTGAAGAAGAGATTGAGAATGGCACCTGTGTTATCCCTTCCGGATGATACAGGAAATTTTGTTGTTTTTAGCGATGCGTCTCATAAAGGACTTGGTTGTGTGCTTATGCAAAACGGCAGAGTCATTGCGTATGCATCATGGCGGTTGAAGGATTATGAGAAGGGATACCCGACCCATGATTTGGAGTTAGCTGCAGTTGTTTTTGCTTTAAAAATTTGGAGGCACTATCTCTAAGGGGAGAAGTGTGAAATATATACGGATCACAAGAGTCTGAAATATATTTTTACACAAAAGGATTTGAATATGCGTCAAAGAAGATGGTTGCAATTAATTAAGTATTACGACTGTGAGATTTTATACCATCCGGGTAAAGCAAATGTGGTTGCCGACGCCTTAAGTAGAAAGGGTCGTGAGAAATTGATGATGTTGACTGCTTAGGAGGAGCTAATTACAGAAATGGAGAAACTAGAGTTGGAAGTGAAATATCCTATGGAGATTGATGAGAAGCTATTTTGGATGCAATCTGGTACAACTCTACTAGATAAAGTAAAAGGAGGCTCAGCTTCAAGATGAAGAATGTAAAAAGGTGACAAAGAAGATATCTGAAGGAACTGAACCGAGATTTAAGATGGATAAGGAAGAAATACTAAGATTTGAGAGTAGAATTTGGGTACCGCCAGTACAAGAGATTAAGGAAGATATTTTTAGCGAGGCTCATAGTTCACGATATTCGATTCACCCTGGTAGTACCAAGATGTATCAAGATCTTCGACAACATTTCTGGTGGCCGAATTTAAAATGTGGTGTTGCAGAATGTGTTGCCAAGTGCCTAACCTGTTAGAAAGTGAAGGCAGAACATCAGAGACCGAGTGGATTACTACAACCGTTAGAGATCCCAGGATGGAAATGGGAACATATTATAATGGACTTCATGGTTGGCCTTCCGACGACTCAGAAAGGCTACGAAGCAGTATGGGTTATCGTCGATCGACTGACGAAATCCGCACACTTCCTTCCGATCAAAATTAGATTCAACTTAGATCAGTTGGCGAGGCTATATGTAAAAGAAATTGTTTCGAGGCACGGAGTTCCGGTGTCAATTGTTTCTGATAGAGATCCGCGCTTTACATCGAATTTCTGGATACGTACAAGAATGTATGGGAACGCAATTGCGAATGAGTACAGCATACCACCCTCAAACAGATGGACAGAGTGAGAGAACGATTCAGACATTAGAAGATATGCTAAGAGCATGTGTGATGGACTTTAAAGGAAATTGGGATGATCACCTACCATTAGTAGAGTTCGGCTACAACAACAGTTACAACGCTAGATGGGCATGTCGCCTTACGAAGCGCTATACGGCAGAAAGTGCAGAACTCCACTTTATTGGGATAAAGTTGGCGAAAGACAATTGCTAGGGCCAGAATTGGTACAACAGACAACAGAAATAGTCAAAGTTATCCCAGCACGACTGGTAGCGACTCAAGATCGACAGAAGAAATACGCTGATCCACATCATAAAAGTATCGAGTTTGAATCAGGTAGTTATGTTTTCTTGAAGGTCTCTCCCTGGAAGGGGAAGATCAGGTTCGGAAAGAAAGGAAAATTGAGCCCAAGATTCATTGGACCCTTTGAAGTACTTCGAAGAATCAGAGAAGTCGCGTATGAGGTAGCTTTACCTCCATCACTTGAGAATGTCCACAACGTCTTCAATGTTTCTATGTTACGACCCTACAAAGCCGATTACAAGCATGTAATTGAATTAATGTGGAGGATATTTATTATTCAAGTATGTAATTATGTAAGCTTATTGAATTAAAAGAAATATTTAATAAGCCTAAATGTTATTTAATTAATGTAATAATTAATTGGAGATTTAATAATTTGATATAATTAATTAATGAGAAAATTAATTATGTGACTATGTGAATTTATGAGAAATTATTATATTCATTTTATATTAAATTAAATAAGATATTTGAATTGGGTGTGACATGATTTAAACTATATTATAAAGCTTTTATTAAATTAAATGATTTTGAATCAATTAAGGGTTGCCAAACAAGGACCTAGTAGTGGTTGGATGCAGTTACCCATGACTGGGTTAACTGACCATAATGCGCTAGTTCTTATTACGACATCTTCTCCATTCCTTATTGTTTCTAAGTCTGGAAAAACAGAGAAGGAGAGAGTTTGAGAAATTATCAGAGAGAAATATTGAGATTGAGAGAAATTGTGAGTGTGTAGTTAACAATTATTGTGAAAGGATCATCATTGATCACCTCTTCTAAATTATACTTTGGGTAATTCTCCTTCCTAAATTCTATTTCACGTTGTCTAGTTTTTATAAAAATTGGCTTTCATAGTTTTGATTTAAACCTCTGTAATTGGGATAGGAGTAATGATTATAGGTTGTATATGTGTTATATCATATCACATCGTATTTGATTATATTTATTATGTAGACCATATCATCAGTATCATAAAACATGTCATTATACAATGACTTGTTATTGCAAAATTTACAGAGTTTGGGTTTTGGCCATATGGCCTTATACGTGATATTTCATGTGTTGATCGTATATTATCCCTAAATTTTACACTCGTATGTTGTTATGCATGTTGATACGAAGAGACCAACGTTTAAATAAACAGATTCGGTGTTATAACGAATCCGTAGTGACAATTTTCATGTTTTATTTTCAAAACCTTCAAGAACATCAAAGTCAGTGAAATTGCATGCTTAAACTCTGTGATTATGTGTTTTAATTGGTTAAAATCACTTTATAAATGTTGGGTAATGATTATATACGAATTCTAACATGTGGGTATGATTAAATTCGTGTAGTGACAATTTAATTTGAATTTTTTTGGCTGTGTTCTGTAATTTTCGCGAATTGCAGAACAACCAATTCGTCAGCCACATGGCCAGATCAACGCTTAAGGTCCATGGCAACAGACGCTACCGCATCATAATGGCTTAAGTTTCCAACAGTAGCACCATCAACCGCATCGCTAAGACCTAGTATAAGCGTGAAATAGCTAAATACCACTCTCGCAGAATGGTCCGTAAATGTAATTTTTAAAGTGTTAAGTCTAGCAATGTATTGTTAACATAATGTAATGAACATGTAAACATGTTAGAAGTATAATAAGATGTAAAATATATGTTTAACATGTAAATAACATAATTGCATGTGGATCAAATTATTGAATACATAATTAGCTTGTTATTCATGAAGTATAAATTATGCGACAAAGTGGTAAATTAACTAAGTATAGTTAGTAATCAAAGTAGACAAAGAGAATGAGTTTTGATGATTAGTTAAGTTATAATTAACTGGTATTGTGAATGTGAATGGTATGTAGGATTAAATTCAAAGAACGTGCTTAGTTAAAGTGTAATCTATGCACGAGGTAAGTTTCCTAACCCTACTTGTCATTATTGTTCAAGTTTATTATTTACCTCGAGTAAATTATCATTACTATTATTCAAGTTCGAATTATTATATTAAAGATTGATTATTTTTTCAAAGTATGATTTTGTTATACAATAATCGTTCTATTGTATACTCCTTGAGATTATTATTCAATTTGAATATCATTATTGTTGAACCTTGTTAGACTAGAGAATCCTTATTGATTCAACTAGTTCATAGTTAATGAACGTTCTAAATTTCAGAACCCTTATTAAATTATCCAAACCAAACTTCCTTTGGTGCGGACTCGAATGTCAAACTGAGAAGAACAACCCTGCAAAGGTATTTACTTATGCATTAGCGTTAAGATATTGTGCACAGTATGGTACTACAGGTTGATCCCCCTACGTACGAGTAGAAGGGTCCATAGTCTTATGACTGTTAAAGGTTTCAAGTATAACCCTTGATAACCTAGGACATAGTTCAAGGTCTTATGACCCTCAGAAATCTTTTAATCCTTGTTATTCATTCTTGATTCAAAAGTTGAGCTTTTATTCAGATGTCTTTGATTTACTCGCATGTTATTATACTGTTATTTCATCATTATACTTGTGGGCAATAGTGCTCACTCTTGCTTAATAATAACATTGCAGTTAAGAATGAAAGAACCGATGAACCTTCCACTAGTAAAGGCAAAGGAAAAGTTAACAAGTGATGAATACTTGTTATTTTATTTGATTATGTATTTATGTTAGCCTTGAGTTAATGATGTTGTTTAAGACTTATTATTTATATTTCCGCACAAGATGTTTAAGGTTAGTTTAACCTGGGATTATGTTTATGATTCAGATATTGTAACCCTATAAAGGGAAGATTTTATTTCTATTTATTGCATGGTTTGCATTTATTATGGGTAGATAAATAGATGATATTTGTACAGTGAACACCAAATCCCGTGGAATCGAAGTACCCAGATTTGGGGGTGTCACATATACCTATTTTTGGGGGCGTCACAGTTGGTATCAAAGCTTAGGGATATGATCTTTGGCTAAGATGTGAGACAAGAACTAGGAGGGGAGAGATGGGGAATTCCTTCACTAGTATGACCTTCCTAAGTTTATTTGGTATTTAATTGGTCGGTCAGAGTATAGGGATAATATGTGATATGTTAATTAACCCTTGTTTTTTTGGCAGTGTTTGAAAATGGTAGCTGAAAATGTTCACAATGGAGTGAATGAGACCGTTGAGACACCTTTAATCACTAACTAGGTTAATGTGATGTCAAACGAAGAAGAAATTAGAGATATCTACGTGGTGAGTGAAGAACTAATAGTTGCACCCGAGCTAATTGCAGAGGTAGCAGCTGAGAGTGAGGAAGAAGAGGAAGAAGAGGAACCTGAGGAGAATTGGTTAGAAGAATTTTATGATCGAAACTTAGAATTACAAAATCGTATTCATGAGTTAGAAGAGCAGGCTGAAGAATGGCAGGCGGTCGTGGAGCAAAGAGATGTAACAATTCAAAATTGTGTTACCCGATGTGCGACGCTTGAACAGAAGCACTCTTTGGCAGAGTATAAGATATTAGAGCTGGAATCTGAGAATGCTATGATCAAAGTTCTGATGAAAGAAGAAACAACTAAATGAAGGAGAATAGATGATGCGTGGGTAAAAGCCGCATGACGTGTAGATATTGTAGAAAAAGATGTCCAATCCAATAAGGCCAAAATAAATGAAATGGATTTTGCTTTTTGGACAATAATTGGGAGAATCCAACATCGAATTCGGAATTACCCTGTGCAGAGCGGTCAACCCCAATTCGATATGGATCAAAGAGTAATGGTTCAAATCATGGATCAGGAATGTGAAGAAGCACTTAAGGGTGGAATGTACCCTATAACAAAGTCAATTCCAGTAGTTTAAGTGAGAGCGTTTGTCGAGGAACCCGAACGAAGTTATTACGGATAAGTTAATGATAAACTCTTACGAAGTTTATACCTTATTAGATACCAGTTCTACCCACTCTTTTATTTCACCTAGTTGTGTTAAATGTTTGAATTTAACTCCGGAGAAGTTAGATTTTGATTTATCTGTTGAAACTCAATTGGGAGAAACCTTCGTTACATCCACTATTTATAAATCTTATTTAATTCAAATTAACTCTTTCACGTTACTTGTCAATCTTATCTCTTTGAAAATACTTGCCTTTGATGCGATTTTAGGAATCGATTGGTTAACTACTCATCATATTTTTTCGTAAGGTTGTTAGCTTTCATATTCCTAACCAACCTGTTATGCGAATTCAAGCAACTAAACCACTAAAGTCAATCATTGTCATATCAAGCTATAAGTAAAAGAGCCCGATCCTTTCGTTGTTGACTTCCTTGTGTGGAATACACCACCGCCGGATTTTAGAGGGCATTACGTCGTGAATGACGATGGCAAGTTGATAGGTATCAATATGACGTAATATCCAATTCTTGGATGAGGGTCACAGTTTTGAATGATATTTCTATTGTTAATAAATTTCTTGACATATTCTTGAAGACTTCTTAGCCTACCCCTAGAACGTGAAATTGAATTTTGTATTGACCCCAGTACAAAACCCATTTCTTAAACCCTCAAATATTTCTTCAACTAAAATGAACGTAACATGCGCCAAAGACGTTGACTCGAGTTGTTGAAGATTACGATCGTACCATTCAATACCATCGTAGGAAAAGTGAACATGGTAGCTAACGTGTTGAGTAGAAGATCGTATGTGGTTACAAGTGCGATTATACCAACCCACGTAAAGATAACGAATATACGAGTAGAATCGACTTTAATCGATAAAGTTAAAGCCGCTCAAGCTACACACCTGGAGCTGATGAATTTGAAGAAGAAGGTTCAAGAGGGCGTTATTCTAGAAGCAAGAATCGACGAAGAGAGGAAATCTCAACCCTCGATTTAATTGGCCCATTTGAAATCCTCGATGAAGTAGGAAATGTGGCCTATAGACTCGTTTTACCGCCAAATATGTTGCGTGTTCAGAACATTTGTTTTACGTATAGAGGTTACGTAAAAATGTAGACGACCCGAACCACATTATTAAATTAGAACTAAACGATATAGCAGAAGATTTAACGTATGAGGAGATACGTGTTAAAATCTTGGATAAGAAGGATCGTATTCAACACTCAAAGGTTATACCTCAAGAATTAGAATCTGAAATGAAGTCAAGGTATCCTCACCTCTTCGACATACCAGGTACGTACGTAAATTTCGAGGGCAAAATTTCATAAGGAGGGGAGATTGTGAAACCCCAGATTTTATGAATAAAGATTTAATTTTCTCGAAATATTTTTTTAATATTATGGTGTGGATTTGAGATAATGTTATAGTTGTAGGTAGTATTTATAAATTTTGAAAAGTATGCAAGTTGTTGTATAATATTCGATTGGTCGGAAAATATTCTTTTTGTCGGGGAATATCCGCATTTACTGCAGTACAATCATTTGTGGACCTCGCAATGTAATTATCATCGGATGGAGAAAACGACAAAAAATATTTTTTATGAGAATAACTACGGAAGTTTTACCGTTAAAACCGTTGAACTACTCTAAAAAAAAGTACAATAATACGCGTGGCATAAGTAGTAGTACTACGGTATTGATTATTGATGTTTACGTGATAAGTCACTCAGTTTTGTTTTATTATTATTCTTAATGTAATAAAACAGAAAATCTTGTTATATCAAACAGAATACTTTTATAAAGTTATTCTATAAATAGAATATATTATATTTTATTATGCATAGTGTTGCATAGTGCCTGCATAGTGTTTTGCATAGTAAAATCTTTTTATATAAAACAAAATACTTTTATAAAGTTATTCATTTTATTAGATTATAAATAGAATATATTATATTTTATTTAAAAGATTTTGCTTTAAATATGGACCGTCCGATTAAAAGTAAATCAATCTGGACCGTTCATGAATTAGTTACTATGCAGTCCATTCTTCTATAAATAGAAGCTCATTCCTTCATTATTTCTTACGAATTCACTGAAACTCTAGAGAGAGAAACTATAGAGAGAATTCTTCTTCTATAATCTTGAGCATATTTCTTTAGAGTTTAAGAAAGCTTTGAGCGTAGTGCAAGTTTTCTTCTAGTATATCCTCGCCCTACCAGTCGGAATACTCTTCTTTAAAAGGTAAGGGATGTTATTTGTTGTACTCGTAAGGGGTATTATTTATTTCTTATTCATGAAGAGAACTTCTGTTATTCCATTCTTTATCATTCTGTTGGAATAACCTGTATACGCGGGATACCTTAAACTTGGTGAAATTCTTCTGTTATTCCATTCTTTATCATTATGTTGGAATAACCTGTTTATGTGAAATACCACATACATGGTGAAATTTTTCTGTTATTCCATTCTTTATTATTCTATTGGAATATCCTGTCGGTGCGTATTATGCCTGACCTGGTTCCATTATTTATTATACTGTTGGAATATCCTGTCTGTGCGTTTATGCATGACCTGGTTCCGTTCTTTATCATTCTGTTGGAACATCCTGTATGTGCTTTATGCATGACCTTGTTCTGTTATTTATTATTCTGTTGGAATAACCTGTCTGTGCGGTCTATCGCATGCTTGATGATTTCTTCTGTTATTCCATTCTTTATTATACTCAGTTGGTTAAAGTTTTGACTTCTATACTCCATGAAATTAGTGGAATATCCTTGATATTTGCGCTTCATCCAAAGATCTTTTCATGAAAATATTCTTCTGAGCATTCTTGAATTTTTACTCCACAAAGCAGTATCATGTTGACAATTTGGATGTTATTGGTTCCTGGATAAATTAATTCTTGAACTTGTTTTATTGAATTATTATGTCATTGTCATCATCCTCATGTTTATATTATGTTGAAAGTCATTCAGGGCTGTAGTGCATAGATGGACTTGGTATGATTATGACCAGGGATTATTCGGTATAATCATGACCGTAATGTTACAAATGATGTGAAAAAAAAAGTCCTCATTGGCCCGTAGTGCATTGATGGACAGTTTTTGGTATGATTATGGCTATGGATTCTCTTCGGCCAAGGGTACAAAGATGAATTGTTTTATGGCATGATCAGGACCGTTGATGAAAACACGATTATCTTTGGCCCGTAGTGCATGAATAATTCGTGGTTGTGATACTAAAGAATATCTTTGGCCTGTAGTGCAGGGATGATTTGATGATGTGGAATATTTATTAAACTGAGTCTCAGCGATAAAAGTGATGAAAAACCTTTTAAATCATAGAAGATAGTAGATTTTATTCTCTACTTGACTCTTCTAATGAATTGCTTGTTCCGTTGCTATTAAACTTGATGTTTGTTATATTGTATCAGTTTAACACTGTTGAAGGCTAACGATAATTTATTTTGCATTATCTTAGTCATAATATTTCTTACTGGGCTAGTTGAGCTCACCCTTTTGCTTTCATTGTTCTCTTCAGGAAAAGAGAACGTAGCATGGACTAGTCGGGAAACAGAGTGATGGTCCTAGATGGTGCATTAGTAGTCCTCACTATTCTGTGAAATAGTGTGATAATAAATGTAATGAGGACTCCATTGAGTGTGGATATTGTCTAGATGACAATATTTGTATTAAAACTCACATCATATGTTTTGTCGTATTTTACGCGACTGTTGTATAATTAGTTTGTATTTGTATTCTGTACCATGTATATGGCGACCCAAGATGGGTGATGTATACCTATTTTTGGGGGCGTCACACCATCTTTATCCAAATAACCATGTCCATAACAATTATTATGTACTCCACTAGTTAATATAATATAATTCTTTCATTTCACTTCTTCCATAAATTGTTCCAAAACAATATCTCTCTTAACAATATCTCTTAAGCTTCATAATATAATATTCTATAATATCTCTTAATTAACCATATTTATTCCGGGTTAATTAATTAACCCATATTCAAGTCATGTTTTGCTAACTTAATTCCTTCATGAACAACTTAGTCACCATTTATGACCCTTACAAGAGTTATTAGTATATATATCTTTAAAATCAAATTTTCATAAACTTACTCAAAACTTTCTACAGATCAGCGCAGCTGCACTGATCATAGGCTTGGAAATGGCGCAGCTGCGCCATACCAAGTTCAGAGGCAGACTAGTTTTGCTTGAGTAGAACCTTAGCTTCAATTCATGAATACTTCATGCTTTTAAATTACTAACTTGCTATACCAGTTACTAACATCTATCACAACCTTATTCAATGATTTAGAGATTAACTTCAAGTTCAAACCTATTTCCCTTAATAGTTTAACCAACTATGAAATCCCCTTTACGGGTTTCTCACCACAAAACTCAAATATAAAGCACCCACTATAATCACATATTTACTATTTACTTAAGTGATTCTTAAACCCCTTCAAATTATATTATTCCATAATATAACTTCCATTTTAATATAAATTAACCAATATTTCTACTAGTTAGTTAATTCTCATAATTAACTAATTTATGCTTTACTATCTTAATCTTTTCATGGATAGCTTAAGCACTAACTAAAACTCATATTACATCATACTAATTACTAGCATATATATATTCAAGAAAATGGTGATTATCCATCAAAGAGATTTAATGTTACCAACTCACTATGATAAAATAATTCTATAAATTATTTAATGTCGATAGATAAATCTTATCCATCTTCTTACTAATTCATCTCTATAAACACGAAGTCAATAAATTTTGAAAATCTAGCAGAGCTAGAAGATTTAGAAAATTCATGTTTCTCCATCAATTTCAATCTTTACTCCATTGCTTCATTCTATCAATCTCTAACACCATCAATGCTTACTATACCAAAATTTGTTAATTCTTACCTCAAAAGTTTTCTATACCCAGTATAGTTCATCAAACTTACCACACTTTGGAAGTTCAGGAACTTGCCACAATCATATGAGTTTAAGAATTTATCATAGTTAGACCATAGACATCCATTCGCTGAGGAGTTCAAAACATATCATATGATTATTAGTCACGAACTTATTATAAGCATGAGTTTTAAGAACTCGCGCCTAATCTTAATATTCTCTATCTTAATCTTAATAGTCTTTATCTATCAAATATGATATGAGAAAAGAATCACCTTCTCACCATAAACATATCGATAGTGTGACACCGATATTCCATTGATTATCATTGTAAGGAACCGAGCGTGAGCACAAAGCCTCCGCCCATACAAAGGTTTGTACAACTCAGCTCTCACATGAGTCCTCAATGAAATCTAACTTAACTCTATCTTAGCCTTAACTTGCTCTTTGCTCGATTCGATTTTTTTGTATCTCATCATGTACAACTCCTCATGAGTTCATCTCGTACCATTTCATAGTACCTTCTCCTATAGCATCAAGCTACAGCCACTTAGTCGTTACAGACTATTTATCATTTCACATCTCAATCTGATCATGTCGTGATCATCAGTTTACCTTAGGGTTCTTTCCCATTATCAACTAAACTCCATTCGAGTTCATTCTTATTATCTTTCTCTCTCTCAAGTTATAGCCTAAGGTACTCTTAGCTAAAGTTTATAACCTACAACTTTGATACCAACCTGTGACGCCCCCAAATCTGGGTCCCTTCGAACCACGAATCTGGTCCGCCACGACACAACTATCGTCAAACTATTTATATATTTTATTCATAACTTAATGAATATAACTTTGATTATTACAATTTAGAATACAAATTCTTTCCATTTCTAGGATCTATATAATTACCCCAAACTTTTATAAGTTTCTAATCTTTGTCATTTACCATTCCTGTCTTACATCATATTTGATATTATAAAATGCGGAATAACTTAAACTTTTTTAATCTCCTTTGAATAAAATCTTTTATTGATTCCTTAACTTGAATCGATTATAAATCCTTGAATCAAATTATGTTATGATTCATTCTATTCGAATTATTCTATAAATTTTTACATCTCGATTCGAATTCCTCTATGCAACACATAGTACAACTTTACAACTCGATATGTATTACACATCGTAAACTACTATTATATATACATTTCCTAGAACCTAAACATGGTTCAAGAGTATATATTTAAATAAATGAATCAATCTACTTTGATACTATTGAACTCTATCAACCAAGTAGCACGTAATCTTTACCGTGAATCCTTAACCTGCAAAAGTGATTATTTGTAAGGGTGAGCTCGACAACCCAGCAATTCTAACAGTTTTCATGCAGCACATATCATATAATAACATACTTAGTTCATGCATTCATAATCAGTTAATATTTACTACACATTTTACTTCTCATATACAGGCATATAGATTTACTTCACAAGCATATCATCACAGATCAACTTTCAAATTTCATACATATCTCATATGCATTTCATATATATACATCAACATTCTCATAGCATAATATAGCTCAACTAACAGATATCGAATTCATATATCAAATAGGAACTGAAAGACTTGCCTGATTCATAGTTTATCAACTACAACTTAACTGCTTAACAGATATCAAATTCATATATCAAATATGCGCCTCGTGTATTCCTACAAAGTTATATAATCATGGATTCATATCCATCAATCATACATTTCAAATGCTCTTAAGGTTTGTAAAACCTTCCCTTTGCTTTCTTAGTAAACTCTTAAAATAACTATATAAACCTTAGCTACACATGTTCAATATCAACATTCATAAGTCTTTATCACACACTTGACTCACTATGTGTTCGTTACACATTTAAAACACATAGATGAATGTTTCACATAGTTCTTGCATTTTCCAAACTTTAATAACATTTAACAACTTTGTTTTTTTATATAACCCTTACATGCTTTTATGCTTAAAACATCATTTATGTCAAGTATTATAGCTTTAGACATTCATTACACATATGTTTTAAGGTTCAGATCAAAGTTAAAATAATCAGGCATCACTACCATATGGCGTGATTCTAGCTGTATTAATTAAGCTGGGATGGCGCAATTGCTTGTAGATCCCGACAAAACCAAAGTTGGATATTTATTTTCTGGTTTCATCTAAGTCCTTAGCATGCATGACTGTTAATACATAACTTACCCACATGTTAAGAGGTTTTAGCCTAAGTTTGGTGCCTCTTGTATTTATCTTAAGTTGTTTTACACTCTATAGCTTTATGACCATTTATTTCACGGCAAAGTAAGCTCATGCAACAAGGGTCTAACTATATGACCACTAACGAGGTTAACAACTTTTAATACACATGCTTACATGTAATCATATGTCTAGTATGGTTTATCACTTGAAATCTTACTTTAAGACATGCATAGTTCATATTACATCTATCTAGTAGTGTGCATGTACCCATCATGCCTAGAGGCATAAAAGTCCTATAATGTTTGCACATAAGATCAGAACACAAGTACTTAATGTTCATCCATCTTAGTTTCAAAACTTCTAAATTTTATTCTCAAAATCAATGTCATACTAAACTAATCATGCAAGACAACTTCAACTCACATGTCATACTTGTTTGTACATGTTTCTACACACGCTTATAAGGTCAAAATATAAACTCTCCATGTTTATAAAACGTAGTTTGCAAAAGTATCCGAGTTTGCCTTTGAAATCGCTTTAAACCAAATCAAAGCAATTTTGCGCATATGAAACAACTTCAACCTTTATGTCATGCCTATTATAATGAATATTTATATTTTATCACTTAGAATAACATATTCCATCGTCGGGAGCACTATACTTGCGTATGTGCTCGCTCGACGCCATCCAATTGTCTCTAAATACATAATAGTCACAAAGATAACTATTTTAACCCCTTTTAGCGACCTCAAATTGAAATACTTAAAGCACAAAAGTTGTAGGTCTATTCGTCTTCATTCTAGATCATCTTGAATAACCTCAATCGGAGTTCGTATGAAAACGTTATGCCTAATTTACTATAACACATCGAAGTAGTCTACCCGACATCGATGTCCCGGCAAATTGCGCCCTAAATAACCTTGGGGAAGACAACAAGGCGTCCCAGTCAAGTAAAGTCTCTACAGACTCTGTTCTTCGCGATTTATCAGACCCATACTCCTTCTAATTTTTATAACATGAGTTATACTCATCTAAATTAGTCCATTTTCGATTTTATGGGTTTGTAACTCATAAAACTACAATATACCAAATACCCATCAACTAACATAAACATTAACTAACCTAAATATGAATTTACAACTCATGTTCATACTAAATGTTCATGTTTTGACAATTTAGCGAATTCATTCACTACGAATTCGTTTCTCACCCAAATTGGTCCGTTTAACTTCTGTTGTTGTCGCATATTAACAGTACCTAGCATCAATTCATGGATTATAACAACCCTTAGCCATCAATTTTGTGACTCAAAAGCTACTTTTTCATGACATTTCTAAGAAATTAAAACTTAGGAAATCAAAAGCATATAAGTTAGAATCATTACCTCTTGATTGCTCTAATTTTCCATCTATAGCTCTCCCAATCTCTGATTTCTCTCAATTCTACCAAACTCTCATAACCAAATTCTCATAGAAATTTTCAAACAGGAAAGAGAAGAAGGGGACTCTATTTATAGGGAAATCATTGTCCATACAATGATTTTGCCCAAAGATTTAAACTAAGAGGAAGAAGAAGAAGTCATTGGATGATGAAGAGTTGGTTACCAACTCCTTCCCTAGCCATTCTTTCCTTCATCATCACCCCATCTAGCCATTGCCGAGCTTAAGCAATAGAGGAGTAGGCCATTGGCCTATTCACGTGATAAAGGAAGAAAGACACTCATTTTGGGACAACTCTCTAATGCTCAGCATTTAGACAACCACTATTAGCATACATGGGTTTATTTGATATTTGTTCCCAAATGAGCATATACACCAACTCATTCATTACACATAGAATTTATATAATCCATGTACATTGGTTTATTTCAATAATATTTTAGAGCTAATTATAAAATAGTTGGATATTCTTAATCCATCATTTTCTATAAAAGTTATCATCTCAGATATACTCAAGTATCATAATGATAATTAATATCAATTATTTATTAACTCACCATTTATTTTCTTTTAATACTTCCCATTAAATCTCCCTTTTAACAATTTCAGATAAACCTTCAGTCTAGTTTAACTTTAATACTCATGCCACACGAGACTCATTTATCTCATTTATCGGAGTTATAAAACTCAAGCTCATTATCTCAACAGTAACATATTAGGGGTTTAGACCACGTTTGGCTTTTCCCCAATTCCACTTCATTTTAATATTTATAGTTTTTCTGACACACTTTACCTTAACATTTAATTACCTTAAATGATTATATGCTATGAACTTATATTCATACCATCTTTATCCAAATAACCATTTCCTTAACAATTATTATGTACTCCACTAGTTAATATAATATAATTTTTTCATTTCACTTCTTCCATAAATTGTTCCAAAACAATATCTCTCTTAACAATATCTCTTAAGCTTCATAATATAATATTCTATAATATCTCTTAATTAACCATATTTATTCTGGGTTAATTCATTAACCCATATTCAAGTCATGTTTCGCTAACTTAATTCCTTCATGAACAACTTAGTCACCATTTATGACCCTTATAAGAGTTATTAGTATATATGTCTTTGAAATCAAATTTTTATAAACTTACTCAGAAATTTCTACAGACCAAGTAAATTGCAGCATTACCGGGTCATAAACTTGAAATGGCGCAATTTATGCCATACCAAGTTCAGAGAGGAATTGATTACCTCGAAAGCGTAACCTTAGCTTCAATTCATGAATACTTCATGCTTTTAAATTACTAACTTGCTATACCAGTTACTAACATCTATCACAACCTTCTCTAATGATTGATGAGTGGGATTTATACCCGCGAATCGTATACTTTACGACTTAAATAATTGTTTGATCTTCATAGATATTATATAGTTTTTATACAATTATAGTATTATTTTACTTAACCGATGTATTCCAGGGCTTTACAGGACTTTTCTAGCTTTCAGGGGCAAAATGAGAAATTTCCATACACTGGCGCCGCAACGCCAATGCCCAGCCTATATCTCGCGCCGCAGCGTGGGCCCTTGGTCCTTGCTAATGTCATCCTGGCACTGCAGCGCCACAATTCCTTCATGGACTCATGACTGCAATGACCTCCTCGTCTTTTTTTGTTGATGACATGTATGGCGCAAAGGCCAACCTAAGCCTTTATTTCTCACATGCATTTCACACCTCCGATGCCTAAGCAAAGAGAAGGGCTCGGTTGGACCTAGCAAATGAGGGAAACTGATATATATATATATATATATATATATATATAGAAATGATCAAGTAAGGGATCCCTTACATTCTCAAAATGAGGGACTTTTTTTTTTGTTTTTTTTTTTTTTTAAAACAACTAAAAAAAGTTTAATATTTATGAATCGAAATTTTTTCATAATACTGATGTTTTGGGCGTGTTTTGAATACCTATACCAAAAGTGGTGGTACGATGCCTGCATCATGTGCATACATATTTTGTTACACGTACCCAAATCACACCCAAAACAACGTATTATGAAAAAATTCGCCCATAAATATTAAACTTTTTTTAGTTGTTTTAAAAAAGCAAAAAAAAAAGTCCCTCATTTTAAGAAAGTAAGGGATCCCTTATAGGATCCGGACCGTATATATATATATATATATATATATATATATATATATATATATATATATCAAAGGCAAGCCTTTGTGAGATCTCTCTCGGGATATAATCGGATAGCTTAGCTTAGGATATGATAGTTTTCTCTTTTATTCTGTAATTTCTCTCTCTATTCTTAGATAATGTTTGTAAATATAGATTAGGTAGATTAGGGAGAAGTCTGGATTTCCTTGGAGTAATAAGAGCAGTGAGCTACACAGACTGGAGAGCTTTAAAGGAGCGGAATGCTTGGAGACTGAAGAGCCAACACAGAATTTATTCGTATCCATTTATTTCCTCTGATTTTGTATTCCATAAATGTTGTCTTTATTGCTCCTTATATTTTGTTCAATAGCTATGAACTAAGTATTTGCTCTAAGGTTATAATGAAACCCTTTGTTATTTAAATTGATTGTCTTATCTCTTTGGTTGGCACTATATGGTTTGGTTTAATATATTCATGCTTAATGATTCTCGCTAAGACATTAGTGATGATATTGGTAATCTATATGAAATTGAAAGAAGGATTGTAGATTTACACCTAAATATATTGGTATGTGATTATGGGTTTCGGCTGCATAAGTTGTGTGTAGAATAGATATATATCTGTGCACCACGTGTGACATAATTGAGAACTTAGGCTTAAATCCTTGTTAAGTTAATTCACATAGACATGTGTAGGATTATCACCTAGCTTGGACGTTCTTTTCTGTTCTATTCCCTATCGGGTGGATCTAGAGAGGATATGTTTATGCATACCTCGACAGAGGTGTATGAGCACATGTGTGTTCTTGGTCGACAAACTGTTGTGACCATTAAGACCAAAGAGAGAAGGTTAGGAAGTTTGATGAAGCATATCACGCTAGGTGTTCGACAGAATGCCTGTGTGGGGTGAAGTTGTGACCTTAGCTTGTATTCCTTCGATTACCATTCGTTATCCATT
This sequence comes from Panax ginseng, assembly GCA_020205605.1. Taxonomy (NCBI): domain Eukaryota; kingdom Viridiplantae; phylum Streptophyta; class Magnoliopsida; order Apiales; family Araliaceae; genus Panax; species Panax ginseng. Next base: position 42,276,359 of record CM035127.1, on the reverse strand, counting down.
TACTTGCTTTGCTAATTAGTTATAATTAGATTAACCACATTGATATTAGTCTTTTGTTCGAATAAGACTTTAGTGATACAAAGTCAGTATTTGGTAAATATTAGTGATAGTTCCTCGTGGGTATAACACTCTCCATATCATTGTATTACTTGTTAGACCGCGTATACTTGCGCGTGTTTAGTGATCGGTTTAATGAGATTCTAACTTCATTTCATACTTCATATAAATATTATCATCATGCACAATTATACATTTATCATGGAAAATTAGCTAAGATCACAAAAGTAGATATAATCATTTTTCAATGAATTATGACATGTTTACATAACATCCACATTGCGATAGAAATCATGTAATCGACAATAATGCCAAAATCACTATATTCCTATTTGAAATTGTAACACTAATGAATTGAAGCACAAGCTCTTATATTACTACATAAGATGAAACAGTATATTTCTATCTGATTCACATAATATAAAGCTAAACATTTCAGCCTCAAACGCATGTTATCATGATTATACCCACACTCATATGTCATTTTTCAATTCCATATAATTACACATGGTGAATGGTGATCAGACATTCATACAATGCACTCAATCATGATAGATAATCCAAAAATAAACATATAACCAAACAATCAGGGAATTAACTATAGACTATATATCAAATTCCGTTAGATTCCCATAATGGAGCTTAGTTCATTTCTAAACCAAAGGCCATTATGGGATTGTAGTAACACATGGAAATTAAATAACACAATTGAGAGAGAAGAGAGAATTAATTAAACCCAATTGCAGGATTCTGTCCAAAATGGTATTCCAAATCACCACTGATCTCCCGAAGATAAAAATATACTTTATTTCTAATAACCTAAAATGAGAGAGAGACAGAGAGCTCCACACTCTCTCTTGAAATTAGTTCAAAACTTAGAACCCTAATTACTATAATGTAAAAACTGATGAAAAACATAATAATCCACGTCTGGTACCAACTAGAATAGTTTAGATAAGCTCAAGCGCTTCAAATTTCAAAATTTAAAAAATAAGTCAACATGACTTCAGAGGACTCATGGCAGACGCCATGAGATCCCAAAGATAAAATGGATGCGGCGGCGTGGCGTATCATGATTTTAACTTCCAGAAGTGATGGCGCGGGCTCGCGAGATTTAGCTTATTTAGTTTATGCATCGCCTGGCGCTTCGTGTGTTCGCATATCATCAAGTTACATTGTTTGTTTGTTGGTCCTTCAACCATTCTTAGCTCCTTGTCTACACACGTTCCACTTGTCATGCCTTAGCTAACCTCATACCACCTTGCCAATGCCAAACTATGCCATTTCCTGCATTTCCATACCATAGGAGTTCTAATTACGAGTTATGCAAAATAAACATAAAATGCACTAAAAACATACTAAAATGTACTTGAGATGAGCATAATTCTCGTGAATTGATATCCAGTAAGTAGGTATAAAACCTACTTATCAAATACCCCCAAACTTGAACTATTGTTTTCCCTCAAGCAATGCATACGACATTAAACAATGACATGCAACTACGTGATATGCAACTAGATTACGATGCAAATGAGTCCCACAATTTTCCAGCTAAAATAGAATTCCAATCCAATATGCCTCAGCGAATTATCTAGATTCAAGAATAAAAATTCAAACTGAGCTATAGACATAATATCATACAATCAAATAACCCCTACTTGTTATAAAGATGTTGTGTATGTGTGTGTTGTGTTCACCAAAACTTGACTAAGGCAAAGAACTTACATGTTATACTGTTCAAAACTGAAAATTGCAGTCTAAATCAAGATCCATGTATACTAATGCAACAAAAACTATTCTAACATATCAATACAAACTAAGGTTCAACAATGGGTTTAAACTGCTTTATTTTTACTGTGACGCCCCCAAAATAGGTATACATCACCCATCTTGAGTCGCAAAATATATGGTACAAAATTCAAATACAACTTAATTATACAACAGTCGTGTAACATATGCTGTGAGTTTTAATACAAATATTGTCATCTAGACAATATACAAACTCAATGGGGTCCTTATTACATTTATTATCACACTATTTCACAGAATAGTGAGGACTACTAATGCACCATCTAGGACCATCACTATGTTTCCCCCGACTAGTCCCTGCTACGTTTTCATTTCCTGAAGAGAACAAAGAAAGCAAAAGGGTGAGCTCAACTAGCCCAGTAAGAAATATTATGACTAAGATAATGCAGAATAAATTATCGTTAGCCTTCAATAGTGTTAAACTGATACAATATAATAAACATCAAGTTTAACTGCAGCGGAACAAGTAATCCATTAGAAGAGTCAAGTAAAGAATAAAGTCTACTATCTTCTATGATTTAAAAGGTTTTTCATCACTTTTATTGCCGAGACTCAGCTCAATAAATAATCAACATCATTAAATCATCTCTGCACTACAGGCCAAGGATATTCTTTAGTATCACGACCACGAATTATCCATGCACTACGGGCCAAAGATAATCGTGTTTTCATCAACGGTCCTGATCATGCCATAAAACAATTCATCTTCGCACCCTTGGCCGAAGAGAATCCATAGCTATAATCATACCAAAAACTGTCCATCAATGTATTACGGGCCAATGAGGACTTTTTCCACATCATTTGTAATATTACGGTCATGATTATACCGAAATAATCCCTAGTCATAATCATACCAAGTCCATCTATACACTACAGGCCACATATGACTTTCAACATAATATAAACACGAGGATGATGACAATGACATAAGAATTCAATAAAACAAGTTCAAGAATTAATTTATCCAAGAACCAATAATGTCCAAATTGTAAGCATGATACTTCTTTGTGGAGTAAAATTCAAGAATGCTCAGAAGAATATTTCCATGAAAAGATACTGGATAAAGCACAAATATCAAGGATATTCCACTAATTTCATGGAGTATAGAAGTCAAAATTTTAACCAACTGAGTATAATAAAGAATGGAATAACAAAAGAAATCACCAGGCATGCGATAGACCGCACAGATAGGTTATTCCAATAGAATAATAAATAACGGAACTGGGTCATGCATAACGCACAGACAGGATGTTCCAACAGAATGATAAAGAACGAAACCAGGTCATGCATAAACTGTGACGTCCCCAAAACAGGTATACATCACCCATCTTGGGTCGCCAGATACAAGGTAATGAATACAAATACAACTTAATTATACAACAGTCGTGTAAAATACGAAAAAACATAGGCTGTGAGTTTTAATACAAATATTGTCATCTAGACAATATCCACACTCAATGGAGTCCTCATTACATTTATTATCACACTATTTCACAGAATAGTGAGGACTACTAATGCACCATCTGGGATCATCACTCTATTCCGCGACTAGTCCCAGTTACGTTCTCATTTCCTGAAGAGAACAGTTAAAGAAAGGGTGAGCTCAACTAGCCCAGTAAGAAATATTATGACTAAGATAATGCAGAATAAATTATCATTAGCCTTCAACGGTGTTAAACTGATAAAATATAATAAACATCAAGTTTAACTGCAGTGGAACAAGCAATCCATTAGAAGAGTCAAGTAATGTATAAAATCTACTATCTTCTATGATTTAAAAAGTTTTGCATCAACTTTTTCGTTGAGACTCAGCTTAATAAATAAAATTGAATCATCCCTGCTCCATGGCCAAGGATATTCATGTAATCATCAATGGTCATAACTATACCGAATAATTTCTGGTCCTAATCATACCAACAACTGTCCATCAATGAACTATAGGCCAATGAGGACTTTTACCACATCATTCGTCACATTACGGTCATGATTATACCGAATAATCCCTGGTCATAATCATACCAAGTCCATCTATGCACGTAAGCCAAAGACGACTTTCAACATAATATAAGCATGAGGATGATGACAATTCAATAAAACAAGTTCAAGAATAAATATTAAAGATTAATAAGTTAATTTATACTGAACTCAATAACGTCCAAATTGTCAACATGATACTGCTTTGTGCCGTAAAATTCAAGAATGCTCAGAAGAATATTTCCATGAAAAGATATTGGATGAAGTGCAAATATCAAGGATATTCCACTAATTTCATGGAGTATAGAAGCTAAACCTTTAACCAACTGAGTATAATAGAATATATGAAACTGCAAATGGATTTTCACCCGCCATGCGATAATACACGTATACAGATCATTTCCACAATTTAATAAGGAATGAATACAAAGAATCATTCACCATGCATGTGGAGATCCACATAGACAGGTTATTCCAACAGAATAATAAATAATTGAATAACAGAAGGATTCACCATGCGCATGCGATAGATCGCAATAATAAAAGTTATTCCCAATGAATAATAAATAATGGAACCGTGTCCCACAGTAAACGCAGACGTGATATTCCGGCGTAATAATAAATAATGGAACCGGTCGGCCAGAACGCATAGGCAGGATATTCTAACGTAATAATAAATAATGGAACCAGTCCGACGTACGCGCACGCATGTGTGATATTCCGGCGTAATAATAAAGAACGAAATATTAGAAGAATTTCACCATGTATGCAGATTTAGATAAACAAAGTTATTCCAATGAATAATAAGAATGGAATTACAGAAGGATTTCACCAAGTATAGGGTATCCCACGTATACAGGTTATTCCAACAGAATAATAAAGAATGGAATAACAAAAGCTCTTTTCACGAATAAGAAAGAAAGAATACCCCTTACGAGTACAACAAATAATATCTCCTACCTTATAAGAAACTGGATATTAGAGTAGTGAAGTAGCAGAATACTTTTCTTCTTTCTCTCTATAGTTTCTCTCTCTAGACTTTCAGTGAATTCGTAAGAAATAATGAAGGAATGAGCTTCTATTTATTGGAGAATGGGTGAATAAGAAACTAATTCATGAACGGTCTAGATTGATTTACTTTTAAGCAGACGATCCATATTGATTTACTATTAAAACTTAAAATGACGGTCCATCTTGATTTACTATTAAAACTTTAAACCAATGATCCATATTGATTTACTATTATAACTTTCTACCAGTGGTCCGTATTGATTTACTATTATATCTTCAACCAACGATCCATATTGATTTACTATTATAACTTCAACCAACGGTCTGAAAAAATAGCACATCTCCTCATGGAATAATATTGTACCCAAAAATGATTTGGACCAAAAATAAATATATCTTACGGGTGAATAGTATCCCGTAAATAGTAACTAATAAATAGTAACTCGTGAATAGTAACTCGTAAATAGTGACTCGTGAATAGTAACTCGTGAATAGTAACTCATGAATAGTAACTCATGAATAGTAACTCGTGAATAGTACTCTGACACGAATAGTGCCCCGAATACTAGATTGAACAATATAACCTCCAGACATCAATTATTATCGAAACAAATGTCAATTTTCACTAACACAAATAATCCCAACACAATGGAACTATAAAATTCATCTTTAATCAACACGAACTTATTCATCATTAATATTATAACTCACAATATTTAACAACCATGTCGTTCTCAGGAAAGAGGGGCTTTCCGATAAGGATTTCTCCTTATTGGCGCGCAATTAGGTGACCAAACCTCTCCTTGACAGAACTTCTAGACATTGTCAATATTGCAAATAATAATATGAATAACTTTGCCGTCTCAATTATTGATTTAATAATATAACATATTATGCAGATGATAATGTAACAATAATTGAATCAATAATATGAGAGATATGATGCAACAATTACTGTAGCGATAATTGAGTATAACCGAGTGACTTCTCACGTAAGCATCAATAATCAATACCGGTGTGCTACTATGCAAACCACGTGTATTATTGTACTTTTTACTACTTGGGTAGTTCAACAGGTTTTAACAGTAACACTCCGCCAAGTTATTTTTATAGAAAGATAATTTTGTCGCTTTCTAACTACGATAATACTTCCGTTGTGGGGTCCACCAATGATTGTCTTTGTTGTACAATATTCCTCGTTAAAACTAATATTCCTCGACCAATCTAATATTATATAACCACTTGCTTACTTTTGCAAAATTTGTGACACCCCCAAATCCAGGTACTTTATTCTCACAGATTTGGTGTTCACTTAATCAAAACATTCATTTCTAATTACCCAATTATAATAAAATTTAATAAATAAAAATCTTCCCATTTAAGGGTTAAACTTAAATAAAATCTCCCAAAGTTATCTAACCTTTAACAACAATCATTCAAATGCGGAAATTTAAATAAACTTCATTACAATCTTTAAACCAAAGTCCTAAAAGTAAACTATCAAAACTATTACAAGTCTTGAAGATTTATTCATCTTTCCTTTTCCTCATTTGGTGCTAGGTACGTCACCCGCTTCAACTTTAGCTATAAGAAATTTTACAGCAAGAGTGAGCAAAACAAGGCCCACTTGAAATAACAATAAGTAAATCTTTAAACTTTTACATCAATTTCCAATATTAGGCTCAATAGTAATGAACAATATATTCTATTAACTTTTGAAAATTATAACATTCATCGAGGGTCTAATGACCACTTAATCATGTCCATGATTATAAGTAATCTTTCAACTTTAACTTTAACAAATCATAAGACTATAAGGACTCCACGTACTTAGGGGGATCAACCCTTCGTACAATGTATTGTGCACAACCATTTCAACGCTAAGCGTAAACCTCTATTAAAAGAGTTGTTCATCTCAATATTTAGAATACAAGTCCGCACCAAAGTAAGTTTGGTTTGGATAAGCTTTCAAGGTGATTTAGAATTCAACGAACATCAACTAAGGGACTAGTTGAATAAAATCAATAACATTATACTATAGAATAATCGTGATTGGATCAATCATAGTAACTAAAATCATGCTTTAGGAATAATCTAATAGCATACAATTTGAATAACTATAGCATACCTTGCTTGAACAATACTAAGCCAAGGTTAATTAGAATTGAATACTAAACATGCATAGCAATTTAGTTATGCATGCTAATCAACAAGTGAAATACAAGAATAACTTGTTCAACATCAAAAAAGTTTTTATAACTTGCATTATTATAAGGTAATCGAATTGAAAACAATAATTAGTTCAATAATTAGAAAACTTGCCTTATTCGTAGATTAAACCGAATAATTTGAATCACAATATCCTATATACATATATCATCATGACATAGTTAGTCATTATCACATAACTAATACATTCATCATGTAAGTTTGATTATTTAATCACATAATCAAATTATAACACAAGTTAATCCTTAATAACAAAGTTATTCATAGTATAGAAATACTAAAATCAATATTTTATAGTCCTACTATCATCACATAGTGTTTCTTAAAATTTCGTGTACAAAAAGTACACGTCGTATTATTCTCGCTAATCGAGCCGCGGCATTTACAATTTAACTTCGCAGCGGCATACAGCTTGATGATGGGTACACATGGTGTGAATATATTTACATAATACATGCATTACATGATGTTGATATATCTTTGCCACTAACGTATCATTGGGTCACATAGGCATGCGTGAAACTTGAAAGATCGAGATATTGACGCCTTGAAAATAAGACAAGAAAAAGCCAATTTGGCCTACAAGCTCGTTTCTAAGAGACTAACTCACATGGAATTCATACAAAAACATTATGTAAACATAATTCAAGAACTTCTAACATGTTTCTACCCATACAACAACATAAACAACGAATTTAAAACATCCAATTTCACTATTTTTGACAAAAACTCCATTTTTGATACTCCAATAAAAATCAACACTATAAATTTTGTTTTTCAACTAAAATAATTAATTCAAAGCATCTTAATTATCAATAATTATACATACTCTATCAAATTAGATGATTAATTTATCAACTAAACAACTAATAAACCCTCAATTTCTACTTTAAATTAACCTATACCCATTCACCAAAAACTCTCTGTAAAAAGGTTTTTCTTCACAACCATATACATAATATAAATTCATGGATTTTTCTCGATTATAGCTTAAGAAAATAGTTTAACAACACTAGATTATCATATACAACCACATACATAACAAAATTCCACTTCTACAAAGCTTTCATGGAGAAAATTGGGAGAGAGAAAATAAAACTATAACTTTGAAAAGAACAACAATAATAGAGTTTAGATGATACCTTGTTTGAAGAAGATGATGGCCAACCCTTTTTGATTCTCAAGCTTCTTCTTCTCTCCTCTCTCTCTCTTTCTTCTTTCTTCTTCTTCTTCTTCTCTCGAAGTTTTTGTTTTTTCTCCCTAACTCTAACTACGTACTAGATATCTAACGTATATAGGATATAATATATATTAAATATATAATATAATACTAACTTAATTGACATCAGTTATAATTTTTTTTGAAATCAAAAGCCATAAGGCTTGTTTGGTTAACTAACTAAAAATAACTCATTAATCTTTATGCCTTGTTTGGTAAAACACAATTATATAAAAGACTTAATAGGCATTAGGCCTTGTTTGGAAAAATTGAATTAAACTTCCTTAATTTATTTTAGTAACTCCTTTATAGCAAGGTTATTTGTCACACTTCTATTTAATTAAACAATCAATTTAATCAATTCAAATACTAATCTATTAAATTACTTTAACACATAAATCATTATCACAAAACTAGAATTTCTTTATAATTATAATTTTATTTAATCCAACTAACATCTTGTTTTAATCACAAATTCCCATTTAAAATAATATAATTCATTTAGTCATTATTAGCTCCCTAACTTAATTATTAAATTAAATTAGTATATAACCTCATAACAATTAATTTTCTTAGCTCCTTAATTATTTATTCAACAAATAATTAACTAAATCACATCAACTCAAATTGCCATTCAATACTTATATAATTCAATAAATATTTAATATTACAAATAAATATTTAATATTTAATATTTAATTATTTAATTATTTATTCAACAAATAATTAACTAAACCACATCAACTCAAATTGAACAATTATTTATTCAACAAATAATTAACTAAATCACATCAACTCAAATTGAACAATTATTTATTCAACAATAAACATTTTCATTAAATACTTATATAAATTAATAAATATTTAATATTACACTTTAAAATTCTAGAATGTTACATCATTCCCTCCTTACAAGGATTCTGTCCTCAGAATCACAACTCAAACAAATCATTCGTTACATTCTTCCCTACTTACAAAGATTCTGTCCCCATAATCGAAGACACAGATTAAACAAATAACTCAGGGTACTCTTTCAACATTTTCTCTTCGAGTTCCCACGTAGCTTCTTCAGCGTTGTGGTTCCTCCATATCACCTTCATGAAGGTATCACTTTATTCCTCGAGCACTTGTTGTTTTTCCTCGTCGACTATCTAGATAGAACCTCTTCATAAGACAAATCTTTCTCGAATCGCAACGGTTCGTACTTGATCACATGTTTATAGTCAAGTTTATATGGTCGTAACATCAAAAATGAAAAACATTATGAATGTTTTCTAACTCGAGGTAGAGCTACCTCGTAAGCCACTTCTCCCACTCTCGCAAAGACTTCAAAGGGTCCAATAAACCTCGGGCTTAGCTTTCCCTTTTTACCAAAATGAATTTTCCCCTTCCAAGGAGAAACTTTTAGGAATACAAAAGTTCCTACGTCGAATGCACGATCTTGTCTGTGTTGATCAACATACTTTTTCTGTCTGTCTTGGGCTGCTACTAATCTTGTCCTGATGAGTTTGACAACATCAGCAGTTTATTGCACTAGTTCCGGTCCTAGCAGTTGACGTTCACCGACTTCATCCCAGCACAGTGGAGTTCTGCACTTTCTGCCGTACAATGCCTCGTAAGGTGGCATGCCGATGCTCGCGTGATAACTATTGTTGTAAGAAAATTCCACCAATGGTAATTGTTCTTCCCAGCTTCCTTTAAAGTCCATGACACATGCTCTCAGCATATCTTCCAATGTCTGAATTGTTCATTCGCTTTGGCCATCTGTTTGTGGATGATAAGCCGTACTCATTCGCAACTGTGTCCCCATGCATTCTTGTAGTCTCTTCCGTAAATTTGACGTGAATCGCGGATCTCTATCGGACATTAATTGATATTGGCACTCCATGCCTCAAAACGATCTCTTTAATGTACAATCTTGCCAATTGATCAAGATTGAATCTAATCTTTATTGGTAAAAGTGCGCCGACTTCGTCATCATCATCCACTATCACCCAAATCGCATCGCATCCTCTCTCGAGTAGTTGGAAGACCCACCACAAAATCCATCGTGATGTGTTCCCACTTCCATTCTAGTATTTCCAACGGTTGAAGTAACTCACATTGGGTCTTTGATGTTCGGCTTTTACTCTTTGACATGTCAAGCATTTCGCCACGCATTTCTCAGAACGCCCCTTTTCATATTTGGCCACCAAAAATGCTCAAGCACAAATCTTGATACATTTTCGTGCTTCCCGGATGAATTGAATATTTTGAGCTATGAGCTTGGTCAAAATTTCTCTTTTTTCACCGTGTTCATTGGAACCCAGATTCTTCCCTCAAACCGTAGTAGTCCTTCGGTGTCGATCTTGTATTTTACATCACTACCCTCAATCAGATTCTCTTTGAATTTCCCACACTCTTCATCTTGTAGTTGAGCATTCTTCACTTTGTCCACTAAAGTTGGACCAGCTTCTATCTGGAATAGTTGTTCGTCGATTCTTTTGGAAATTTGATTTCCAACTCCAGTTTTGTCATTACTGAAATGAGCTCCTCCTGAGTTGTTATCAGCATCAACTTCTCCCGACCTTTCCTGCTTAAAGCATCTGCCACCACATTCGCTTTTCCCGGATGATAAAAGATTTCACAATCATAATCTTTTATCAATTCCATCCACCTTCTTTGACGCATGTTCAAATCCTTCTGAGTGAAAATATACTTCAGACTTTTGTGGTCTGTGTAGATCTCACATTTCTCTCCATAAAGATAGTGTCTCCATATCTTCAGAGCAAATACAACCGCAGCCAATTCCAAATCATGAGTCGGATACCCTTTCTCATAATCCTTCAGTTGTCTTGATGCATACAATAATAACTTTGTCGCTCGCATAAGAACACAACCCAACCCTTTGTGTGAGGCATCACTATACACCACAAAATTTCCTGTATTATCTGGTAATGTCAACACAGGTGCCACACTTAGCTTCTTCTTCAAATCTTGGAAACTCTCTTCACACTTCTCCGTCCAAACGAATTTTACAGCTTTCCTTGTCAAATTTGTTAGCGGAGTGGCTATTTTAGAAAAATCTTGAATAAATCTTCTATAATAACCAGCCAGTCCCAAGAAACTCCTCACTTCTGATGGTGTTCTTGGTTGTTCCCAATTGATTACAGCTTCCACTTTTGATGGATCCACTGAAATCCCATCCTTGTCAATAACATGACCCAAAAATTTGTACTGGTCGAGCAAAATTTGCACTTAGAGAATTTTGCATACAACTTTTCCTTTCTTAGTGTTTCCAATGTCAAACGTAAGTGTTCCACGTGTTCTTCTTGAGTCTTGGAATACACTAGAATGTCATCAATAAATACCACTACAAACTTGTCTAAGAATTGTTTAAACACCCTATTCATCAAATCCATGAACGCAACAGGGGCATTTGTTAAACCAAAAGACATCACCAGAAACTCGTAATGTCCGTACCGAGTTCTGAATGCCGTTCTAGGTATATCCTCCTTTCTTACCTTCAATTGGTGATACCCACTTCTCAAATCTATTTTCGAGAAATATTTAGCACCCTTCAGCTGATCAAACAAGTCATCTATTCTAGGCAACGGATACCTATTCTTAATAGTGACTTTGTTTAACTCTCTATAATCAATGCAAAGACGCATTGTTCCATCCTTCTTCTTAACGAATAAAACTGGCGCTCCCCACGGCGATACGCTTGGTTGAATATATTTCTTGTCTAGCAACTCTTGCAACTGTACCATCAGTTCCTTCATTTCTACCGAGCCATTATCAGACGGGCCTTTGATATCGGTGTTATTCCGGCGCCAAGTCGATCACGAACTCTATTTCTCTCAAAGCGGAAGTCCCGGCAAATCCTCCGAAACACGTCTTGAATTCCCTCACCATCGGTATTTCTTCTAGTTTTACACCCTTCTTCGAGTATCGACTATGTAAGCTAAATAGCCCATACAACTCGACTCAACAATTTCTTGGCTCGCATAGTCGCCGACATTTCATTTGTCTAGCGCGACTTGCTACCATGAAATACTACCTTCGATTTGAGTCATAAGGTTTACACACTTCTTTTGGCAGTCAATTACCACTCCGTATTTGAACAACCAATCCATTCCCAAAATTACATCAAATTCCCCGAGTCTAATCGGAATCAAATCTACCAACAAGATATTCTCCTTAATGTTCACCCTATAGTTCTTGTATATGAATCTAACAGGGATTACTTCCTTATTCGCAATTTCTATGTTCAAAGGAAAATTCATTTTCTTCAGGCAATTCTAACCTCTTAGCAAATTCATCGATATAAACGAACAAGTAGCACCGAATCAAATAATACATAAGCATTTATATCATTGATTGGGATAATACCTGACACCACATCTTTTGATTGCACATCATCTTGCAAATTCATGTTTAAAGGTTCTAGTCGTGGGTTTGTTTGATGTCGCAGTCCCTGAATGGCCCATGTACTTCCATTGTTACCTCCATCGCTTTGGTTGTCACTCCTTCCCTCTTCTTAGGGCATTCACGAGCAAAGTGATCCTTGGATCCGCACGTGAAGCATACATTCTTCTTGATTGAGTGAAATTTGGGGCGATGTGACCCTCCCGCCACAATTGAAGCATACTCGCTTCCCCATCAAGCACGCACTTATGGAATTTCCCGCATGTCGCACATGCTTCAAACTTTTGTTTTGTCTGGTTACCCCGATGGTTTCAAAGACCCATGTTCCCATTCCACTTCCTCTTCAAGTTGTTGTTGTTGTTGTTGTTGTTGTTGTTGTTGTTGTTGTTGTTGTTGTTTCCACCGCTACCCTCCATTCTTAATCTCATTCTCATTCTTCTTCTTCTTTTGTTCTGATTGAACTTTGTCACCGCTTTCGCCTCCACCTGGTAGTAACGCTTTCTCCATCATCGCTATAAACGTCTTCAATCGAACAGGAAAACCCACTTTGCATACCCAGGCTTCTTGGTCCCTGTTCAAATCTTCGCTTTACGCTCGTCTCAGTTTGACTTGATATGGCGCAAACCTCACCAATTCATTGAATTTCGCGGCATACTCAGATACCGTCATCGTTCCCTGCTTTAATTCCAGAAACTGCACTTCTAGCTGACTCTTCGAACTCTCCGGAAAATAGGTCTCAAAGAACAACTCCTTGAACTCATCCTGTGTCATCACTCCCGCCCTTCACGAAGTTTTATTGGCCCGCCACCAATAACTAGCTTCGCTTTCAACATGAAAGTTGTGAAAGCGATCTTCCGATCATCCCTACCCTAGCGACATCGAACACCTTTTCTATCTCCATAATCCGTGTCCGTGCTTTCGACTGGATTCATAGACCCATTGAATTCGTGTGGTCCAACCGCCTTTGAAATCCTTAAACGTTGTACCATGGTTTTGTGGTTGATTCTCGCAACGCCCCGTCAAGTAGTGTCACTAGTTGTTGAGCAGGGTTACCGCCAACATTGTCGTTATATTGGTAGTTCTCTCATTGTTTCTCTATCTTCGGGTGGTTCACGTCTGGGAGGCATTTTCATTAAAACAAAACATCTATTAGACTATTACTAGCTTCTTTAAGTATTTTCTAATTAACTTGCCTCCATAAAAGAAATAACCACATAACACACAACACTTTGAATAAAGTAACAACTTTTATTTATTCAAAACCTTTTTGAAAACATAAAACAATAGCATCATCGCTATCTACATTACTTTCTCGAACTACAAAAGTTTCGGGACAACATCATAGTCATATCCCATAGGTTGCATAACACTTGGGATTTATAATTTATTTAACCTTTCACTCATCGTACAACAGCTACGATGTTCTATTAAGATACTTCTTAGCCCTATCACGTTCTTCCTCCATGACTCGAAACATTGTTCTGCGATCTAACACGAATGATGGCAGCATCTCGAACTGAATCGGATATCCCATGACCGATCTTGAGCTCGATTAATGCGGTGTTAAATACTTTATCCATCTCTTCCATCTTCATCCTCTTTCCTTGCGTGTCTCTTGCTGCTAATCTGGTTCGTTGAAAAGCTTCCTCGTAAGCATCTTCAGCTCTTGCCCTCTTAGCGCCTTCTTCTCTCACTGTTCTTGATTCGCTTCAATGACCACTTCGATCAATTGTTCTTTCTCTCCTTCAGTCTATACTAGTTTCTCCTCGACATTTGTCAATCGTTCTTCACGATCCTGGATCTCGCCGTCTTTTTGTGTGTCATTGCGAATCGTTGTTCAAACTACTATCTCCTCGCAACTCCTCAACCGTATCCTCAAGTTCCACGTTATGGTCATGCACCTCATCATATATACTACTAGCTATCGAAGTTAAGTGGAATCCTTTCCTCCTCGCCCTCATCATCCTCATCCTCCGTGGTAACTCAATGGGATCCTCCTCATCCTGTTTCCACGTCATCATCCTCATCTTCAACCATCGTGACCAATGAGGTCGACTCCCGTGGAGTACTCGAATGTCGCGAGGCTCCTCCTCTATAGGCATTTGAGGTCCCTCCTCCCTCCTTTGACCGGATTCTCCGACATTAGTCATCCCGACAACAAAGTTTTAAAGTTTTAATTATTAATCATTACTACTCGACACACTCACGAGTACATAAACTATAAACACATAAGCACATAAGTGTTTTATTACTTTTTTCTTAAAACTCGATAAGAGTTATCTCCACTATCTTTTCAAAGGTTACTTCCTAAGGCTTTTCCCCCACCTAAGGTTCATAACCTAAAGCTTTGATACTAACTTCAGTGACACCCCCAAATCCGGTACTTTATTCCCACAAGATTTGGTGTTCACTTAATCAAACATTCATATCTAATTACCCAATTATAATAAAATTGAATAAATAAAAATCTTCCCCATTAAAGGATTAACATAATAAAAATCTCCCAAAGTTATCTAACCTTTAACAACAATCATTCAAATGCGGAAATTTAAATAAACTTCATTACAATCTTTAAACCAAAGTCCGAAAAGTAAACTATCAAAACTATTACAAGTCTTCAGATTTATTCATCTTTCCTTTTCCTCATCGGGTGCTAGGTACGCCACCCATTTCAACTTTAGTTTGTAAGAAATTTTACAGGCAAGAGTGAGCAAACAAAGCCCACTTGAAATAACAATAAGTAAATCTTTAAACTTTTACATCAATTTCCAAATTAGGCTCAATAGAATCGAACAATATATTCTATTAACTTTTTGAAAATTATAACATTCACTGAGGGTCTAATGACCACGAATCATGTCCACAGTTATAAGTAATCTTTCAACTTTAACTTTAACAGTCATAAAACTATAAGGACTCCACATACTTAGGGGGATCAACCCTTTGTACAATGTATTGTGCACAACCATTTCAACGCTAAGCGTAAACCTCTATTAAAAGAGTTGTTCATCTCAGTATTTAGAATACAAGTCCGCCGCACCCAAAGTAAGTTTGGTTTGGATAAGCTTTTAAGGTGATTTAGAATTCAAACGAACATCAACTAAGGGACTAGTTGAATAAAATCAATAACATTATACTATAGAATAATCGTGATTGGATCAATCATAGTAACTAAAATCATGCTTTAGGAATAATCTAATAGCATACAATTTGAATAACTATAGCATACCTTGCTTGAACAATACTAAGCCAAGGTTAATTAGAATTGAAATACTAAACATGCATAGCAATTTAGTTATGCATGCTAATCAACAAGTGAAATACAAGAATAACTTGTTCAACATCAAACCAAAGTTTAGACAAACTTGCATTATTATAAGTAATCGAATTGAAAACAATAATTAGTTCAATAAGATAAAGGATTAGAAAACTTGCCTTATTTCAGAGATTAAACCGAACAATTTGAATCACAATATCCTATATACATATGTTATCGTGACATAGTTAGTCATTATCACATAACTAATACATTCATCATGTAGGTTTGATTATTTAATCACATAATCAAATTATAACACAAGTTAATCCTTAATAACAAAATTATTCATAGTATAGAAATACTAAAATCAATATTTTACAGTCCTACTATCATCACATAGTGTTTCTTAAAATTTCGTGTACAAAAAGTACATTGTCAGACCATTCGCTTAACTCATGGCGCATGCTACGATTTACATTGTGGGGTCGATGGTCGCTATCACGTAGTGATGATGTGCATGGCGCGGTGAATATACTTCACGGTTGCCATATGCATGGTGAGGATGATCGATGGCGCCACTAACGTATTTTTTGGTCATGCATGAGCAATGAAACTTCAAAGACGATCGATGCTGACCGCAATAAAGACAAGAAAAAGCCAATTTGGCCTACAAGCTCGTTTCTAACAGACTAATTCACATGCAATTCATACAAAAACTTCATGTAAACATAATTCAAGAACTTCTAACATGTTTCTACCCATACAACAACATAAACAACGAATTTAAAACATCCAATTTCACTGTTTTTGACAAAAACTCCATTTTTGATATTTCAATGAAAATCAACACTGTAAATTTTGTTTTTCAACCAAAACAATTAATTCAAAGCATCTTATCGATAATTATACATACTCTATCAAATTAGATGATCAATTTATCAACTAAACAACTAATAAACCCTCAATTTCTACTTTAAATTAACTCATACCCATTCACCAAAAACTCTCTGTAAAAAGGTTTTTCTTCACAACCATATACATAATATAAATTCATGGATTATTCTCAATTATAGCTTAAGAAAATAGTTTAACAACACTAGATTATCATATACAACCACATACATAACAAAATTCCACTTCTACAAAGCTTTCATGGAGAAAATTGGGAGAGAGAAAATACAACTATAACTTTGAAAAGAACAACAATAATAGAGTTTAGATGATACCTTGTTTGAAGAAGATGATGGCCAACCCTTTTTGATTCTCAAGCTTCTTCTTCTCTCCAATTCTCTCTCACTTTTCTTCTTCTCTTCTTCTTCTTCTCTGAGTTTTGTTTTTCTCCCTAACTCTAACTACGTACTAGATATCTAACGTATATAGGATATAATATATATTAAATATATAATATAATACTAACTTAACTGACATCAGTTACAATTTTTTTTGAAATCAAAAGCCATAAGGCTTGTTTGGTTAACTAACTAAAAATAACTCATTAATCCTTATGCCTTGTTTGGTAAAACACAATTAGATAAAAGACTTAAT
The DNA here is from genome assembly GCA_020205605.1 of Panax ginseng. Lineage (NCBI taxonomy): Eukaryota > Viridiplantae > Streptophyta > Magnoliopsida > Apiales > Araliaceae > Panax > Panax ginseng. The sequence continues at coordinate 42,258,846 of CM035127.1, read as the reverse complement.
AGGCATTAGGCCTTGTTTGGCAAAACTGAATTAAACTCCCTTAATTTATTTTAGTAACTCCTTTATAGCAAGGTTATTTGTCACACTTCTATTTAATTAAATAATCAATTTAATCAATTCAAATACTAATCTATTAAATTACTTTAACACATAAATCATTATCACAAAACTATAATTTCTTTATAATTATAATTTTATTTAATCCAACTAACACCTTGTTTTAATCACAAATTCCCATTTAAAATATTATAATTCATTTAGTCATTATTAGCTCCCTAACTTAATTATTAAATTAAATTAGTATATAACCTCATAACAATTAAATTTCTTAGCTCCTTAATTATTTATTCAACAAATAATTAACTAAATCACATCAACTCAAATTGCCATTCAATACTTATATAATTCAATAAATATTTAATATGACAAATAAATATTTAATATTTAATTATTTATTCAACAAATAATTAACTAAACCACATCAACTCAAATTGAACAATTATTTATTCAACAAGTAATTAACTAAATCACATCAACTCAAATTGAACAATTATTTATTCAACAATAAACATATCCATTAAATACTTATATAAATTAATAAATATTTAATATTACACTTTAAAATTCTGGAAAGTTACAAGGATACCTTGACTTCACTTCAAATTCTAACTCTTGAGGTATAACCTTTGAGTGTTGACTACGATCCTTCTTATCCAAGATTTTAACACGTATCTCCTCATATGTTAAATCTTCTGCTATATCGTTTAGTTCTAATTTAATAATATGGTTCGGGTCGTCCACATATTTACGTAACATCGATACGTAAAAAAACATTCTGAACAAGCGACATACTTGGCGGTAAAACGAGTCTATAGGCCACAGTTCCTACTCGATCAAGGATTTCAAATGGGCCAATAAAATCGAGGGTTGAGATTTCCTCTCTTTATCGATTCTTGCTTCTAGAATAACGCCTTCTTAAACCTTTTTCTTCATATTCATCAGCTCCAGTTTTGTAGCTTGAGCAACTTTAACTTTATCGATTAAAGTCTATTCTAATCGTATATTCATTATCTTCACGTGGGTCCCTAGAGTCTTTAAATCTATCTTCATCATTTGTAAGTTATATGAGATGGGTCTTTGTGTTAACAACATCGCACTCGTAAACGCATACGATCTTCTACTCAACTCGTCAGCTACCACGTTCGTTTTTCCCATGATGATATTGAATGGTACGATCGTAATCTTCAACAGCTCGAGCCAACATCTTTGGCACATTACATGTTCGTTTTGGGTGAAGAAATATTTGAGGGTTTTAGAAATGGGTTTTGTACTGGGGTCAATACAAAATTCGATTTCACGCTCTAGGGGTAGACTAAGAAGTCTTCAAGAATACGTCAGGAAATTTATTAACAATAGAAATATCATTCAAAACTGTAACCCTCATCCAAGACTTGGATAATACTTCACATTGATACCTATCAACTTTCCATCATCATTCATGACGTCGCCTACAGAAAGTTTGGTTTCGGTGCATTCCACATAAGGAAGTCACCAACGAAAGGCTCAAGGCTCTTTACTTATGACTTGATATGACAATGATTGGTTTGGTTGCTTGAATTCACATAATAGGTTGGTTAGGAATATGAAAGCTAACAACCTTACAAAAAGCTTGATGAGTCGTTAACCAATCGATTCCTAAAATCACATCAAAGGAAAGTATTTTCAAAGAGATAAGATCGACAAGTAATGTGAAAGTGTCGATTTGAATCAACAAGATTTATAAACAGTGGAGGTAACGAAGGTTTCTACTATCGAAGTTTCAACCAATAAGTCAAAGTCTAATTTCTCAAGAGTCAAATTTAAACGTTGAGCGCAAGCAAGAGAGATAAAAGAATAGGTAGCACCGGTATTGAATAAGGTATAGACTTTGTAAGCGTTTATGATTAACTTACCCGTGATAACTTTGTCCGGGTTCCTCGACAAACGCTCTCACTTAAACTACCGGCTTTGACTTGTCTGGGACATCCTTAGGCATCACTATCCCAGCTGGACTTGACATTGGTGCACGATAAAATCGGGCTAGGTGACCTTCTCTTCTTGAATTTTCCACTTCTATTATCTTGGCCATGATTACCACCGAAGTGGTTACCATTCTTGGCATGATAATTTCCCCCACGATGGGTATCATTGTTCTGATGGTCGTTGCCACCGGTATAATTATTATCGTGTTGTTGGTCGTTACCTTTTGGTTGAGCTAACTCAACGGTCTCATGTGCTTCATTGCTTATCTCAGCATTTTCAGATGCCATTTTCAAACACTATCACAAAACAGGGGTTAATTAACATATCACATATTATCCCTATACTATGACCGACCAATTAAATACCAAATAAACTTAGGTAGCTCATACTAGCGAAGGAATTCACCTTCTCTCCCCTCCTAGTTCTTGTCTCACATCTCAGCCAGGGATCATATCCCTAAACTTTGATACCAACTGTGACGCCCCCAAAACAGGTATACATCACCGATCTTGGGTGGCCAGATACAAGGTACTGAATACAAATACAACTTAATTATACAACAGTCATGTAAAATATGACAAAACATAGGCTGTTAGTTTTAATACAAATATTTTCATCTAGACAATATCCACACTCAATGGAGTCCTCATTACATTTATTATCACACTATTTCACAGAATAGTGAGGACTACTAATGCACCATCTAGGATCATCACTCTGTTCCCCGACTAGTCCCAGCTACGTTCTAATTTCCTGAAGAGAACAGTGAAAGAAAGGGTGAGCTCAACTAGCCCAGTAAGAAATATTATGACTAAGATAATGCAGAATAAATTATCATTAGCCTTCAACAGTGTTAAACTGATAAAATATAATAAACATCAAGTTTAACTGCAGCGGAACAAGCAATCCATTAGAATAGTCAAGTAATGTATAAAATCTACTATCTTCTATGATTTAAAAAGTTTTTCATCAACTTTATCGCTGAGACTCAGCTTAATAAATAAAATTGAATCATCCTTGCTCCACGGCCAAGGATATTCATGTAATCATCAATGGTCATGACTATACCGAATAATCCCTGGTCATAATCATACCAACAACTGTCCATCAATGAACTACAGGCCAATGAGGACTTTTACTACATCATTCATCACATTACGGTCATGATTATACTAAATAATCCCTGGTCATAATCATACCAAGTCCATCTATGCACGTAAGCCAAAGATGACTTTCAACATAATATAAGCATGATGATGATGACAATTCAATAAAACAAGTTAAAGAATAAATTTTAAAGATTAATAAGTTCATTTATCCTGAACTCAATAACGTCCAAATTGTCAACATGATACTGCTTTATGCAGTAAAATTCAAGAATGCTCAGAAGAATATTTCCATGAAAAGATATTGGATGAAGTGCAAATATCAAGGATATTCCACTAATTTCATGGAGTATAGAAGCCAAAACTTTAACCAACTGAGTATAATAGAATATATGAAACTGCAAATGGATTTTCACTCGCCATGCGATAATCCACGTATACAGATCATTTCCATAATTTAATTAGGAATGAATACAAAGGATCATTCAGCATGCATGTGGTAATCAACATAGACAGGTTATTCCAACACAATAATAAAGAATGGAATAACAGAAGGATTCAACATGCGTGCGATAGATCGCACCGCAAGCTGAGTTATTCCCAATGAATAATAAATAATGGAACCCGGTGTTGGGTTTTGACAGAAACGCAGCAATGAAATAAACCAATTAAAGGCAATTTCGAAACCCTAAAATAGGATCCATGTGAAAATTCAATTAATTCAGAGGTTAGAAATTATATCGATTGTTAAAGCTAGAATCGATGCTATTGAATCTCCAACGCAATTCAAACGGACTGCGTCTCTACGGTATCCACACGAACGCTTCACACGAATCGTCCTACGATCTACAGAAGAAGGAAACTCGATACTAGCCACCAAGGATGCGGATTTTCTGAAACTGTTTTCTCTCTAATCTATCTCTAAGAGCGGCTAGGGTTTTGGTTAATGAATAATCCCTAAAAATGGCTGCTATATATCATATATATAGCGATTAAAAGGAATTATTCAAAACCTAATTTAATAAAATCTGAATATATATATATATATATATATATATATCTTAATTAAGTCGTACTTAAATAATATAACTATATATAAATTATCCTATTAATTTAAATTGTAATTTAAATACTATCAATCATATTGACATATTTAAATCTTTATAATTTAAATTAATTTTCTTTTAATTACGTTACATGTGTGTGACCACATAGGTTATTATTACGTTGGCAATAATTTTAAAATTATATTATAAAATTATAAGCAAGTGAGCTGACATCTAGTAATGCATCATGCTACGCTACCCAAATAATAATAACATCGATGATTCGATGCAACCTTTTAGTGACCAATGTTTCAATGTAATTTAATCCTTTAAACCTTAATATCCTAGATTAAACTCGAGTCATGGAATATGTCATACTCTTCATTATTTAATCTGAATTTTTCTTGATCAATGAGTAGACTATATGAAAACAAATCACTATTTGAGTATGGCCATGCATTTCATAGTCCTACTCAATCAAGAGGCCTATGGATATCACCCCTAATACATAGGAGGGTTAAATTCCATCTTGATCACTTATATTCCTCACACGATTTATGATTTACCCAATAATCACCTTTATAGTCCACCCTATTAAAGGTGACATTTGATGATATCAAAGTACATAAATTCCCGTGAAGAAATATAATGATTTCAGGTCAGAGGACCATTACATCATTGTCACTATGAGAATTGCTAATGACACTTCGCATAATGCTCCACATAGAATTCTCATGGTGGGTCTGTCCAGTACATCGTTCTCTAACATGTACCTATGCATTGACTTAATATCTCATATATTTATGACTAATGAGATTTGGTCATCAGTCAATTCACATACTAGTCTTAATGCATTATTGTTGTCCCATCAACAATGACACTCGACTAGGGACATTTAAGAACAATGATACTAATTGTAAATATATAATCTCATGTTCAAGTCACGTACTTGAAATTATATAATTTGTATCAATATTCTAAGGATATTTATTATGTTAATAGTTATATAACGCAGTAAATAAAACCATAATAAAATCATTCATTTATTCAATCAAATATAATATCAAAACGTTAAGCAATTATATCAAATAATTGGCCTCTAGGGCATAAACTCTAACAACTGTGTCCTATGTAAGCGAACGCATACGTACGGATATTCCATAGAATAATAAATAATGGAACTAGGTCCCAAGCGTAAACGCATACGCACGTGATATTCGGCTGAATAATAAATAATGGAACCAGGTCCGGCGTAAACGCACAGATAGGATATTCCGATAGAATAATAAAGAACGAAATATTAGAAGAATTTCACCATATATGCGGTACTTCGCATAAACAGGTTATTCCAACAGAATAATAAGAATGGAATAACAGAAGAATTTCACCAAGTATAGGGTATCCCACGTATACAGGTTATTCCAACAGAATAATAAAGAAAGGAATAACAGAAGTTCTTTTCACTAATAAGAAAGAAAGAATACCCCTTACGAGTACAACAAATAATATCCCCTACCTTAGAAGAAACTGGATATTGGAGTAGTGAAGTAGTAGAATAATTTTATTCTTTCTCTCTATAGTTTCTCTCTCTAGAGTTTCAGTGAATTCGTAAGAAATAATGAAGGAATGAGTTTCTATTTATAGGAGAATGGATGAATAGTAACTAATTCATGAACGGTCCAAATTGATTTACCTTTTAAACGGACGGTCCATATTGATTTACTATTAAAACTTAAAGCAACGGTCCATACTGATTTACTATTAAAACTTTAAACCAGCGATCCATATTTATTTACTATTATAACTTTCCATCAGCGGTCCATATTGATTTACTATTATATCTTCAACCAACGATCCATATTGATTTACTATTATAACTTCAACCAACGGTTTGAAAAATTAGCACATCTCCGCATGGAATAATATTGTACCCAAAAATGATTTGGACCAAAAAGAAATATATCTTACGGGTGAATAGTATCCCATGAATAGTAACTCATGAATAGTAACTCGTAAATAGTAACTCATAAATAGTAACTCATGAATAGTAACTCCTGAATAGTAACTCATGAATAGTAACTCGTGAATAGTACTCCAACATGAAAAGTGCCCCGGATACTAGATTGAACAATATAACCTCCAGACATCAATTATTATCGAAACAAATGTCGATTTCCACTAACACAAATAATCCCAACACAATGGAACTATAAAATTCATCTTTAATTAACACGAACTTATTCATTATTAATATTATAACTCACAATATTTAACAACCAGGTCGTTCCCAGGAAAGAGGGGCTTTCCGATAAGGATTTCTCCTTATTGGCGCGTAATTAGGTGACCAAACCTCTCCTTGACAGAACTTCTAGACATTATCAATATTGCAAATAATAATGTGAATAACTTTGCCATCTCAATTATTGATTTAATAATATAACATATTATTCAGATGATACTGTAACAATAATTGAATCAATAATATGAGAGATATGATGCAGCAATTACTGTAGCGATAATTGAGTATAACTGAGTGACTTCTCACGTAAGCATCAATAATACATACCGTGTGCTACTATGCAACCCACGTAGACATCGTACTTTTACTACCGGATAGTTCAACAGTTTTAACGGTAACACCTCGTAGTTATTTTTATAGAAAGGTAATTTTGTCATTTTCTAACTACGACAATACTTGGTTGTGGGGTCCACTAATGATTGTGATGTCGCATAATATTCCCTCGTTAAAAGCGAATATTCTCCGACCAATCGAATATTATATAACCATTTGCTTACTTTGCAAAATTTATAAATAATATCCACAACTATAACATTATATCAAATCCACACCATAATATTAAAAATTTATTTCGAAAAAATTAAATATTTATTCATAAAATCTGGGGTCTCACATAAACGCACAGACAGGATATTCCAACAGAATAATAAATAACGGAACCAGGTCATGCGTAACACACAGATAGGATGTTCCAACAGAATAATTAAAAAATGGAATAATAGAAGAATTTCACCATGTATACGATACTTCGCATAGACATGTTATTCCAACATAATGATAAAAAATGGAATAACAGAAGAATTTCACCAAGTATAGGGTAGCCCGCGTATACAGTTTATTCCAACAGAATAATAAAGAAATGAATAACAGAAGTTCTCTTCATGAATACAAAAGAAATAATACCCCTTACGAGTACAACAAATAATATCCCTTACCTTTAAAAGAAGAGTATTCCGACTGGTGGGGCGAGGATATACTCGAAGAAAACTAGTACTACGCTCAAAGCTTTCTTAAACTCTAAAGAAATACGCTAAAGATTATAGAAGAAGAACTCTCTCTATAGTTTCTCTCTAGAGTTTCAGTGAATTCATAAGAAATAATGAAGGAATGAGCTTCTATTTTATAGAAGAATGGACTGCATAGTAACTAATTCATGAACGGTCCAGATTGATTTACTTTTAATCGAACAATCCATATTTAAAGCAAAATCTTTTAAATATTAAATATAATATATTCTATTTATAATCTAATAAAATAAATAATTTTATAAAAGTATTCTATTTTATATAAAAAGATTTTACTATGCAAAACACTATGCATAATAGAATATAATATATTCTATTTATAGAATAACTTTATAAAAGTATTCTATTTTATATAAAAAGCTTTTCTGTTTTATTACATTAATAATACTAATAAAACAAAAGTGAGTGACTTATCACGTAAACATCAATAATCAATACATTGTGTGCTACTATGCAACCCGCCAGACATAAAGATTACTTTTACTACTGAAAGTAGTTCAACAGCTTTTTAATCAGTAAAACTTCCGCCGTTATTTTCATAAAAATATTTTTGTCGTTTTCTCAATCCGACAATAATTCCGTTAATAGGGTCTACCAATGATTGTACTGGTGCATGCGGATATTCCCCGACCAATCGAATATTATACAACAACTTGCATACTTTTCAAAATTTATAAATACTACCCACAATAATAACATTACTTCAAATCCACACCATAATATTCAAAAAAATATTTCAAGAAAATTAAATCTTTATTCATAAAATCTAGGGTCTCACATTTACTCTCGAGGGCGATTTTCGCTCTTTCCCGCGGTGTTTATTGCTCTTTTTTTTAATCACATGGCCGTGCAATGCCTCATTCCATTAGGCTAACAGTGTTACCCCTTAGCGAGCTTTCAACCAACGACTCCCAGACCATAAAAGACCTTAGGGCGCTAGGTGTAAAGATAATCCCCTCGGGCGTACTTGCTCAAGTAACAAAGACCCCGAAACAAGACTAACCATGGTAGTTTTATTTTTTTTATCTTATTTTTTTTAAAATAATAAGCATACCCATGTGTTCCCAAAGATTGATTATCAATGTTTTCATAGCCTAAGTTCAGTTTCCACATAATTCTATTTTTTAAAAACCACATTTCCTGTCAAGCAATAAAACACATAACTCTTATACCTAAAAGCATTTGTGAACACGTAAGTGCAAACCAAAAGCATCAAAACAACATCCATGGATTACATCATTTAAACATTATATCTAAGCTCATGTTATCCATTAAACTCAACAATCCTTCAAATTTCAGTTTCATCATTGGCTAGACTTAAACTCCACAAAGCTAGAAATGCGAGACATACAACTAAACATATAATGCAACTAAACATATACTAACACATATCATCATGACTAAAAATAGTAAAAAATTTTGCAATTATTAACTAACACATAAACATGCAAAATAAACATGAAAAATTTTAAACTACCATGCAAACATTACATGTAACTACCCTACTACCCAATACCCCCAAACTTAAAATATTCAGTGTCCCAATGAATGAAGGTATAGAGTTAGAAGAACTCCCTTACTGATCAGCTGCACCACCCTCTTCGAGTGTGGCGCATCTCCTGCCTAATCCTCGAATTTGGCAATCGTCGCATGAGTGATATCTTGGCTAGGGCATTACATCTGTTCGTTACCCCAACTGACTCCTTGATGTACACATAGACTAGCAATAATAGATGCATGTGGGATACTTCCCGTAGTGCTCCCCCTCATTTAACGTAGCATATTCTGATGAATGAGATAGCCCACATCGATGTACTTGCATATGACTATTCCCCACAAAATGATAGCCCTCTCAGTTGTGATTTCATGTTGATGCGTCGAAGGTATAAGCTTTGCACATATGATCAAATTCCAAGTTTTAGCATATCGATTCAGGGATGAGGCTGGGAAAGTGCGAGGCTAATTCGTTCCTGCCCTACAAGTCCACTGTGTTCCTAGAATGCACAAGTCAGTGATTACTTCGTCCAAATCAGTCTCCAAACGGGCAGCCTCAACCCAATTATCATACCCAGTCGATGGAGTGTCGAGTATTCTGAAAATTTCTCTGATTGATTGAGGTCAGTAATCTACTTGAACTCCTCGGACCATAAATAACCTGTAGACACTCAAAATTTTCTGTACTACTGTTACTAAGATTGCAGGAGGACAGATTCATCTTTTAATAGAGAACCCTGAAAGACAATCCAAATCCATCTTTGGATACTACCGAAAGTTCAAAGATCAACCCCGGATCGCAACTGGGAGTGCTAGTTTCAACCTCGGACCTAACCCCGAGACACTGCAGATACACATACCGGAACACACACCGGAGAAGACTGATTAATCTCGGAGATAACCCCAAGGTATCCAGTCTCAATCCCAACCATGGGAATAGCCACCAACCTTGTTGATAACCCCAAGGAATGCAGTTTCGGAGATAACCCCGAAAATGCTTGTTTCAAATGTCATCAGCTTCAATCTCGGCACTCACAATAAAATACACTGTGCCAACCCGGTAATAACATCGGGAAGACAGGCACGCCTCAAAGATGACAATGAGGACCTTCAACAAATGCAGCAGTCCAATCTCAGCGAAGTCTGAAAAACGTCTGCTTATCGGCCCAAACCGGAAGTAACACCGGTGAGGGCCAACATCGCCATCTCGTCCAACATGATGCCACGTCTCGTCTCTACGAAACAATGTCCCACAAGGCTAACCAATCCCGAGTGACTATTGTGTGGGGTAACGGATGAAAGTTGAAGCTTGAAGACCGGAGGACATCGTCCTATCTTCAAAGACTTCGTACAAACTCTAATCCCATGCCATCGTACAACTCTCGACAACGGTGGTCCGAAATAGGTCCTGAATACTGTAAAACGGATGCCCGGATTGCACTTCTCAAAATCCGAGTAGACATTACAATGCCTGAGTACACGTACTTCGAGACTACCCGAACCGATAGAACCTGCTGACAGACCCGACTCTGGTACACACTCATTTGAGCAGCACTCTGCACCTTTTACCTATAAATAAGAGGCTTGGGGTGCTGATTTCTAAGAGAAAAAAGACGGGGAAACCCTACACAATTTGCTCTGCACTTTCCATACAGTGTATTTTCTCACTTTCAAACACCTGTGAGCTCATATATAGCCTCTTTTGTACCCACAAAAGCCTAGTGTTTACCCACTCTAAAGATATAAAAGACCTTTTTATCAGTCAACTGTAAGCCTTCTCACACACTTTAGAGTCTTTCTCTTCATCTTTGCACACACCCTTCTACACGTTGAGAGCCGTGTTTCTTGCTTTTAGGACTTGATTAGTGGTTTCATTCTAGTCTGTATATATATATATATATATATATATATATATATATATATATATATATATATATATATTGACTAACATTATCGAGTTATGCCTCGATTGAGCCAAGACTTGATGCGGCGTTATAAATTGTATATATATATATATATATATATATATATATATATATATACTATATATATTATTAGCTATCATCGATTTTGTTCGATGAGCCTAGACTTGATGCAGTGCGTTTATTCGCTTTTATATATATATATATATATATATACTTATATATATCAACCGTTGTGTGTGGACTTTGTTCGATGAGCCTAGACTTGATGCAGTGCGTTTATTCGCTTATATATATATATATATATATACTTATATATATCAATTGTGTGTCTAATTTTGTTCGATGAGCCTAGACTTGATTGCAGTGCGTTTTTTCGCTTTTTATATATATATATTTATATATATAAAGCGTGGTCGAACTATGTTTGATGAGCCTGGATTTTACATCAGATATGCTTATTTAATTATATATATATATATATATATATACATATATATATATATATTTATTTTGTCCTTCATGGAGTTCCCTTCGTGGCAGTTGATCGCTTTTACAGCTTTCTTTACATTTCGTCCTGCCTGGAGTTTACTTCGTGGCAGTTGACCATATCTACAGCTTTATTTACATTTCTGATCCCCCATGGAGGTGCTTCATGGTTGGTGATCCTGTCTGTATATATATATATTTACCGCTTTTATATATATACCTGCTTATTGCTTTTATACAAATTGCAATATTTTGTGCGCCTAGGAATCATGTGATCACAGATTCATCGTATTGGATCTAGATTCGGTTCCCGTGATGGACATTTTCAGCTGTAAGTAGCTTGTAAATTATTCTGCGATGTCTGTATTTCCTCAGATAGTTTCCATACCCACGAGGAAGTCGACATTATTTTTGGATGTATTATTTTTCATACGGATGCCTCGCATCCGTCAAATAAAATCAATTCAGCCGCTCACTTAATAAAAATGGAAGTGTAAAAGGTCTCAATTCCTATTGAGCATCAGGGTTTGAAAAACCTCTTTTATAAAACATTATTGCCATATCTTGCTAAAAACTGAATTTTTACATAAATTCAAACCCTGTGTATATAGGTTCGAACGAGGCCTCGCACAACTTTCCTATAACAACACATTGACCCACACACACACACACACACACACACTCAGATAATAGTTTTTTGAAAAAAGGCGATCACCGTGGTAACACGGATATCGGGGGGTGCCTAACACCTTGCCCCCACATAACCAAGTCCCCGGACCCTAAATGAATCTCGGTTTTGCCGACCCGTATATCAGTGTCACATCACTGGATCAATGTGCAAACCTTTTCTCGGTTGTGTTGGTACAACCATTTAAAAAAACCAACTGGCGACTCTTAACAGTCCCATCGTCAACATTATACATGTCAGACCTTTTTCACTCATTTTTTCCAAACAAATCTCACCTAAAATGAGAACACCAATGAACAAGTAACGGAAAGGGATATCCAAAAATCCCGACGTCGACATGAATGTGGACTCCAGTAAGAGGACTTAAGCCGCTACTACAATCTTTTCAAAACTGATTATATGCTTGTGTGTGGATGTTGCATTTACATTAAATGAATGTGTATGAATGCATGTCTTGTTTGAGCTTAGTGCTTCACATCATATCTGCGTGTGATGTTAGTGCTTCGCACTATAAACTGCTTATGATATTAGTGCTTCGCATATGTCATCATTTCATACGGTGAGACGCGATGTATGTGAATGTATGTTGTGTGATCCCTCAACCAGGAGGCTATCCCGTCGGTGTTTGATTACTGGACTCGTGAGAGGACTAATTCTCCGAGGCTCAGGAAAGGCACCACCCAAATTCGCTCCAGTTGAAAGACCGGATTAACTTCCCGTCTAGTAGATTGCGATGATTTGGGAACCTTCATGCCAAAAAGCCACGAGAGTAACCTAAGATAGGTCAACCTCTGATAAACCCAAAACGAAGGAAAGTGTCTTCATGCTCTCATTTCAATTACTTGTAAACACAATTACTTGTAATTTCATTCCATATCTATCTCCATGTAATGAGAAATATGAAGCAATATGTCCACATACATGCTACAAACAGCTGACACCCGTTTTGCAGGATAGAATTCGTAAAATGGACACATCACATAGCATGTCATTATACACCTTCCCTAAGGACTAAACTATGCCAGTCTTCCCTAAGGACTAAACTATGCCAGGACTATACTCCTGACTTTGAAAAATATGACGGGTTAGGGGATCCTTATACACATTTAAAAGTGTTTATTGGAGAACTGGGATCCTATGCAGAGGATGAAAAACTCAGAATGCAATTGTTCCAAAAGAGTCTAACTTGAGAAGCCCGTTCGTGGTACACAAGATTAGACAACTCCAAAATCCACAGCTGGGAAGATCTAGCACATGCCTTCCTCACTCAATACAGTTTTCAAACTCAAATGGCTCCCGATCCAGATCGATTACCAAGATCAAGAAATAGTCTAACGAGTCTTTCAGAGAGTATGCTCAAAGATGGAGATGCTGGTGGTCGCCTAAGTTAGTCCCGCCATGTCGAATCAAAATGGTCATGACATTCATAGACATACAAGAAGCTCCTTCTATGAGAGAGTTTTAGCCAAGATCGCAAACCGCTTTTCTGAAATGGTTAAACATGGGGAGATGGGTGAAATGGGGTTGAAGTCGAAAGATTCAAGACCTAGCCGCACTCAAAGTCATTCTTCGATCACATCAATCTGGAAATTATGGGAACAACCCGAGGGTCCATAAAAAGAATGAGGAAGATGTTTCCTCGATACTACAGGATAAAAGAGCAATCAAAGTATGCCCATTCAAAGGAGAAACTACACTCCCTTTCCAAAGACAACACCGTAAACCCTCCAAAGACCAAAAGGTGGAGAAGTCAAACGCCATCAAGTGTTTACACCCCTTGGGGGATACCCTCGAGAACATTCTTAATCTTCCGACAACACGTAAGAAAATTACGATCTTCTTCCACCACCCAACCCTAATGGACCGGGGTTTCAATGTCGCTAGGAAATGTGCTTATCATGCCGGGGCACTGGACATGATACTCGTGGATTGTTGGGCCTTGAAACACAAGATCCGGGACCTAATAGATAATGGAGAGATCGTAGTCACCAAACCCGATCAAGCCTCACGATAAGACAACCCTCTTCCTCAACACAAAGAAGAAGAGGTCAACATAATTAATTGGAGCAGTGGACTGAGTTCCAACTTCAGATGTGATTCCCCCAAGACCATCAAAGACGGTGATGACAGATGGGATTATGCTAAGTTCCAGTTCACAATGGAACGAAAGATGAAAGCTCTCGCAAACAAATTGAGCAATGGCGGAACTAGTGACTTATCAAAGATCAAGTGACTCTAAGCAATTAATCACCAGAGCATGCCGGCCTCCTACCAATCGTCATGAATATTCCCTCGTCACTTTCAGAAAATGAAATGCTGGAAGACAAAGTGATGAAGAGATCAAATGCCAAAGCCCGTCGAAATTTCGCTAACAAATGGGAATTCACCTATTTGGGCCAACCCATGGAGGAAATCCTTCACATGTTAATCAATGAAGGAAGGATCAGTTCCCTTCTACCTCCAATCAACCCCCCGCTCGACGGTGACAACTCGATGGAGTATGTCAATACCACTCCCGCCTCAAGCGGTCACAAAGATGTAAGAATGTTGGGCACTCCGCCACCTTATTCAAAATCTAATCGACAGTGGTGTACTGCGCTTGGCAGATAACGACACTGTGTTACGTGCAAGTGAGAATACAGGCCCTACTAAGTGGTAAAGTATGGTAGCAGTTATATCTACTGAAGTTGAAGGGATTAATACTTTTCTCACAACACCGATAATTCAACTCAAAGGAGGAAGCAATCCTTTGAAAGTGGCCGCTCCCGAGCCAATCAACTTGCCATGCAGAGCACAATATCCTATTGTTAACTTGCGCAAGGTTCCGTGGAATTATGGAGAAGGTGAAGGATCCACTTCACATACCACTGCTGCAGTGTCGAAGGAAAATGCATTGTATCTTCCCCATCGGGTGATGAACCCCACCACCAAATCAAAGGGGAAAATACCCATGGAGAAGATTGAAAAATTCCTCCGCGCTATGGGTCATAACGAAGCCTCGGTGGTTTTAAGCTTGAAGGAAGCGCCACCACAAATATCAATTTTGGACTTGGTCCTAACCTCGAGAACCATTTAGGAAGGTCTTGTTAAAGGTTCTAGAAGAAGCCTATCTCCCGACATCAGTGGATACGGAAAAGTTTCAACACATGGTTGATCACATTTTCAACAACAATGTGATATCCTTCACTGATGATGACATACCATCAAGAAGGGATTCGGTCATTGCAAGTCGTTATTATTGCGGTCTTGTCCTCCGGATATATGGTAGCAGGGGTCTTAATAGATGGAGGTTCCTCTCTGAATATCTACCCATATGCCACCTTGGTGAAGATGAATATCAATCTCAACCGAATTCAGAGTAGCCATACTATCATCAAAGCTTTTGATGGAGCCCGCCGTAACTCGATTGGAGTAATTGAGTTGCCAATCGAAATTGGCCCTCATACATTCTGCGTATCCTTCCATGTGCTCAAGATAGATTCGGGATACAACCTGCTCTTGGGACGACCATGGATCCATATGGCTGGGGCAGTCCCCTCCACTCTTCACCAACAATTGAAGTACATTATCAATAATAGCCTGGTCACGGTCAATGCTGAACTAGAGATTCCTCAGCACGGGGACATTCCATTCATCAATGCCAATGCAAATGTAGAACCAGTCAGTTTTCATTCTTTTGAAATAAGCAACACCCAATACCACGCTATTGGAGCACCATTGCCCGAACCCCACATTTCTGATGAGGTGATGTCAGCCACTCAAGA
Organism: Panax ginseng; assembly: GCA_020205605.1. NCBI lineage: Eukaryota > Viridiplantae > Streptophyta > Magnoliopsida > Apiales > Araliaceae > Panax > Panax ginseng. Next base: position 42,242,991 of record CM035127.1, on the reverse strand, counting down.
AATGATGTCGTTAGGTCACAAGCCAGGACAAGGGTTGGGTAAAGACGGCCAGGGTATCCAGTACCCCATTCGATTAACCAAGCAATTCGAAACAGCTGGACTAGGCTATTCTGCCAGCTCTAGTCACAGGAATCCTCATAAGCATCAACAGATTCCTTCAGCTTCAACCATGTGGCGTTCAGCTTCGCCTTCAAACTCTTAGTCCGCACAACCTCCAGTAAAGGTGCCAGCCAATGTCATGGCCATGTTATTTCCTAAGCCAAAACCGGTGGAGGAAAAGAAAATCGTTATTCCAGATCCCGTAATCGAAGAAGAGGAGCGGAGAATCAAGGAAAACATTGTCCGAATAATGTCGGGCATGCGCATCATCGTCCATGATGAACATACCAACAGATACACCCCAGATGATGATTGCCCTGACGTAATGGCCATCATTCCGGACAAGGAGGATGATGACAATCCCTCCATCAGTCAGCGGTCCACCCGGACTTTACCCTTACCAATTGGAACAAGATTCCTTGCTTTGGTCGACACAGGTAAAAGCTAAGGTAAATTTTTTTTGCGTCAGATACAATAACCGCTACTTTTTCGTACACTATTAGCAGTTTATTTTGCTAGTATATGCTAACACTGTGTATGATCAACGCATTTCATATATACTAAGTGAAAGCATATTTTATTTCAAGACTCTGAATTTAGATGTGCCTGTATTTGCGGATACGATTCCTCTCCTACACAAGGATTGTACCTTTGATGTAGAGATGAATTCAGCCTTGATGGATCTCTAGGATGACATTGAGGTGCGTCCAGAAATTCAAGAATGGGTCAAAGACAAACCCAAACCTAACCTTGATCAAACCACTTCTTTCAATCTCGGAACCTTAGAAAGCCCTAAGTTAATCCAGATTGGTTCAGACCTTACCCCAAACCAACGGAATGACATGGTTACGCTATTAACACAATTCCAGGATGTGTTTGCATGGTCTCATGAAGACATGGTGGGTTTGTCCGCTGACATTGTCCTTCATCGCCTTCCCATTAAAGAGGGATTTAAGCTAGTCAAGCAAAAGCTGAGGCAATTAAAACCTGAGTGGAATTTAAAGGTGAAAGAAGAAATTGTGAAACAATTTCAAGGCGGCATCATCATGGTGTCTACATATCCTGAGTGGATATCCAACATTGTGCCCGTACCTAAACCTGGAGGGAAGGTGCGAGTTTGCGTGGATTATCGGGACTTGAACAAAGCTTGCTTAAAAGATAGCTTTCCCGTGCCATTTATCCACATTCTCATTGACAATACTGCGCAATACGACATGTACTCCTTTGCTGATTGCTTTGTGGGGTACCATCAGATCATGGTTGCCAAGGAAGATTGTGAGAAGACTGCTTTCATCACTCCTTGGGGAACTTTTTGCTATAGACGGTTGTCATTCGGCCTCATCAATGCCGGAGCTACCTATCAACGAGCTATAATGGCTCTTTTCCATGACTTAATGCATAAAGAGATTGAGATCTACGTGGATGACATCATTGTCAAGTCCCGAAAGGAGGATGACCATCTAGACCATCTCAAAAAGTTGTTCAACAGGTTGCGTAAGTACAACTTGAAGTTAAATCCAGCTAAGTGCACTTTTGGCGTTAAATCAGGAAAGTTGCTAGGATTCCTAGTCAGCCACAAAGGGATTGAGCCGGATCCTGCCAAAATCCAAGCCATCACAGAAATGCCCATTCCTCAGATAGAGAAGGAAATACGGGGATTTTTGGGAAGGATCAACTTCATCAGCAGGTTTATCTCCCAACTCACAGCAACCTGTGAGCCAATCTTTAAGTTATTAAGGAAGAACTCCTCCATGAAATGGAATGATGAGTGCCAGAATGCCTTCTTTACAATCAAGAAACAGCTAGTCAAAGCTCCTGTCTTGGTACCACCCAGGGATGATGTTCCCATGTTCATGTACCTGTCCATAAGTGACAATGCCATGGGTCAGATCTTTGAGGATAGAAAGACGATAGAGGCCAAGAACGAGCTATCTATTACCTCAGCAAAAGGTTCAGCAGCAGTGAACACAAGTACACTCTGATCGAGAAGACGTGTTGTGCTTTAGCATGGGCTTCCATGAGGTTACATCAATACCTACATGGTCACACAACCCATCTCATATCCCACGTGGATCCTCTCAAGTACGTGTTCAAAAAACCCATGTTGAATTGCCGGCTGTCCAGATGGCAGTTGATCCTACAATAATTTGACATCGTATATGTGACTCAAAAGTCCATAAAAGGTCAAGGAATCGTAGATAAACTGGTCGCCGCACCTTCAGGGGATTTCAAACCCTTGGAAACATATTTCCCCGATGAAGGAGTAATGACAGTACAGCAACACCATCAGTACGATATGCGCCAATCATGGAGGATGTATTTTGATAGAGCTGTTAACATGGAAGGTTCTGGAGCTGGAGCAATTCTAATATCCGACACGGGAGCAAAGATATCCGTTCTTGTTAAAGTCAGCTTTGTCAAGACCAACAATACTACCGAGTATGAAGGCTCTCTCATGGGGCTAAAACTTACCCGTTCAATGGGCATCAAGCGGTTAACTATCCTTGGAGATTCAGAGTTGGTAATCAGACAATCCACTGGAGTCTATCAAACCAAGGAACTACATTTCCTGCCTTACCATCGGCAGGTTTTGAAGATGGCTTTAGAGTTCGAAAAAATCTCCTTTCTACACATTCCTCGTAATAGGAATGATTTCGCGGACGCATTAGCAACTTTGGCCTCCTTGATTCGCATATCATACAAGGAACACTTGCCAAGCATCACAATTTCCCTGAACAAAGCCCCAGCCTATGGGAATTACGTTGGAGAAGTATCAGATGACCTACCTCCCATCCAACCTCCTTGGTATCAGCATATCAAGGAATATCTGCGAGATAGATCTACACCACCGAGGCGAGCCCTGACCGAGAAAAGGCGGATTCATCGACTTCTTATGAAGTTCTACACCGAGTGGAGATGCGCTCTACAAAAGAGATGCAGGACTGGGTCTCCTCAGGTGTTTAGACAAAGATCAAGCCCAGAGGCTTATGGATGAAATCCATGCTGGAGTCTGTGGCCCACACATGAGTGGCCCCCTCCTTGTCAAGAAAGTCCTCAGGACGGGACATTACTGGCTGTCTCTCAAAGCTGATTGCAACGACCACGTCAGAAGATGCTATCAATGCCAGATTCATGGGAATGCTATACACGCCCCTCCACGGGAGCTCCACAATATGAGTTCGCCTTGGCCCTTCTCAATGTGGGGGAATGGACGTTATTGGGCCCATTGAGCCTAAAGCCAGTAATGGTCACCGATTCATCTTCACCATGATCGACTACTTCACCAAGTGGGTAGAAGCAGCCTCCTTCCCCAGGGTCACTAAAGAAGTCATCATTGCTTTCAAAAGAAACAATGTCGTTTGTCGATATGGACAACCAGAGGTGATTGTGTCAGACAATGCCAAAAACCTCAACAACAAAATGATGGAGGAATTATACAGTAGATTCCACATCAAACATCTTAACTCTATCATCTATCGTTCGAAGATGAACGGTGCTGTTGAAGTGGCTAACAAAAATATCAAGAAGATTATGCAAAAGATGTCAGCCAGCCACAAAGATTGGCCTAACCTATTGCTTCTGACTCTGTTAGCCTACAGGACCACAATGCGTACTTCAACTGGGGCAACCCCCTACGCTTTAACCTATGGGATGGAAGCAAAGGTGCTCCCCATAGAAGTTGAGATGGAATCTCTCAAAGTGTTGATCGACTTTCATTGGATGAAAACCAATGGGTACAAGCATGTATCACCAATTGTCTCCGATAGACGAAAGGCGAATCATCGCTATCTTCCATGGTCACTATATCAAAGAAAGGATAGCGGATCCTACAACAAAAAAGTCCGGCTACGGCAATTTAAACAACATGACTTGGTTCTGAAGAAGATTCTTGACAATCAAGATCAGGCCAAAGGAAAATTTGCTCCTAACTAGGAAGGCCCGTTTATTATCAAAGAAGTATTGATAGGAGGCGCTCTCAGATTACAAGAATTGGACGGCGATGAATTTCCACAACTCATCAACTCAGACATTGTGAAACGGTATTATGTCTGAAGTAACCTGCAAACACCCTGGTGCATCATCATCAGGTCACCAGTCATTTCGGTTCTTTAACCCTTTACCACCTACAACTTTTCTACACTTTTCCACTCAGGGAAACATACTCTTCAATCCAGCAGCCTGTCTTTCTCCTTTGCGCTCATACAACTTAGGTCATCCCACCGCGGATTGATTCTCTTGCGTTCGCAGTTTGGCTACCCATACATGGGATCAAACTTCTCCTGCCTGCAGTTTATCCTCAACCTAAGATTAAACTTTCTCCTCTCTGCACTCTGACCTGCACATGGGATTACGCTTTTCTTCTCGCCCTGAGGGGCGAACTACGTCGACCCGATCTCCTCTTCAATAGGAGTACGTAGGCAACCATTTCATATGGCCCGATCGCAATAAAACAAAAACAACAAAAACATTTCTACCCTTTTCTCCTTACAAAAACAAAAACAACCAAAAACATTCCTTCATCATATCGACCATATCTGACGTTGAACCTCTTACACTGAGTTTGAACTACGCAGACTGATCTCCTCTTCAATAGAGTATCGTGGCGACCATTCATGGTGCGGTCTCACCCCCTACCAAAACACAAACCATTGTCAACGGGTGTTGGGATTCCCTTTCAATCTATTATATGTCATTTGGCTTCAGACCAAAGGGATGGATTTACCTGAACTCCTCCCAAATAGGAGATTCGGCGACCATCTAAGCTGCGGTCATACCTCGAAGAGAAATACTAAACCATAAGAGTTGGAATTAACTAGGCTTCTCCTAAATAGAAATACTGGCGACCATCTGTGGTGCGGTCAATCTCAGAGAGGAAAGCCACACTCCTCTCCACATTTCCATTCAGAAACAAGTCCCAAGGCACCAAAGATGGTAGGGATACACATAGATCAATGATCCATTCTGAACTATTTAGAGACAGCTCAATGTCCATCCACCAAGGAAGAATTTAGAATACATCAAGATCATAGGCCCTGAAGCAGCAGGCAAAATATCAAGCAAATAGCAAGGCATATCTAAAAGGGAAGTGATCCAAAAATATATTTCCCTATCATATATAATGCTGTTTGATATATATACAATGTGAACTATACATGACAAAATGCATAAGCTAGTTTGTGCAGGTAAATACAAGCTCATCTACGAATCAGGGTACATGCGAGCTAGCAAGACCAACATGACATCCCTCTCAGATGAAGGAGGTAAAGCTGTAGTCTCCTGGATAAGAATATCCACATGACCCAATAGATCTATATCCATCTGCATGATGACCATATGCTCATCGATATAAGCATTCATCTCTGCGATCATACCAGTGGTAAGGGACCTCGCTGCAGTATTATCTGTGATAGCCACATCCCGACAGATATAGCACTATCCCGCTCAACTATCATTGCGTCTCTGTCTGACCTGGCCTCATCCCGCTCAACAACAGTGGCATCTCTACGAGCTAATGCCTCGTCTCTCTCTAATAGGGCGGCTTTCCTCACATCAAGAGCAGTTAACATCATAGATCGAATCTGGTCTCTCTCAAAGGTCATCAGAAGAAGACTCTGTTCTAAATACTGTGCCGAGTGCTAGATCACAAAAGTACTGGTACTAGGAGAATCCGAAAGAAATGCTGGCAACCCAACAGCGGTATCCTCCTCGATGTAGGTATCAATGTCCTCTATAGGCTCTACATCGTATAACTCGCTCTCTGGTACTGCAAATACAGCTGCAGCCGATAAAACCTCTGTCTCCATCCATGCGGAGTACTCTGCGGAATAACCGGGACGACTGGCAGGAAAAGCAGCTAGCTCACGCTGATCCCAACAAGCATATACACGAGATCGGTCCTCGACTGAGAGGTATCGAGAAGCTGAGCGCTGACCTGCCGCCCCCTCGAAAAGATGAAAATCCTGGAACTAGTCGAACTGCGACATCACGGCCAATGGGTGATAAGTAGTCACGCCCCTCAAGCCAACCAAAAGAAGGAAATCCATGCCCGAAGCATGAGTAATGAAGCTGTATAGTGAGCAATGCCCCGAGCACAGTAATATGCTAAATGGATCTCTGATATCTGCTAAAAATGCGGACCAGGACTGAGCATCTACACACTCCGATGGCTGAAAGGAACACGACATAGCCACCTCATGGGAGAAACAATACCCGTGCCATCTAAAGGTACCAACCAGTCGCAAGTGTGACATAAAACCACATACAAAGATGATAGAACTCCCAAATAAACACACACCGGCGGTGAAATCTACGGCAGTGGGGACGCTGATCGCAAGGTCTCTTCCACGATCATAGGTATAATGGTACGACCCTCCCTGAGAGCTCTCACCGCCATGATAACGCCTATATCTATCTCATCCATGTATCGCGGCAATTACACGTATAACAGTACACATAGTATCAGTACATCAACTCTGGCCAAACGCCAATGATCCTCCGACACGGTGAAATCCCCTGAATGTCGTGAGTAGCTATCCTCCGCACCAAATCTGTCATACAGAAAATGCTGAGAGATCACATGGCCAGATGTCAGTTCATCCCGTACCACTCTGCGCCTCAATCCTGTGAGAGTCATGAATCTCCTACTCATGTCTCCCAAAACCATGTGCACTCAAGGTGCATCTAAGGGCAAAGAACGTCAACGTGCATACTCCTCCGTAGTAGAGTCAACTCATGGGTACCAAAATGGAATACCTGCCTATCAGCTAGCCAATGCTCTAGCATCCCATCTATAAATCCTGCAGGAACCTGAAATGCCAAAAGGGTCATGGTATCTTCGCAATAATGGATCTCTGATCACCCTATCCTGGTGGTGACATGCTTTATCGTACCACGAACAAGATACCCAATTCCACCACTGACGGTGGGGTATGATCTATACGGCTAACTGTCGAAGAAGACATCTATGCGGGCCGTGTCATAAGCTCATCCAGGGGTCAAAACCGAGTATCTCTGGACATACATACATATTCATAACATGATACATGCATAACAGATAATGGATGGCAATATGATATAGGGAATGAAAAAATGGTGTATACATTCCTAAATATATCATCATCTAATACATCAGCTCTATACAGCTACAAATACATGAAAATAGGGCACCAACGCCCTAGTACTAACAGAGGCCTATCAAAAGATATAGCGAGAATGGGGAACAGCCACCCAATATCTAACAGAGGCCTATCAAAAGATATAGTGAGAATACATATTAGAAGAGGACAATGGTCTCGATGTCCACATCCTCAATCATGTCCACCTGATGTAACTCCTCCTGAGTCACTAGATCTCTATCAACAGGGATGTCAGGCCTATAAAGGGGAGGATCTGCGCCGGAAAAACCAAATGGGTCGTTCGAGGGGCCAAAGACCGAAGTGGAAGGAACAAATATCTCCGCCTCTGCTGGATCTCTGCCCAAATGCCGAATAAATATCTGTGCCTGATCCAACTGCCGGGTCAAGCTATCAATCTGGGTCATATGGGTCGGAACTCGAACACAAGCTACCCAATCCGTCATCATCAATGATCCAGGAACCATGTCCCCCATAAACTGTGTGGCATGGGACTGGGCCCCAATAGTGCGAGGGAGCCATCAGCGCTAGAATATCTCCTGAGTACATGGACCCTCGGATAAATCAAAATCGTCAACTCCTAACAATGGAATATCAATGGCGGGTGACTGTGATACAGGCCAATGACGCCTAATAGAAGGCAAGATCGGTATACGAATCTCCCCTGTGGTGCTCCTAATAGCACGCTCTCCTAAATAGAGCTCCCAGCCTCCATCGGTGAAAAGAGGAAATCTCAGGGTGGAAATCAAATACTCTACTCGGTAGGGTGTCCATCCTCAAAACTGATGATCAAATGATCCCCTGAGTATGGAAGCTATGTGATGGCGTCGGCCGTCAGCAACTTCAGCTGCATACGGCAATGAGCGAAGCCCTCAGATACAGGGACCTCTGGAAAAATAGAATGGTGCCATCGTCGTCCTCGTGGATAGGTATCTAAGCCTAACACACTCATAGGACGCAAACATGGGAAGCCTCTCATAGGCCCCAAAGCGCCAACACAATGGCAAAACATCTGTTTGTCGATAAACACTCTTAACCCGTGAAGGAAAAAGACAAGAGAAATGCTCACCAGCATGAATGGGTAAAATCCTAGCCAAGCCTCGGTCAAACCTTGTGAGCGCAGACGCATGCCCCAGAGGAAATAGGCAAAGGTGTAAGAGCCCCAATCATACTCTCTATACGGTCCCACATCGTGTGTGGCTGACCAAAGCGAAAGATACCGTGGAAGAGTTATACGCGCTATGAAGCGACCTCGAATGATCATCGAGGAACAAATGCAGAACGCGATCCACGATCCCGACATCATCGAGGCATGGGCTCACTCAATAGCCCATTCATAACATCTACTCAAAGGACACGAATGGATAGTCCTACCTTTGAGCGCATTCGTCGGAACTCCTAACAAGGACCCGGACAAGTGGGGTGATATTCGCCATGCAAGGCACCTGCCCCCTCAAACTCCATACCTATAATAAATCGCCAATCCATAGGCGTCATCATCACCTTGCAATCCAAAGCGGTGGAGGATCGAAGTCCGATGAAACCATCGCTTAGACAATGCCCTGAGGTAACCCCAGGGACAACGACGGGGAAGGATGGAGAAAAATGCCCCAAATCCCCACTCATGCACTACTGCTCTATAATCAGGATGAAGCGCCTGGTACATGGAGTGGATGCTAAACCAGTTCCCCCAAAGCTGTGTAAAACCTGGAACCTGCATGAAGCACAGATAGGAATAGGAAAAAAGGAAGATAAAGTCTAACGTCATACCTCGTTAGCATGCAAGTACATCGATGGGTGTCTACCCAAATCACCTAGCAACTCTGGGTTCACCACCTAGATGCTCGGAAGCTCCCTGCGAGGGATATGTACAGCAGGAGCAGGATCCTCAATATCCACCTCCTCGTCCTTAACGTCTGGAACATCTACCTGGACAGGACGAATTACAGCCTCCACCAACCGGCGAGGCTGTCTGACAGAACGGGGATGAGGCACTTCAGAAGCCCTCCGCCGTACGCCAAAAGCGGTCCTGTAAGAACTACTCGGCTGATCCGAATCCATAATATCTGGACAACAAGTCTCCAAATCACCTCAGAAAGGGTGTGGTATTGCCTTACCTGGAGCTTTCTAAAATGCATTATATGACTATATGCATGCATGCATTTACTTTAACATATAATAGAGTTAGAATGCATGACTACCCAATGCATACATTTGGAAAAATTTCACCATAGTCCCCTTTGAAAATAGGACTATCCACATGCGCACAGGCATGTCTAGGTGGCCATTTAGTAGCACACCTACCCCAAAGTTATATACAGAATATATGCATAAAAAATCAAGAACATCATGCATAAGGCCAACCTCAATGCTAGGAGTATTTTGCCTTTCTACCTTTTGCTCATTGGACCTCAAATAGGACAAAAAAATAGCAGAAAAAGGTGCCAATTTGGTGTCTCTGAAGTCAAATTTTTCACATCATTATATTCAAAGATGGTTTAATACTAATATTTACTATGTTGAATATTTTTTATCAAGTCACTTGTGCATACATAATCACTACTATGTGTTTAGATGCATTTCGTACAATATCTCACAATCTAACGGACAAAAACTGGAAAAAATACATGCATACGTTACCAGGATAGTGTAGAACACTTGTACGGTGACAAAATTTGTAGAAAGCAGCCCGAACTCAGCAAATCTGGAAGTGGCTCATGGTTTTTTCTAGAGAGAAACAAGTTGAAAGTGACTTGTGAAGGCAGGCTGCTGGGATTTATCATCCATGCCTAGCCACAGACTCACCTACGGCTGCAGTAGGTGCACCTGCGGCTCCTCTATGTAGGCCCCACCCCTCCAGCTCAGTCCAGTTCGAGTTGAAACGGAGTTCTTATGGGCTAGAAAGGTCAAATCGGGAATAAAAATGCCACGCGATTGAGTAAAACAGCATACAATCCTGGTCTTCTCAGATGAGACTTTGAATATGTACATCATTCATTGGTAGTCACCTGAACACAAGGTATACTCTGCCGATGACCTCAGTTGTCATAAATCACATACGGCAATACCTTATATAGGTCCGATGCCGCCGAATCCAGGTCGTTACCCAACGTGAATCCCCGACGGGGGTCCCCGACGGGGGTTACAACGTGAGTCCCCGACGGGGGTTACAACGTATATCGCCGGTGAGAGTAGTAATGCATGCTCAGCCATTGACACACATATCAACGAAGGTCAAGCAACCTTGACATCATTTCAGCCGATAGCGTTTAAACCTGTCAGAGATATAGAGCTGTTCGAGGTTCTCATACCCAGCTGCTCATATGCCCCAGCGGATCCCCGACGGAGGTCACAATGCAATGCTCCATTGATCTATACGTTAGCGAATGTCAAGCAACCTTGACAATCTCCTCACAGAGTTTCAGCCATTGATTCACACGTCATCAAAAGTCAAGCAACCTTGACAGTATATCCCACAGGATGTTTCAGCCGTTGATTCAAACGTCAACGAAGGTCAAGCATCCCGGCGGCATTTCTTTGTTGGCGATAAATCCTCTGAGAATCATGACATATTCTGGCGATACTAAGCAGGAGAGGTCAACATTATCCAAGAGGATAGATGATGGAATATGTTATACACATCCTCAAATAGATCAAGCTTTATCCCCACGGATCTCTACGCGATAAGAGATACCCTTGATGATCAAGTCGTTATCAAGAACACAGAATTTGGTGATAACTCCAACACCAATATCCCAGCAGATTAAACTTGCACATCGGATCTGGTCAAGATTGCCAATCCCGGTTAAGCAACAGGAACCAAAGATCATCCCGGCATGTTGGGCCACAACCCCGCATACATGCATCATACATTTGCGTCATGTTACTATCCATAGTACCATGTTTATCTTGTTGTGTTTCAAGTGTCTAGGATTCTTTATCCTACCCATGCATCGCCATGTATGAGTATGATAAAGAGGGGCATCTGTAGACACTCAAAATTTTCTGTACTACTGTTACAAACATTGCAGGAGGACAGATTCATCTTTTAAGAGAGAACCCTGAAAAACAATCCAAATCCATACCGGATACTACCGAAAGTTCAGCATCAACCCCGGATCACAATCTGGGAGTAACGGTTTCAACCTCGGATCTAACCCCGAGACCTGCAGATATAATACCGGAACACACACCGGAGAAGACTGATTAATCTCGGAGATAACCCCGAGGTATCTAGTCTCAGTCCCAACCATGGGAATAGCCACCAACCTTGGTGATAACCCCAAGGAATGCAGTTTCGGAGATAACCCCGAAAATGCTTGTTTCAAATGCCATCATCTTTAATCTCGGCACTCACAATAAAATACATTGTGCCAACCCGGCAATAACATCGGGAAGACAGGCACGCCTCAAAGATGACAATGAGGACCTTCAACAAATACAGCAGTCCAATCTTAGTGAAGTCTGAGCAACGTCTTCTTATCGGCCCAATCCGGCAGTAACACCGGTGAGGGGCAACATCGCCATCTCGTCTAACATGATGCCACGTCTCGTCTCTATGCAACAATGTCCCACAAGGCTAACCAATCCCGAGTGACTATTGTGCGGGGTAACGGATGAAAGTTGAAGCTTAAAGACTGGAGGGCATCGTCCCATCTTCAAAGACTTCGTACAAACTATAATCCCATGCCATCGTACAACTCTCAACAACGGCGGTCCGAAATAGGTCCTGAATACCTCAAAAGCGGATGCGGATTGCACTTCTCAAATCCGAGTGGACATTCAACGGTTCGAGTGTGCTCGTACTTTGAGGCGACCGACCCAACAAAATCGAAGTCGGCAGACCCGCTCTCGGTAAACTCTGCGGTGAGTCGCAGTACCACCAGCACACCTTTTGCCTACAAATAAGAGGCTTGGGGTGCTGATTTCTAAGAGAAAAAAGACGGGGAAACCCTGCACAATTTGCTCTGCACTTGCTATACAGTGTATTTTGTCACTTTCAAACACCTGTGAGCTCATATATAGTCTCTTTTGTACCCACAAAAGCCCAGTGTTTACCCACTCTAAAGATATAGAAGCCCTTTTTATCAGTCAGCTGTAAGCCTTCTCACACACTTTAGAGTCTTTCTCTTCATCTTTGCACACACCCTTCTACACGTTGAGAGTCGTGTTGCTTGCTTTTGCCTGGACTTCGGTCCATGGTTTCATTCGAAATCTATATATATATATATATATATATATATATATATATATATATATATATATATATATATATATATTGACTAACATTTTCAAGTTATGCCTCGATTGAGCCTAGACTTGATGCGAGGCGTTTATTGCTTTACTATATATATATATACTTATATATATTAAGCATGTCTCATCGGACTTTGTTCGATGAGCCTAGAACTTGATGCAGTGCATTTATTCGCTTTTATATATATATACTTATATATATCAAGCGTGTGTCGGACATTATTCGATGAGCCTAGACTTGATGCAGTGCGTTTTCGCTTATATATATATATATACTTATATATATGAGCGTGGTCGAACTATATTCGATGAGCCCGGATTTTACATCCGAATGCGTTTATTGCTTTTTATATATATATATATATATATATATATATATTATCTGCTGAGTTCCCTTCGTGGCGATTGATCGCTTCTGACTTTCTTTTACATTTCATCTGCTCAAGTTTACTTCGTGGCGATTAACCATATTCTGACTTTATTTACATTATGTCCCACCTAGAGTTTCCTTCGTGGCGGTTGACCATATCTATAGCTTTATTTACATTTTGATCCCCCATGGAGGTGCTTCATGGTTGGTGATCCTGTCTGTATATATATATTTACTGCTTTTATATATATACCTGCTTATTGCTTTTATACAAATTGCAATATTTTGTGCGCCTAGGAATCATGTGATCACAGATTCATCTCATTGGATCTAGATTCGGTTCCCGTGATGGACATTTTCAATTTATGAAGCGACTTGTAAATTATTCTGCGATGTACGTATTTTCTCGGATGGTTTCCATACCCACGAGGAAGTCGGCATTATTTTGGATGTATTATTTTTCATACGGATGCCTCGCATGATCCGTCAAATAAAATCAATTCAAATTACTCACTTAATAAAAATGGAAGTGTAAAGGTTTCAATTCCTATTGAGCATCGGGGTTTGAAAAACCTCTTTATAAAACATTATTTCCATATCTTGCTAAAAACCGAATTTTTACATAAATTCAAACCACAATGTATATATAGTTGAACGTGGCCTCGCACAACTTTCCAATAACAGCACATTGACCCACACACACATACACACACACTCAGATAATAGTTTCTTGAAAAGAGGCGGTCACCGTGGTAACACGGATGTCGGGGGGTGCCTAACACCTTCCCCCCGCATAACCAAGTCCCCGGACCCTAAATAAATCTCGGTTTCGCCGACCCGTATATTAGTGTCACATCACTGGGTCAATGTGTAAACCTTTTCTCGGTTGTTTTGGTACAACCATTTAAAAAAACCAACTGGCGACTCTTGCGGGTCCATCATCGACATTATACATGTCTGACCTTTTCACTTATTTTTTCAAACAAATCTCACCTAAAATGAGAACACCAAAGAATAAGTAACGGAAAGGGACATCCAAAAATCCTGACGTCGACATAACCCACTCATAGTATCTTTGGCATTAACATAAAATTCTCAAACAATACCCATGGGAGCAGGCATAGGGGTTGCAGTCAGTCCTCCCCATCCTCTTTCTCGAATCATATCCCACAGCTGACCATCCTGCTTCTCAAGCTTGAAGCCTCATTCCTTCACAAATATCTTTTCCACTATTTTATTGTACTCCATTTGTGCCTCCAGATTGAGAAATTTTGTGTGGTCCACAATATCCTCTCCTTGACTACTGAAAGATGATGATGACGATGATGAAGTGACAGAACGAGCACGCTTAGGACCCATTTCCTTGAATGACGAAGAAGAAAAACTTGCTTGATGGAATCGTGGGTAAAATATTTGCTGCACAAAGAACCCCCAAACTTGTATTTCACACACCAACTAAAAAACCCTAGTTTTATCAGTGTAGCTATTGAACGTGGGTCGGAGAACTGATGCGATAAACACGTAATGGGATGAGACGTTACACTTTTGAATTGGAACGATTTTGGAGATGAAGAGTCATGCACACTGTGGAGAGGAATGAGATACGCTCTAATATTTCAAATTGTATGAGAGATGGAGCAATACACGTCTTTAAAATCCTCAAAAATGTTTAAAACCCGGTGTCGGCGGCGTAAGACGTGTTACGAATAGGGACATTCTTGGCGCCTTGACTACTCTGTCTGCATACTTTTCCAAGTAGCAGCGAGCGATTTTTTAAGGCTTTCTTGGCGCGGTCATGCGAACCTATATTCTGCACTGCCATCTTGCATATTAAATACATTAAAACAGCGATGAATCCACTCCAATACACCTGTTCAATCAACAACTATCATTATTAGATATCAAGCCTCCAAAATCAAAACATGAATTGATGATTATCTATACATGACTATCCTAACGCAATACTTTCTCTGCTACTCCTACATCTCATCATACGCTCAGTCATCTCCCATAATACTAATTTAACACAACGTATGCAATAAATACTAACAGGAACATGAAAACTAAATATAATTTAAACAGAATTAAACAAGAGGTAAGGATAGAAATAATGGGTTGCCTCCCATCAAGCGCTAAGTTATAGTCAATTAGATAGACTATCTTTGACTTTTCATGTTGAAGAAAGAATTGAGGTTACTTTTTGTCTGTCAACCTCGCCACCAAAATAATTCTTCAGCCGCTGTCCATTCACTTAAAACGACTTATCCGGGAACTTGTCAAACACTTCTACTGCACCATGTGGGAAAACTGTCTTCACTGTCAATGGCCCTGACCACCTTGATTTGAGCTTACCAGGAAAAAGTTTAAGTCTTGAATTGAACAACAAAACTCCTTGTCCCGGCTCAAATACTCTCTCTATGATCTTGCGATCATGCCATTTCTTCACCTTTTCCTTGTATAGCTTTGAGTTTTCATACGCCTGTAGTTTGAATTCATCCAACTCATTGAGTTGGAGTAGGCATTTTTCTTCTGCAGCCTTCAAATCAAAATTGAGCTTCCGAATTGCCCAATATGCCTTGTGCTCAAGCTCCATAGGAAGGTGACATGTTTTGCCATAAACCAGCTGAAAAGGTGACATGCCCAATGGAGTCTTATAAGCAGTCCTATATGCCCAAACAGCGTCATCAAGTTTTAAGGACCAATCCTTTCTTGTGGGGTTCACAACTTTCTCCAAAATTCTTTTAACTTCACGATTGGAAACATCGGCTTGGCCATTAGTTTGAGGATGATAAGCTGTAGCAATGCGGTGATTTACCCCATACTTTGCCAATAAAGCTGTGAATTGCCTATTACAAAAATGGCTGCCTTCATCACTAATGATAGCCCATGAAGTCTATCCCCCAAACATCAAAAATTTCCACCTCGAGGATCGTGTTCAATGTCATTTCAGTCCTTTTCGAAAGTTCCCGACTCTTTGACATCTGTCACATCTCTGGACGAAACTGTAAGCATCTTTGAAAATCGTCGGCCAGTAGAATCCTGCTTGTAACACTCTAGCCGTTGTTCGCTCTCCACCGTAGTGACCATCATATAATGAAGCATAACAATCCTGCAAAATCCCCTCAGTCTCACTATATGGGATACATCTCCTTATCATCTGATCAGCACATTGCTTGAACAAATATGGTTCATCCCATATAAACCACTTCACATCATGCAAAAATTGCTTCTTTTGATATCCAACTAAGTCAGAAGGAATCATCCTGCTAACCAAGTAGTTCGCATAATCTGCAAACCATGGCACTTCCCCTTTCACCATAAACAACCACTCATCTGGAAAGGATTCATTAGTCATAACCTTGTCATCTCCTCCCTTCCTGGATTCTCCAGTCGAGATAAGTGGTCCGCCACTTGGTTCTCAGTTCCCTTCATGTCCTTCATCTCTAAATCAAATTCTTGCAATAGTAGTATCCATCTGATCAAACGAGGCTTTGCATCCTTCTTTGCCACTAAGTGTCGAATTGCCGCATGATCCATGTACACTATCACCCTTGTACCAATCAGATACGATCTAAACTTATCAAAAACATACACAACTGCCAGTAATTCCTTCTCTGTGGTGGTGTAGTTCAACTGTACATCAGTAAGGGTCTTACTTGCATATTATATCACATGAAAAATCTTTTCCTTCCGCTGACCCAAAACAGCCCCCACAGCATAATCACTGGCATCACACATCAATTCGAATGGTAGGTCCCAATCAGGTGCTGTAATTATTGGTGCTGAAGTTAACCTCCATTTCAAATGCTCAAATGCAGACACGCAATCCTCGTCAAACTTGAACTGTGCATCCTTCTCCAATAAACTGCAAAGTGGTTTAGTTATCTTGGAGAAGTCTTTAATGAACCTGCAGTAAAAGCCTGCATGTCCTAGAAAACTTCGAACACCTTTTAATGAAGTTGGTGGTGCTAAATTCTCAATAGTTTCTAATTTAGCTCTGTCCACCTCAAGTCCCTTCTTTGATACCTTATGTCCCAGAATTATTCCTTTTTGTACCATTAAATAGCACTTAATTTCCCAATTCAATACCAAGTTTTTCTCAACACATCTTCTCAAAACCATCACCAAATTTTCCAGACATAGATCAAAGGAATCCCCAAATACTGAAAAATCATCCATAAATACCTCCACATTTTTGTAAGACCCCAACTTTTATGAATAAAGAATAATTTTCTCGAATTATATTTTTGAATATTATGGTGTGGATTTGATATAATGTTATAGTTGTGGGTAATATTTACAAATTTTGCAAAGTAAGCAAGTGGTTATACAATATTCGATTGGTCGGGGAATATTCTTTTTAACAGGAAATATTCGTACGACGACACAATCATTGGTGGACCCCACAGCGGAAGTATTGTCGTAGTTAGAAAATGACACAATTATCTTTTTTATAAAAATAACGGCGAAAGTTTTACCGTGAAAACTGTTGAACTACCCGGTAGTAAAAGTAAAGTAATACACGTGGTTGCATAGTAGCACACGGTATTGATTATTGATGCTTACGTGAGAAGTCACTTAGTTATACTCAATTATTGCTACAATAATTGCTGCATCATATCTCTCATATTATTGATTCAATTATTGTCACAATATCATCTGCATAATATGTTCTATTATTAAATCAATAATTGAGATGGTAAAGTTATTCATATTATTATTTGCAATATTGACAATGTCTAGAAGTTCTGTCAAGGAGAGGTTTGGTCACCTAATTGCGCGCTAATAAGGAGAAATCCTTATCGAAAATCCCCCTCTTTCTTGGGAACGACCTAGTTGTTAAATATTGTGAATTATAATATTAATAATGAATAAGTTCGTGTTGATTAAAGATGAAATGGATAGTTCCATTGTGTTGGAATTATTAGTGTTAGTGAAACTCGACATTTATTTCGATAATAATTGATGTCTAGAGGTTATATTGACCAATCGGGTAATTAACCAGATAAATGAGCAATTAATTTCTATTAATTCACATGATTATAACTATTTGTTCACATGTGTGTACTATTGATTCACATTCTTGTATTATTAGGGGAGGTGGTGCAAGATTGATAATACTTACATGACTAAGTTAAAAATGGAGGTATAGTTGAAGGTACTATACTGTAATTCGTATTTTCACATGATTATAACTATTGATTCACATGATTGAACTATTGATTCACATTATTTACTATTAGGGGAGGTGATGCAAGTTTGATAATACTTGCAGGACTAAATTAAAAATAAAGAAAAAGAGGAAGGTATTATACTATAATATTTTGAGCCCCAAAACGTGCAATTATCGAAACTATATTTTCCTATAAATAGAAGCTCATTCTTCCTTCATTTCTCACCAATTCACTAAAGCTATAGAGCAATTATTACAGAGAGAAATTATAGAGAGAAAGAAGAAGAGAAGTCTGTTACCTCACTATTTCAGTATCCAGTCTTCTTATAAGGTAAGGGGTATTATTCTTTCGTATTCATGGAGAGAGTTATTTTCTTTCAATATTCGTAAGGGTTGTTATTCCATTCTTTATCATTATGTTGGAATAACATGTCTATGCGAAGTACCGCATACATGATGAAATTCTTTTGTTATTTCATTCTTTATTATTTTATTAGAATAGCCTGTCTGTGTGGATTACGCACGCCTGGTGAATTCTTTTGTTATTCCATTCTTTATTATTCTGTTGGAATAACCTTTCTATGTGGATTATCGAAAGGCGGGCAAAAATCCATTTGTGGTTTCATATATTCTATTATACTCAGTAGGTTAAAGTTTTGGCTTCTAT
This sequence comes from Panax ginseng, assembly GCA_020205605.1. NCBI lineage: Eukaryota > Viridiplantae > Streptophyta > Magnoliopsida > Apiales > Araliaceae > Panax > Panax ginseng. Next base: position 42,224,293 of record CM035127.1, on the reverse strand, counting down.
ACTCCATAAAATTAGTGGAATATCCTTGATATTTGCGCTTCATCCAGTATCTTTTCATGGAAATATTCTTCAGAGCATTCTTGAATTTTACTCCACAAAGAAGTATCATGTTGACAATTTGGACGTTATTGATTTCTGCATAAATTAATATTATGAATCTTTAAAATTTATCCTTGAACTTGTTTTATTGAAATATTATGTCATTGTCATCATCCTCATGCTTATATGGTGATTAAAGTCATATTTGGCTTACGTGCATAGATGGACTTGGTATGATTATGACCAGGGATTATTCGGTATAATCATGACCGTAATGTGACGAATGATGTGGTAAAAGTCCTCATTGGCCTTTAGTTCATTGATGGACAGTTGTTGGTATGATTATGACCAGGGATTATTCGGTATAATCATGACCATTGATGATTACATGAATATCCTTGGCCGTGATGCAGGGATGATTCGATTTTATTTATTGTCGAGTCTCAAAGAATAAAGTTGATGAAAAACTTTTTAAATCATAGAAGATAGTAGATTTTATGCTCTACTTGACTCTTCTAATGGATTGCTTGTTCCGCTGCAGTTAAACTTGTTGTCTATTATATTCTATTAGTTTAACATTGTTGAAGGCTAATGATAATTTATTCTGCATTATCTTTGTCATAATATTTCTTAATGGGCTAGTTGAAATCACACTTTCTTTTACTGTTCTCTTCAGGAAATGAGAACGTAGCCGGGACTAGTCAGGGAATGGAGTGATGGTCCAGATGATAGCATTAGTAGTCCTCAGTATTCTGTTAAATAGTGTGACAATAAATGTAATGAGGACTCCATTGAGTGTGGATATTGTCTAGATGACAATATTCTTATTAAAACTCTTAGATTATGTTTTGTCGTATTTTACACGACTGTTGTATAATTAAGTTGTATTTGAATTTTGTACCATGTATTTGGCGACTCAAGATGGGTGATGTATACCTGTTTTGGGGGCGTCGCAGTTGGAATCAAAGCTTAGGGATATGATCCCTGGCCGAGATGTGAGACTAGAACTAGGAGGGGAGAGATGGGTAATTCCTTCGCTATTATGACCTACCTAACTATATTTGGTTTTTAATTGGTCGGTCAGAGTATAGGGATAATATGTGACATGTCAATTAACCCTTGTGTTGTGGCAGTGTTTGAAAATGACATTCGATAATGTTGAAAATAGCAATGGAGCACAGGAGACCGTTGAGTCACCACAAATCAACAACCAGGATAATGTGCATCAGGAAGGCAATAATCCTCAGGTGAACAACAACACCGACCAAATGGAGAACGAAGGAATGTTTAGGAGCTTTTCAGACCAGACAACATCGTGCAAGAGAGACTCTTGTCCAAAATGCAGGTGGAAACACTGGCAACTCTCGGACGGTCACCGCTAAGCAGTTCAAGGAGCTGGGACCACCAGAGTTTATTGGAGAGCCAAAACCACTTAAGGCAGAGACGTGGATAAAGCAGATCACCAAGATATTTGATGTCATGGGATACTCCGAGGAGCAAAAGGTTCCCTTTGCCACCTTTATGTTGCGAGGAGAGGCAGATTACTGGTGGGAATCGGTAAAGCGTACTCAACCTGCCGCACTGAAGATGTCTTGGGAGAAATTCCAAGAACTATTCAACGACAACTCCTTTCCTAAAAGTATTTGTCACATGAAGGAGGTAGAGTTAATTAAGCTGGAGCAGAACAATATGATCGTGTCACAGTATGAAGCTAAGTTTGCCGAGTTGTCCCGGTTTACATCCCACTTGGTTGATAACGAGGAGAGAATGACGCGGATGTTTCTAAGAAGTTTGAAACCCGAGATATGTCAATACTTAATTTTTCACATACTGTGTTTGTATTTAGATGTTGTAAATAGGGCTCAATTATTAGAACGCGATAACGAGTCGGCCCAACAAAGAGAAAGCAACCGGCAAAATGATAATACCAGTGGTAGCAGTCATCGAAGCGGTGACAACAAACGTGGAGGGAATCAACATGCCAGAAATGGTAACCACTTCGGTGGTAATCATGGCCAAGATAATAAGAGTGGACATTTCAAGAGGAGGAGATTCAACAATGATGAAAAGATGTCAAAGACTAGCTTTTTGTTGTTAAGGAAGGAGAGAACGGCCACGGTCAGTATGTTAAATGTGGAGGGAAGGACACATCGGTCAAACTGTATGCGATCTGATCAAAGCGTGTTACAATTGTGGAAAAGAAAGTCTCCTAGCCCGATTTTGTCGTACACCAAAGTCAAGTCCAGCTAGGATCGAGGAATCAAAGGGTGTCCCAGACAAGACAAAATCGGTAGTTCAAGGGAGAGCGTGTAACAACCCGATATTTTCTATATAATTAAATCAGAAATTTTGCGTATATTTTTCTTTTGTTATTTTAAGGATGAGGATTTGTACAAGATAATGTGTGTATGTAATTATGTAATAAATAAAATATATTTATTACATGAATGTTTACAAATAATTTTATTTTAGAATTATTGATTATTATAAAGTTTATTCTTTTAATAATTAATTTTATAGTAGAAATGTTTTTATTATTTATTTTCCATGAAAATATAATTATATATTATTTAAATAATATATGAAATGGTTATTAAAATTATTATAATAATTATTTTATTTTAATATATGAATTTAATTTATATTAATTAAGTTAATTATTTTAACTTAATTAATAAAGGTATATATGCCAGATAAATCAGATATGGAATCCAAACCATAATTTTGGATTTTTATCAAGGAATGAGAATAATAATATATTATTAATTATATTTTGATTTGTCAGTGATATAAATATGCACTGTTTATGTATATTGTCAATAATTGGTCAATCATGGTATTTCACGCTAAAAACCTAGAATTACTGATAAACCCTATTTTATTAATTTGTTAACCCTAATTCAAAAAGTGAATTTCGGCTTTAAGAATTGTGTAAGTTATTTGGTAATCGTGTTAATGTAAATAATTATAGGTATTATACTTAATTAGGTAAAACCCTAATTATGGGAAACTCTAATTGTAAATTAGAAACCCTAATTTCCAATTTAAAATCCTAATTAGCAAGAAACCCTAATTTATAAATTAGTAACCCTAATTTCCTAAATTGGTAACCCTAATTGTTAATTGCAAGCTAAATGCTAATTAGTGGACATTAAAATCCTAATGTTCATGTATAATGTAATTAGAAAATTAAACACGATTAAGAAACCCTAATTTGTAAAAAAATTAGAAACTAATATTATTTTTATTTTGTGCAAACCCTAATTAGTAATTTTAAAAACCTAATTACTAATTGTAAATCCTAATTGCTAAATTATCAAGGTTAATTATAATTAGTAAATTTTAAACACAAATGTTCAAGTAATCGAATTAGAAAACTAATTATATTTAGTAAACTCTAATTTATATTTTTGGAAACTAAATTGTTATTTATTTTTAAATCCTAATTTTGGAAATCCTAGAATTTTGCTTTTAAAACCTAAAATGGTTCAAACCCTAAAACCTAACCCAAACCCTAAACCCTAAGGGTTTGACAAGTTATCAAAATGACATTAAAAATAAAAGCAAAAAGACTAAATTAACCTTTCGAGCATTATTGGATTTTTCCAAGTGTTAGAGTTGTTGGGGTTGTTGGACAACCCTTGACTTCTTAGTGTGACTAAAATCTAACACAAATCAACTAACATGCATCAGCCAATACATTACAACAACATATAAATAGATGGAGAGAGAAAAAAAGTCATATTATTAGCTCATTTTATCATAACACCCATCCAAGTCCCCCTCTCTCTCTAACATACGACATATAGTAGTATATCAGCTCACAATTCAAGCCCCACGAATTCCTCAAACAAATCAGAAGCTTAGAATTCCAAATTTTCAAAATGAGGTATAAACCCTAATTTTAAAATCTGACCTTTGATGATGTGTTAAAAGTTATGATTTGTTGTTAAAATATGTTGGTTATTGATGACTGGGTAATATACCCATGAATTGGATATATTTGGACTTAAATTATTGTATACTCAAGTTCTTTAAAAGCATTTTTATTGTGTTTAGTTGTTGTTTTGCTGACGTAACCTGGAGTCATAGGGCGTTTATGGGAGTTTCATGCATTTAATGGCAATATGGTAATTTTAGAGAAGTCAATGGCTACCGGAAATTACATTACTAAACGTCACGAGGCGCTGAACCTCGGTGAGTGTTGACCAGGATGCGAGCGTTGACTTTCGACTGACTTGATTATTGGGAGCTTATATGAAGCCTAATGGGATTAGGATTGTGGAAGATATAAAAAGAGACCAAGTGTTGAAATTAAAGGGGAATTGAATCATCTATTCAATCATTCATTCATTGGGGGCTACTACAAGGATTACTTGAAGACTAAGGATTGGCAACAGAGTTTTCTTCTTCTTCTCCTTATTTTCAATTTGTAATTCTTTAAGGATGTTTTACAAACGATTATTGGTTTTTAATTCTGTCATGAACTAATTCCTTTTATTAAGATTCCAATGCAACCTTTTATGGTTATGAATTGATTATCTAATTTATTCCAATTATTTATGTTGAAGTGAATTGTTCATCATGCCTTGTATTTATTGATTAATTATCCGCCAATAATTACCGTGTTGTTCTACTAGAAGGAATTGAGAGAGGAATTCTAGAGTTAGAACTAAGCGTGGTGACATGTGACTTAGTTATTTGCACAAATGAATAATTAGGTTTGTGAATAGAATGAGAATATCTATTTGCCGCGATGTAACATAAAAGGAATTGGGTTTTAATGAGTTTAATTCAATTGTTTTGCATAGAGATATAGAAAAATTAATCTGGGTTAAATAGAAGGCAATTGATCACTCGAGAGAGGGCTTTTGGTATTTGAGAATTCCTGTTAACAATTCGAAGAGATATAATAATTGGGATAATTGGATAATTGATTTAATAATCATAATTGGGGAAATTGGAGTCTTAATTGTCATTTATCTGCATTCAAATAATTCTTAATTTGTTCTTTGTTTTCTTTTAGAATAATTTCTTGCGTTATTAAAATTAGTTTTCTTAGTTTTAAAAATCACAATTTTTGGTTGTTTAAATAAAATTGAATTGATACTGTATTAGTAGTTGGAGTTTATTAATTGGAATTCTCTGAGGGATCGACACTCTAATTTATCACTATATTACTTGTTGATCGTGTATACTTGCACGTTTGCTTTGATTGTGAAATCAACCAACAAGTTTTTGGCGCCGCTGCCAGGGAATTCTTTGTTAATATTAATTCCATATTAGTTATAATCAATTCGGTCTTAATTTAAACGTTACTTATTTTCCTTCTTGTTTTCACAGGAATTCTTTGCAAGTGTATGCACACTAGATCAAGGGCAAGAAGGGAACTTTTTCTTTATACAGACGAGATTGAAAGGAAGTTCCGGAAAGGGCAATCGACTAGTGCGGTATCACCCGAGGAAGAAAGACTGGAGGAACAAGAAATTCCAGTGAACATGGCAGGGAACGATCAGAAACCACTTCGGGACTATGCCATGCCGAATGTCACGGATATACAGTCGAGCATTAGGAGACCGGCAATCAATGCTAACACCTTTGAGATCAAACCAACAACCATTCAAATGCTTCAGAATCAATGTCAGTTTGGAGGTAGTTCATTAGATGATCCGAATGAGCACATCTTAAGTTTCTTGGAAGTTTGCGACACCTTCAAATTCAACAACGTGTCAGAAGATGCTATAAGGTTGAGAATGTTCCCATTTACCTTGAAAGATAAAGCACGAAGTTGGTTACACTCTCAGCCTTCGGACTCAATCCTCACTTGGGACGACTTAGCTCAAATATTCCTAGCTAAGTTTTTCCCACCAACAAAGTCAGCAAAACTACGGAATGATATTCATACCTTCGCACAGTTTGATTCAGAATCGTTGTATGAGGCGTGGGAAAGGTTTAAGGATATGCTCCGCAAGTGCCCACACCATGGAATTCCATAGTGGATGCAATTGGGGATTTTTTATGATGGTTTACAAGCATCCACGAGGGCAAGTATTGATGCAGCAGCAGGAGGAACGATTATGTCTAAAAATTTAGACGAGGCATATCAGTTGTTAGAAACGATGGCCACCAACAACTATCAGTGGCCCATGACAAGGACTAATCCTCCAAAAACAGCGGGAAAGTATGATGTGGATGTGATAACATCATTACGAGTGCAAATGACCACAATGGCTAAGCAGATAGAATTATTGCGTCCACAATCCACTCAGCAGGTAGCGATGGTTTGTGAAATATGTGCTGGGGGTCATACTACGGATCAATGTGCCATAAATCATCAAGCAAAGACAAGATGTGGGGAGTTATAGTCGGTCTACTAAGCCTTATCCGAATCAAAATGCATATAATCCGGGGTGGAGAAATCATCCGAGGTTTTCATGGAGTAACAACCAAGCTGCAGAACAAGCGCCGAGACAACAAAATAATTCCGGGTTTCAAAACTAGACACAACAACCTGTGCGGAAAACAAGTTGGGAAGAAGCCTTGGAAAGATTTGTTAAAGCAATTGAGAAAAGGAGTGAGGAGAGTGATAAGAGATTTAATCAAATGGAGCTAAGTATACAAAGTCAGAATGCATCAATCAAAAATCTGGAAAATCAAATGGGACAAATGGCACATGCATTGAATAACCGACCACTTGGAACACTTCCAAGCGACACCGAGAAAAACCCGGGCAGAGATGAGCATTGTAAGGCAGTAACTCTACGAAGTGGAAAAGAACTACAAGAGTCAGTCACGGATAGGGAAAAGGAGGACAAGGCATCAATTGAAACAGAGGAAGTGGTGGAGACCGAAAAGCGTCAAGATGAGACCTTACAGCAGAAAAATTCGGAACCAACCAGCACAATGCCCCCCATACCGTATCTGCAGAGATTTTAGAAATCCAAGTTAGATAAGCAGTTCTCACGATTTTTGGATATCTTCAAGAAATTGCATATCAACATCCCCTTCGTCGAAGCCTTGGAACAAATGCCGAGTTACGCGAAGTTTATGAAGGAGGTTTTGTCGAAGAAGAGGAAATTGGGTAAATTTAAAACAGTAGCATTGACGGAGGAATGCAGTGCTATCATTCAGAATAAATTACCGCTGAAGCTCAAGGATCCAGGTAGCTTTAATATTCCGTGCGAGATTGGAAACCAGTTGTCGGGACGAGCTTTATATGATTTGGGGGCCAGTATAAATCTAATGCCATTATCCGTCTACAGCCAGTTCGGACTTCAGGCTCCACACCCAACAAATATCAATTTACAGTTAGCGGATAGATCGGTTACATATCCACGAGGTATAGTTGAAGATGTATTAGTAAAAGTGGATAAATTCATCTTCCCTGCGGATTTCTTTATTCTGGATTGTGAAGTGGACAATGAAATCCCGATCATTCTTGGGCGTCCATTTTTGGCGACAGACAGAACATTGATCGATGTTCAAAAAGGTGAATTGATAATGCGAGTTGAAGATCAACAGGTCACCTTTAACGTTTTCAAGTCAATGTCGTACCCAAAAGAAAAAGGTGAATGTATGCGGGTTGATATCATGGAGGAATTGGTGAATCATAAATTCAAAGACAACTTTTTTGAGGACCCACTTGAATCTATTTTGCTCTAAGTGCATTTAATATGGTATTGAAGAGGATATCGAATACGTCAAATGGCTAGACACACCATCAGTTTTTTGGAAAAGCACGCAATCCTTCGACACCATAGAGAGGCCAAAAGTGGAAGGTATAAAGTTCAAACCATCAATAGAAGAGGCACCGGTGCTGTTAGAATTAAAGCCATTACCATCCCATCGCAATATGCTTACGGGAAAAGACGATACCCTACCAAAGGATTGTTTTGACAGATTTGATCGACACGTTAAAAGAGAGAAATCGCTACGGTCTTCATGAGAATTCAAAACAGCAATTGGGTGGACGATAACGGACATTCGAGGTATTAGCCCGTCATTCTGTATGCATAAAATCTTAATGGAAGAGGGGGAAAAACAAACCATCGAGATGAAAAGGAGGCTAAACCCCATCATGAAGGAGGTGGTGAAAAAGAAAATTATAAAGTGGTTGGATGCTGGCATTATTTACCCGATCTCAGATAGTTCATGGGTAAGTCCTGTAAAATGCGTACCAAAGAAAGGGGGTATGACAGTGGTGAAGAATGAAGCTAATGAGCTCATCCCTACTCGAACAGTTACAGGATGGAGAGTATGCATGGACTACCATAAGCTAAATAAAGCCACACGCAAGGATCACTTCCCCTTGCCATTCATTGATCAAATGTTGGATAGGCTAGCTGGACATTAGTTCTATTGTCTCTTGGATGGTTATTTTGGATATAATCAAATTGCTATATCACCGGAGGATCAAGAGAAAATGACATTCACATGCCCATATGATACGTTTGCATTTCGGCGTATGTCTTTTGGTTTATGAAATGCACCGGCAACCTTTCAACGGTGCATTATGGCAATCTTCTCCGATATGGTCTAGAAAAAATTGGAGGTATTTATGGACGATTTTTTTATGTTTGGTGATAGCTTTGATCTTTGTCTGAAAAATTTGATTTTAGTGTTGAAACGATGCGTGGAGACTAATCTAGTTCTTAACTGGGAAAAATGCCACTTTATGGTAAAAGAAGGGATTATTCTCGGGCATAGGGTTTCTGCAGCAGGATTAGAGGTGGATAAAGCAAAGATTGAGACTATTGAGAACTTACCACCTCCATCATCGGTGAAAGGAATACGGAGCTTCTTGGGACATGCAGGTTTCTACAGACGTTTCATCAAAGATTTTTCAAAAATTTCAAAACCCTTGTGTTCCCTGTTAGAGAAAGATGTGCCCTTCAAAATAGATCAGTTATGTATCGAGGCATTCGAGATTTTAAAAAAGAAGTTAGTTTCTGCTCCAATCATTGTGGCGCCCGATTGGTCTTTACCATTCGAATTGATGTGCGACGCCAGCGACTATGCAGTGGGAGCAGTTTTGGGTCAACGTCACGACAAAATTTTCCATACAATCTATTACTCAAGCAAGACGTTGACAGATGCTTAGTTGAACTACACAACCATCGAAAAAGAACTACTTGCAGTTGTGTTCGCCTTTGACAAATTCAGAGCATACCTCATCGGGACCAAGGTCATTGTCTACAAGGATCATTCTGTAATCAAATATTTGATCAAGAAGAAGGATGCCAAACCGAGGTTAATACGGTGGGTGTTATTGCTGTAAGAATTTGATTTGGAGATTCGGGATAGAAAAGGTACAGAAAATCAAGTAGCGGATCATCTTTCGCGATTGGAAAATTTTGAGGTGCAGAGGAAAGACAATGCATTGATTAACGAAAAATTTCTAGACGAACAACTTCTACGAGTGACCACAACACTGCCTTGGTATGCTGGTTATGTGAACTATGTGGTTGCTAAAGTACTACCACCAGATTTGAACTCGCAACAACGAAAGAAATTCCTCTATGACGTGAAGCAGTACTATTGGGATGAACCGTTCTTATTTAAAGCCTGCGCAGATCAAATGATTAGACGTTGTGTGCCACATGAAGAGATGGACAGTATCTTGGGTCATTGCCACTCATCCGATTATGGAGGTCATTATTCCGGTGATCGAACTGCGACTAAGGTGTTACAATCAGGATTCTACTGGCCTTCGTTATTCAAGGATGCATATCTCTATGTGCTAAAGTGTGATCGATGCCAACGTGTAGGTAATATCTCCAAGCGAAATGAAATGCCACTCAACTCTATATTGGAGGTAGAGCTGTTCGACGTCTGGGGAATAGATTTTATGGGACCGTTCCCCTCATCTTTTAATAATCAGTATATTTTGTTGGCAGTGGATTATGTGTCTAAATGGGTAGAAGCCGCAGCTTTGCCCACAAATGACGCTAAAGTTGTCCTTCGATTCTTAAAGAAAAATATCTTCACGAGATTTGGGACTCCGCGAGCAATAATAAGTGATGAGGGAACGCATTTCTGTAACAAGCAGTTCCTAAAATTGTTGGTGAAGTATGGGGTTCGTCATAAAATCGCTGCTGCGTATCATCCCCAAACTAATGGCCAAGCTGAGGTCTCGAATAGGGAGGTTAAGAGAATTCTGGAAAAGGTGGTCAATCTGTCACGAAAGGATTGGCCTTTACGTCTTGACGATGCTCTATGGGCATATCGACAAACATACAAGAATCCGACGCAGATATGTCCCCTTATCGAAATGGTTTACGTAAAGGCATGCCACCTCCCAAATGAAGCTAGAAACATAGTGCACATGAGGCCATTCGAAGCTCAATTTTGATGAACAAGCAAAGCAGGAGAAAAGGTTATCGCAATTAAATGAGATGGATGAAGTCCGATTCAACGCCTATGAAAACGCAAAACTCTACAAGGAGAAAGTCAAAGCTTGGCATGATAAGAAAATTCTCAATAAAACGTTTGAACCGGGCCAACACGTCCTGCTTTTCAACTCCAGATTGCGTTTATTTCCTGGGAAACTGAAATCTCATTGGTCAGGACCTTTTAAGGTTGTGTCTGTGACACCACATGGTCATATTAAGATCGAGAAACCAAATTCAAACTGCACATTCAAGGTTAACGGTCAAAGACTCAAACATTACTGGAGTGGACCCATTGAACGTCAAACTACGGTCATGAACCTCTCCGAACCAGTGGACAACTGAGCAACACCAAAAAGTCAGGCTGACGACGATAAACCAAGCGCTTTAGGGAGGCAACCCCAAAAATTTTGTTTATTTTATTTTATTTTTAGTCATTCTATATATATATATATATATATATATATATATATTTATTTCTAGTTGGTTTTTTTTTAGTCCTATGGTATACTAATTTTTATGCTTTACCCACTTGTTCCACGACCAACAGATTTCCATCTGTACAGCAAAATCGGGAACACAGAGCATAGTTGATGAAGTCCAATACCCAACGCTAAAAAACGATATAGCCCACATAAATACAGGCTACTGGCTTCCAAAGTAGTTTTTCAGATTGTGCCATTTTGCCAAATAATTCCACCATAGGCATATACCAAATACTTCCCAACACTTGAAGATGTAACACGTGACATTGGACCAAATACCGACGCTTATACCTAGTACAAACTTCACTACCAACAACTGTAGCTTTAAATTTAGAATCCTTGAAGGACTTTATTGCTGAATGGTTATCCTTATTCCCCTTCCTCTCATTATAACTCACACTTCTCTAATGGTCTCACTTGGTCACTGAAAATTGACCAAAGATATCTGCATAATTCGAAACACAAGTTCACATCTCTTGTTCCTTGGATCATTGTTTCCATAATTGTCATATCTCTCGTTTATCTTCAAAAGGTATGTTTTGCATTACATTCAAATTATTGTGAAGTAAAACCTTGTCAATGGTGCAATTGGTGAGTTAATAATCATCTTGATCTATATTCTCCTACATCTTAAGCGAAGAGTTTTAATATTTTGAGTGTGGAAATTCCTTATTGCATGTATGTGACTTTCGTAGATTGAGATTGCATGCATATAAGGAGATCGAATGTTAGAAGGGTGAATTACTAGAAAACTGAGAATGTTCAAAACATAGTATGAACTGCCCATAAAGTGTTCGATATTATGCCTGAACCAGAAAATTTTATTCAACTCGCGCCACACCATCACCACACACTGAATTCACTGTTACACTTTTATATCATGTTTGTGGTGGGGCTATAATGTTTGGTGACATATGTCAGATCACATTACTATACACGATAATCTTATACGCGTAACTTGTGTTGCTTTTGCAAATTGTTCATGTTGTCTATAAAATACGATTATGTGGTTAACTTGGTATCCCATGCTACTATGTGTTTCTCCAAACTCCCATTCATAACACATAAGGTTCGCTCATTCCGAAGTTTGGGGAAGTGTTATGGGCATAAATGTCCCAATGTGTTGTACAATCAATTCTAATTCATCTATATGTGAATTTGTGCAAAACTTTTCAATATGGCTTCCAAACGACAACGTGGCGACGGTTCCGGTTCTGCCTCGGCCCTGCCGAGATTTGATAGCCGCCGGTTTATCTCCACCGAGGCACAGGAGCGCTACAATAAGATGGCTACCCGCTCTCTCGTCCCCGAACGTGGTTTACGGCCTGACCAAACCAAAGATGGGGAAATAGCGGTGATGATAGCGGAGTGAAACTGGTTCACACTCACCGAGCAGCCCGATCCAGTAGTGATTGCAGTTGTAAAAGAATTCTCTGCCAACGTTCCAGAACACGATCACTATGAAGTTTTTGTCAGGGGAAAACCCGTGGAAATCGGGGAAGAGGACATAAATGGGTGCTATCAAATGGATTTGGAAGATCTTAACGACGAGTATGCCGGGGTTCTGAGCCAAGGTCCAGATTATGAGAAGATAATCCGAGAGCTGTGTCAACCGGGCACCACATGGACAGTGCATGATGTGGTAGCATCTCAGCCTGTATGGGAAGGCGTGGTATGCCTTCATATGTGCCAAACTCATGACATACACGCATGTGAGCCATGTCACCAAAGAAAGAGCGGTGCTGTTATATTCAATTATCCAAGGCTTGCAAATAGATGTCGGTCACGTGATCCAGCAGTCCATTCTCCGAGCATCTCGAGGTAGAACCACAGGAGGGTTACCACATCCGTCTCTCATTTGTGTTTTATGTGCTAAGTTCGGAGTGAAATGGAAATCAGATGAGATGATCCAAACGCCGATGCCAGTGTTGGACTACAAGTTGATCAGCAGGTACAAAGTGTGGACAGGTGGGGTAAATCACCCTAGGGAATTGGGTTTCATAATTCCCCAAGTTGAAGCTTCTCAGGCCCCACCACCTCAGGCTCCACCTACTTATGACCCATCTACAGCAGCTCATCGTGGTGTGGTTCCTGAAGCTGTCCAGCGGGAGATAGATGGCTGGTTTTACAACATGGAATCCCAGAATGTGCGCTTGTCGAAACGTCAAGACGTGATTTTCAAATTTTTAGTTGACCAATTTGTCGCATGTAATGAATCGACCATTCAATCATATCCGGGCGTTCAACTTAGCCATTTCCCAACTGCTTCAATTCTGCCAGTCTTCCCCCCTTCTGATCAAGAGATGAGCGAGGATGAGGATGCTCCACCCGAGGAATAAGCTCGTCAGGGAAGTCCTCTGTTTTATTTTGCTATATTTTTCGCATGAGGACATTGCTCTAGATTAGTTTGGGGGTAGTTAAGTTCTATTTTTGAAGTTGTAGTTTGTTATTAGTTTGTGGATTTGGATTGTTATTGTTAGTTAAACATTGCATTTAGGATTGCATGATAATTCTAGCGTTTGTTAGTGCGTTTATTCGGAGGCCCATGATGAATTTAGAATTGCATGAACAAGTCTAGTAAGGATTGTTGAGTCAGTGATATGATTTTCTTGACATAAATTGAATCTTTATCTGTTTGACACTGATATTATAGGAAAGCACTTTGAAAAACGACCATGTTGGCTTTGATAGTTTAAATGGTTAGATAATAAAGTTCTAAAGGATGATTGCTAGTGAAATGAAGGGACAATTTGAATAGCTAGTGAAGACTGAATTTATACATAAACTCGAGTTTGGGGAAAAAATAAATGGAATATATAAACTAAAAAAAAAAGTATAAATGGTGACTAGTCTTGTTTCGGGGCCTTTGTTACTTGAGCAAGTACGCCCGAGGGGATTGTCTTTACACCTAGCGCCCTAAGGTCTTTCATGGTCTGGGAGTCGTTGGTCGAAAGCTTGCTAAGGGGTAACACTCTAAGCCTAATGGGATGAGACATTGCATAGTCATTTATGCATATTTAGAAGAAAAAAAATTGCAAATAAAGCGGGAAAAGTGCAAAAAGCCCCCGTTATAAAAAGAAAAGAAAAGCATAAGTATTCCATTTTGACTCTTGAATTCGGGTGATTGTTTGAGTTTAGTTGAAACAAGTATATTTGATGAGTTCTCGAGGTTACACTGTATGATGCTTACTAAGAAATTTATTATCTTTCATATTTTTGCCTTTCATGGGTTAGCATGGTTGTTGAACACACACTCACAATATCAGTAATAACAGATTCAAATTCGTTGATTGTTGGGATATCATTGATCCGCTTTCACATGATGTATTAGCATGTTTTTGTAATTTTTCTGAGGCCTATGGATATACGTGAGCTATTGAATTGTTGGGATTAAGAATATATAGATAGTTTGCATTTGCATGGTAGTTAATTTTTGTGTTGTTTTGTGATTGTTGCTTGAGGACATGCAACGATTTAAGTTTGGGGGTATTTGATGATTGGGTAATATACCAATGAATTGGATATATTTGGACTTAAATTATTGTATACTCAAGTTCTTTAAAAGCATTTTTATTGTGTTTAATTGTTGTTTTGCAGAATCGGGAGCTGCAGGGGCGTTTATGGGAGTTTCAGGCATTTAATGGCAATATAGTAATTTTAGAGAAGTCCAATGGCCTGTATACCGCTGAAATTACATTAAGACTGTGGCCACGGGGTACTGAGAGCCTCGATGGTGTTGACCAGGATGCGAGCGTTGACTTTCAGCTAACTTGATTATTGGGAGCTTATGTGAAGCCTAATGGGATTAGGATTGTTGAAGATATAAAAAGAGACCAAGTGTTGAAATTAAAGGGGAATTGAATCATCTATTCAATCATTCATTCATTGGGGGCTACTACAAGGATTACTTGAAGACTAAGGATTGGCAACAGAGTTTTCTTCTTCTCCTCCTTATTTTCAATTTGTAATTCTTTAAGGATGTTTTAAAAACGATTATTGGTTTTTAATTCCGTCATGAACTAATTCCTTTTATTAAGATTCCAATGGAACCTTTTATGATTATGAATTGATTATCTAATTTATTCCAATTATTTATGTTGAAGTGAATTGTTCATCATGCCTTGTATTTATTGATTAATTATCTGGCCAATAATTACTGTGTTACTCTTGAAGGAATTGAGAGAGGAATTCTAGAGTTAGAACTGGGCATGGTGACATGTGACTTAGTTATTTGCACAGTGAATAATTAGGTTTGTGAATGGAATGAGAATATCTATTTGCCGCATGTAACATAAAAGGAATTGGGTTTGTAACGAGTTTAATTCAATTGTTTTGCATAGAGATATAGCAAAATTAATCTGGGTTAAATAGAAGGCAATTGATCACTCGGGAGAGGGCTTTTGGCATTTGAGAATTCATGTTAACAATTTAGTAGATATAATAATTGGGATAATTGGATAATTGATTTAATAATCATAATTGGGGAAATTGGAGTCTTAATTGTCATTTATCTGCATTCAAATAATTCTTAATTTGTTCTTTGTTTTCTTTTAGAATAACTTCTTGCGTTATTAAAATTAGTTTTCTTAGTTTTAAAAATCACAATTTTTGGTTGTTTAAATAAAATTGAATTGATACTGTATTAGTAGTTGGAGTTTATTAATTGGAATTCTCTGAGGGATCGACACTCTAATTTATCACTATATTACTTGTTGATCGTGTATACTTGCACATTTGCTTTGATTATGAAATCAACCAACAGTTATAGTATATAATGATGATCTGGGTTGCTAGATGTTAGATCCATAACATCTAGAGGCTCGGATTTGAAGATTTTGAAAATCTGGAAAAATTTCAAAACGAGTCTGACAACCAAATGTCAAACCCTTTAAATCTTTTGTTGTTAATGATTTCGGGTGTTTAATGTTTTATATTTGTAGTATGTCATTAGATCTTTGTTCTAAAGCTTGAATCAGGTCCATATCTATTATTGATTAAAAGTTATAGTCAGTCAAAGGCCATTGACCGGCCATAACCAAACTGATCTGGGTAACCCAGATTGTTACCCAGAAATGTCTGACAAGCTTTTCTGTGGCTTTGATCTTGTCTCTGTTTGATATTTTGTGCTTTTTGTTGTAATAAAGTTGGAGCCTGATATGTGTACTCTAGATCCATGCTATTAGGTCTCTTAAACAACACATATGTTGGTAGTAGTGGGTGGTCAAACTAAGCAACTCGGTAACGATTACCTTTTCTAGAATTCCCCGAAATATGAAGAACGCATTTTCTGAAAGCCCTTGACCGAGCTGTATGTGTTGATTTTGAT
The DNA here is from genome assembly GCA_020205605.1 of Panax ginseng. NCBI lineage: Eukaryota > Viridiplantae > Streptophyta > Magnoliopsida > Apiales > Araliaceae > Panax > Panax ginseng. Next base: position 42,208,055 of record CM035127.1, on the reverse strand, counting down.
GTTGTTGGACTGCTATCTTGGTTTATATATGTCCCTTGTAATTAGGATTACATGTTAGAATCAATAGATCAACCATTTAATGACCAGAACATTGAGAAAATTGAGCTAGAAAATGGCACCATGAGACTGCCTAGGTTTCTGGGTTACCCAGAAAACCCAGGAACATTCTGACAGAGACTTTGAATGCTCATATCTTTTTGTTGTGTTGTAGTATGGCTTAGCTTGTTAGTGTTATTTGTAGTCCTATATGTATACTACAAGATCAATGTTTTATCTTCCCTAGAAACATCATAGAATAAAAGTTATCACTGATCAAAGTAGTTCACTCGTTAACTGCCATGAATGTCTGGGTTAAGCTCAAGAACACGAAGAACACCTATAGCGACAGTTATGTTGCTATAGACACCTTTTTGCGATAGATTAATTAATAAATTAATTGTTTTTACGAAATAAATAGAAAAATTAGTTTTTAATTATTAAAAATACAAAATATAAATTATTAAAAATTATTTTAAAATCTGAAAATTAGTTTTAATTATTTTGAATATATTTCATAAATATTTAATATTTTGAAATATTAAAAGTATTTAATTTATTTAATTATAATATTAAATAAATTATTTAAAAGGATTTTAATACATGAAAAATCATTTAAAATTATATTATGGTATAAGAAAATAATGTAAGTTATTTTTGATAACTTTTAATATTTTGTGATGAATTTCATTAATTAATTAATATTAATGGTAATTAAGTTATTTAATACATGTATTAAATAAATTATAGAAAAATAGAATTAATGAATTAAGACTAATAGAAAAATGATTTAAAGGTTATAAAAATATTTGAAGTTATAAAATATAACTTTTGATATTTTGTCATGAAAAATATTAATATTTTAATATTAATGATATTAGATTTATTTAATGATTATATTAAATAAATTAGTTTAAAAATGATTTTAATATTAGAAAAATCATTTTAAATGAAAATAAATAGTTTTAAAATATTTTAAGTTATAAAATATAACTTTTAATATTTAAAGGTAAATTTTATTAGTTAATTATTATTAATGATATTAAGGTTATTTAATAATTATATTAAATAATTAGTTTAAAAATGATTTTATTATTATAAAAATTATTTAAAATGAAAATAAAGTGTTTAAAGATATTTTAAGTTATAAAATATAACTTTTAATATTTAAAGGATAATTTCATTAATACTTTAATATTAATGATTATTAATTTAATATTAATGATATTAAATTTATTTAATAATTATATTAAATAAATAGTTTTAAAAGGTTTTATTACTTTAAAAATCATTTAAAAATGATATACATGAATTAAAAATATTTCAAGTTATAATTAATGATTTTTAATATTTTGATAGATAATATATTAATACTTTAATATTAATGATAATTATTTAAAAATGATTGTAATTCTTTTAAAAATCATTTAAGGGTAATATTAATACTTTAAAAGTATTTTGAGTTATTATAAATAACTTTAACATTTTGGCAATGGTTTCATTAATAGTTTAATATTAATTAAATATTAATGATAATAGAATTGTTTAATATTTAAATCATTTAATAATGATTTCGGTATTTGAAAATTCATGATTAATTATAATATATGTTTAAAAATTATTGCAAGTCATTTAAAAATAATATAGTGATACTTATGATTTTGAACTACGAGGATGAGTCTTAGACTTCGATAATTACCGATAAAGCCGTCGGTTTTGCAAGCATGTTTTAAATTGATCTGGATTTAGATAATTTGAGTAGATATGTGTTTATTTGTGATTTAATGTTTGTGGAACATATGTGACAATGTGATTAGGTTATGTGCTGACTGCAATAAAGTAGTGTTATGTGTTATAGTATGTTATTCTAATCGATCAAATGATCATATTACTGATAGGTGTTATATAAAGATAGAACTAAGTTACTGAGGCGTAAGCGGTAGCATCGGTGCAAGTATCTTACCTTTGCATTTCCTTTATGCAATGGACATGAGTAAGAAGTTTCAGAATTATATTATTATTATGCTAGATTATTAACCCTATTATGATATATTTTATTTCCGATCATTGTTTATCAACATGTTAGTATATGATAATTCAGATATATATTTTGTTCGTTAATTTCTAAACATGGTTACACAAGTGTCCCCACTTGGATAATTATTGTATTTAATCACATGTTGATATATATATATATATATATATATATATATATATATATATATATATATACACGTCCAAGCTAATTGACCAGCTAGACACAAATTCAGAAATATCATTGAATAAGTTAAAACCTTTTGTATCCAATCAAATTGTTTTGGTTGAATTCGGACTAAGTATGAACATCCCGATCACAGAAAACTTTTTATGCTACAAAGACGAGAGTGAAACGATCCTATCGTTCTTGTAATGTAGTATTGATCAATCTGGGGCCCATGGGAAGTACAACCTAACGCCGTAAGTTATGACGGTTTCTGAGATGAAGTTCTGCTAAACCTTAGCGAAAACTAAAAACAATGTTCATAATTTGTCGACTAATACCTATATATATATATAGTCAATACGTAGTTTCAAAATTTTGAGATAGAATTGTTATGTTGTTATTATCGGTTTAGTTTACTTCACAACTATAAATTCGTTGTAGAAGTGATGTACAAAGAAAACATTTATTTCTTTCAGCTATTTATATTCATAATTGTTATTACTTGTTGGGCACTCAAATGCTCATCCTTGCTTAAATTTAAATATTTTCAGCTAGGCATGATCAACCCGAAGGTTCAGACAAGAACAAGTAAAAAGGAAAGAAAACAGAACATGTTTAATGGTATCTTTTGTAATAGTTAGACAATATATAAACAATGATATGTATTATATATCATGTAAAGAATTATATTAAAGGTTGCGTAATTGGGATTATACTCTGATAAATGTAAATTAAGTTTGATTTTTATATTGTTGTTATTATTATTAGTATTATTCCGCTCATAGAAATGGTATCGTGAAGCACCGAGTTCGGGTTACAAGTACCCAAGTTTGGAGGCTTTACAGAGCATTTGTCGTAACCTCCCAAAAAGCGAGGAATCCGAATGAGGTGATCACGGGTAAGCTAATCATAAACTCTAGTGAAGCTTATACTTTATTTGATACCGGTTCTACCCATTCTTTCATTTCTCCTACTTGCGCTCAACGTTTAAATTTGACTCCAGAGAAATTAGACTTTGACTTATCGGTTGAAACTCCGTTGGGAGAAACCTTCATCACATCCACTGTTTATATGTCTTGTTTGATTCAAATCGGTAACCGCACGTTACCTGTCGATCTTATCTCATTAAAAATACTTGCATTTGACGCGATTCTAGGAATTGATTGGTTAACTACTCGTTATGCTAAAATTGATTATTATCGTAAAGTTTTTAGCTTTCATATTCCTAATCAACCTATTATGCGAATTCAAGCGACCAAACCATTAAAATCAATCATGATCATCTCAAGCCATAAAGCTATTCATTTATTGAAAAACAGATGTCAAGCTTTCTTAGCTCATGTTACAGATTTAAACAAAAATACGTCAGTTTTGAATGATATTTCTATTGTTAATAAATTTCCTGACGTATTCCCCGAAGAACTTCCTGGCCTACCCCCGGAGCGTGAAATAGAGTTTGGTATCAACCTTGAACCCGGTACAAAACCCATTTCCAAAGCCCCATATCAAATGGCTCCTATTGAACTTCAGGAGTTAAAAACCCAACTGCATGAATTATTAGACATCGGCTTTATTCTTCCTAGTACGTCTCCTTGAGGTGCTCCTGTTCTATTTGTGAAGAAGAAATATGGGAGTTTGCGACTTTGTATTGATTATCAGGAGTTGAATCATGTCACCATCAAAAATAGGTACCCATTGCCACGTATTGATGACCTGTTTAACCAGTTGCAAGGCGCCAAATTCTTTTCAAAGATCGATCTTCATTCCGGATATCATCAGTTAAAAATTAAAACCTATGACATTCCAAAGACGGCTTTCAGAACTCGGTACGGGCATTATGAATTCTTAGTCATGTCTTTTGGATTGACTAATGCTTCTTCTGCCTTTATGGATATGATGAACCTAGTATTCAAGGAATATTTGGATCACTTTGTGGTCGTCTTTATTGATGACATCCTCATATATTCCAAAAGTTGTGAAGATCATGAGCAACACTTGAGGCTGATACTCCAAAAGCTTCGTGAAAACAAGTTTTATGCCAAGTTGAAGAAATGTGAGTTCTGGCTTGAGGAAGTAGCATTTCTTGGGCACGTATTATCAAGTCATGGAATATCTGTTGACCTGACAAAGATTGAAGATATTTAAAGCTGGGAGCAACCTAAATCAGTGACCGAAGTACTTAGCTTTCTCGGCTTAGCTGGTTATTATCGGAGATTCGTGGAAGGATTTTCTCGAATCGCTACTCCATTAACTCAGGTGACTCGAAAAGATACAAAGTTCGGTTAGAGCGAGGAATGTGAGAAGAGTTTTCAAGAACTCAAGAGAAGACTCATTTCAGCACCTGTTCTGACAATACCATCTGGCTCGGAGGGATTTGTCATCTACAGTGATGATTCGAGCAAAGGGTTAGGATGTGTTCTCATGCAACATGGGAAAGTCATAGCCTATGCCTCTCGACAACTCAAAGAATATGAGAGGAATTATCCTACTCATGATCTAGAGTTAGCGTTTATATTTTTTACACTTAAGATTTGGAGGCATTACCTGTATGGAGAGAAGGTGGAGATCTTTACGGATCATAAAAGCCTCAAATATTTCTTCACTCATAAGGAGCTCAACATGCAGCAACGACATTGGCTTGAACTGTTGAAAGATTATGATCATACCATCCAATACCATCCTGAAAAAGCGAACGTAGTAGCTAACGCATTAAGTAGAAGATTATATGCGGGTACGAGTGCAATATTGTTAACGCAAAGGCCCATTTTGAATGACTTACAAAGGATGGAGATAGAGTTAAGGACTCCAGGGACCCATGTAATGATGGCAAACATACGAGTAGAACCGACTTTAATCGATAAAGTTAAAATTGCTCAAGCTATAGACCTGGAGCTGATGCGTATTAGGAAGAAAGTGCAAGAAGGTACTATGCCGGAAGCAAGAATCGATGAAGAAGGAATACTTTGAGTCAACTACAGACTTTGTGTTTCTAACGACCCTGATTTAAAGTATAAAATCATGATGAAGGCGCACAACACACCATTTGCAATCCATCCTAGGAGTACCAAAATGTATCGTGATCTTCGACATACATTTTGGTGGAGCAATATGAAGAGAGAGATAGCAGAGTTTATCTCAAGGTGTTTAACTTATCAACGAGTCAAGGCGGAGCATCAAGTGACATAAGGCCTATTGCAACCACTTGAAATTCCAGAATGGAAGTGGGAGCACATTACCATGGATTTCGTTACTGGTCTTCCCAAGGTTTCTCAAGGCATAGATGCAATTTGGGTCATTGTTGATAGATTGACCAAGCCGGCTCATTTCCTACCTATACGAGAAACTTATACACTTGAACGTCTTGCTCGTATGTACATAAATGAGATTGTAAGACTGCATGGTATGCCAGTATCCATAGTTTCTGATCGAGACCCAAGATTCACTTCAAGATTTTGCGTTAGTTTGTAAAAAGCTATGGGCACGGATTAACGATTTAGTTTCGGCATATCATCCTCGGGACGGATGGGCGATATGGAGGACTATTCAAACTCTTGAAGATTTATTAAGACTCTGTGTCCTTGACTTCAAGGGAAGTTGGGACAAGTTCTTACCATTAGTGGAGTTTTTCTACAATAATAGTTATCAAGCAAGTATTGGCATGGCTCCATTTGAGGCGTTGTATGAAAAAAAGTGTCGTTCTTGAAGATCTTTGGGATGAGGTAGGTTAAGCAACGTTGTTAGGACGAGTTGATGCGTATGACTACGGAAAAGATTCAAATGATCCAAACAACGATAAAAATCTCACAAGATCGACAAAAGAGTTATGCTGATCTTCATCTAAAGGACGTGGAATTCAATATTGGAGATCATGTGTTGTTACGTGTTTCTCCATGGAAAGGAGTTATGAGATTTGGAAAGAGAGGAAAGCTCAATCCTCGATTCATTGGCCCATTTTAATCCTCGATCGAGTAGGGCGTGGCCTATAGACTCGCTTTACATGCCAAGTATGTCTCGTGTTCATAACATTTTTCACATATCTATGTTACGTAAATATGTGAAAGACCCGAACCATATTATTGAATTAGAACCAGACGAGATAAAGGAAGATTTAACATATGAAGAGTTACCTGTTAAAATATTGGATAAGAAGGATCATATTCTACGCTCCAAGGTTATACCTCAAGTCAAAGTTTTGTGGAGAAACCACGATGTGGAAGAAATGACCTGGGAGTTAGAATCTGAGATGAAGTCAAGATATCTTCACCTCTTCGATATACTAGGTACTTACCCTAATTTCGAGGACGAAATTTCATAACAAGGGGAGGTTGTAAGACCCCAACTTTTATGAATAAAGAATAATTTTCTCGAATTATATTTTTGAATATTATGGTGTGGATTTGATATAATGTTATAGTTGTGGGTAATATTTACAAATTTTACAAAGTAAGCAAGTGGTTATATAATATTCGATTGGTCGGGGAATATTCGTTTTAACAGGGATTATTCGTATGACGACACAATCATTGGTGGACCCCACAACGAAAGTATTGTCGTAGTTAGAAAACGACAGAATTATCTTTTTATAAAAATAACGACGAAAGTTTTACCGTTAAAACTGTTGAACTACCTGGTATTAAAAGTATATTAATACGTGTTGTTGTATAGTAGCACACGATATTAATTATTGATCCTTACGCGAGAAGTCACTTAGTTATACTCAATTATTGCTACAATAATTGCTGCATCATATCTCTCATATTATTGATTCAATTATTGTCACAGTATCATTGTAATAACCCAATATTTTCAATATAATTAAATAATAAATTTTGCATTTAAATTTTTCTTTAAAGGAGGGATTATGTGCAAAGAGAAGTATGTGTATTTATGTGATAAATAAAACTTATTATTACATGATTAATTGTAAATAAATTCTTTTTAAGAATTATTGATCATTATAGATTTTGATAGTATTGTAAATTTATTTTGTAATAAAAATAGTATTAGTTATTTTCCGTAAAAATATGATTATTATATAGGATATAATTGTTAGGATTGTTATGATAAGTAATGAATACACTCTTAGATTTGCAATATCACTCTTGTGAACATTAATTCATGTCGTATAAAATGAGTTTAGCGATGAAGATTGAGAGATGAAGTTGAATTGATACATGCGAAGCTTAAGCCGGTCTTCTGGCGTTCAAAGAGTATAGTGGCATATAAATTGCGCAAAGTGGTCGATTGGAGAAAATTATTATTTTACTTTAGAAATTAAATGAAATAATTAGGTGATATGTGTGACATTGATAAACCATGAAATAAAGTGTGTTATGATTGACGAAGGAAATATTAAGTAAAACATTAATTAATTGTGGTAGAATATTGATTACTTAGTAATTAACTAATAATATGTGATTACTATTATTTGCAATATATCTATAAATATAATAAGAATTATTTAGATAATTAATGATTATGGAGATCCATAAATACATTAACCGATGATGATTGGAGTAATTAATTTTGGTATTAATTAATCAAGGAAATGAATAATTTATTTAACTGACATAAATAAATAAGTTAATAATATAATAATATTAGATTATCAGTTATGTGCATGTGAGCAATATTACGACTATACTATATAGCGTAGTGTGACTTTTGTGTGACTATATATTAAGTTCTATGAAACTATATTGTATGAAGCAATGTGATTATGCATATTAAAACTATATGGTATGAATACATCATGAAGGTGTATGTGACAAATACGTATGTGGGCATATATTAAAATAATATACCATGAGCATATTATAAACAATTATTTTTAATAAAGTATGCCGGTGTGATAAAAAAATTATATATGTACTATATGTATGTTACATTTCCATATTACATCTACTACCTTGAAATATTAAATTAAATTGGGGCATTAGGATATATAATGTATGTTGAATGTGTATATTATAAAATAAGAATAAGAGTTGTATAATATATATAAGTGTTACAAGAGAATTTGAGTTTATTTGCTTGTCCCAAAATTAGAGTCTCATTTGCTCTTCATTTTCTCCTTCACGTGAATCACAAAAGGCTAGAGGCCTATTTCCTTTTCTTTCTTCCAAGCTTTCTAGGTGATGATTATGGGGGAGTGGAGATTATGATGAATTTCAACTACTATATACCAACTCTTTCTTAACTTTCATGTAATCTAACTTTCATCCATGGTTTAATTTGATGAATATATGCATTATGCGTGTTCTATTTTTCTATAAATATGGACCCATTTCCTTTCCAATATCCATTCTTTGAGAATTGCTAAGTTGAGGGATTGATAGCATATATAGAGTGAGTATTCATACATACATGGAGCAGAGTTGAATTAACAAGAAAATTGCAAGGTATAAGCTTCTTCTTGTTCTTCATTTCAGTTACTGTTAAACTCCATTCTTGAATTTCAAAATTTCTTAATTTTGAAGAATTAGATGATGATGAGAATGGGTAATGGTTGTATGGTTGTTATATAACTATATAAGCATGTTGAAACTGATACATGGCTGTTTAGAATCAAAATTATGAATAATTTTTGTGTTTGGGCTAAAGTTCCGAAGGCGCATCGTTCTAGCTCGAACTAGGCATGGCGTCAGCGCTATAATAAATAATAATCTCATTTTCGGCTTTACGATTTATGCTAAGAATTCTACTAAGTGTGATCGATTATTATGACTTAAACTAGCAAGAAAATATGTGTAATGTGTAAATATAAGTATAGTTAACCTAATGAGAGCATGTTTAGATTAGCATACATGATTAACGAAGGAGTAGAGTTTAAAATGGATTTAGAACTTTAGAAAGGAACTTGATATGTATGAATGCTATGTTTATATTCTTAATTTGCAAGCATGTTGGTATGATTTAAAAAGGCATGAATAATCTGTTAACTTGTGTTCATATGATTCATAGTTCCTTGCTCATGACCACTTTACTTAGGATTTGTATTAAAGAAGTTTTAACTTGGTAAAGTGACCTAATATGCATGACTACTACATACTCTATATTCTGACCTTGTGAGCATGATAGCATGACTTGACTACATATGATTAGAGCCTTAAAATTGTCTTGTAGGTGTTAAATTGCATTGTTCAAGCTTAAAATAATTTTAAAAGTAAACTTGAACATATTTTCTAAATATAGTTGCATCACATGAATGTTTAGATTCTAAAAGATTAAGAGGTCATGATACGTCTATAATATCCCTATACATGATCCATATGTATTGAACATGGAGAACCTACTAGTAAGGTTACTAAGGAAAATATGAGAATGTTAACATACTACTTTGGAAGTTAGATTCTGACTTATATGAGCATGTTTGATGGTACTTTTAGACGTGCTAATTTATCATGCATATATGCCTATGATGTTAAGAGTGTGAAATCAAGTTAGAACTACATAAAGCATATCTTCAAAATAATAACTAGAATAGTGACACATATGTGCTAGGAATACTCACAAGCATGCGTAATATGAGTTATATGACTATCGTGTATGTTTAGAATGCAAGCATGTTAGACTTAGTGGTTTCATGACCTTGAATGACCTTAACTTGTTGAAATGTTAAAGTTAGAACCATGTTATGAAAGTAGGAAACCTAGATTAACTTAAGAACCAAGGAATGACTGTTGTCATGATAGTATGTATGTTGTGTTCTTGTCGGATAGAAACCACAAGGCAACAGCTAAGTCTTGGCTTGGCAGAGAGGGGTCCTGTGCATGGCCTTGAGGCCCTAAGCCTAACCTTGGCACAATGCCTTGATCTGGAATCCAAGTTGATGAGTTCGATTTTGACAGTTAACTTGTATGATGTCTTTACTACTAGAAATGGTTTAAAATCTACTAATGCATATGTATATGTGAGGACTAAGTAATAAGATAGTGTTTTCTTAGATAATGAAAGCTCATGGGTGAAAAATACCTTAAATTTGAGCATTCTTAATTTGCTTATGAAATAACTAGATAATTGATTTCGTGATAAACCTATGAGATGGTTTTGTACCATATGTGCATACTTAAATCATGTCAAGCTTGATTAACGAATGTGTTAGCTAATGAACATCTTGTACTTACAATACACTATAAATAGGATTCGAAAGTGTTGATTTATTAACATGGATAAACTACGCTTAAGGCAAGTTCCTCTAACCTTACTCAAGTATTTATTGAGCAAGTATCCTAAAGTCTTGTTTTACTTTATTCAACGGATATCATAAGCAAGTATCTTTACATTTGCATTTTCTTTATGCAATGGACATGAGTAAGAAAGTTTCAGATTTATATTATTATTGTACTAGATTATTAACCATATTATCGTATATATTATATCCAATCATTGATTATCAACATGATATTATATCATATAACTCATATATATATTACATTTGTTAATTTTGAAATATGATTATACAAGTGTTCTCACTTGGATAATCATTATGTTGATATATATATAAACATATGTTGGTATATATATATATATATATATATATATATAGCTATTATTTGATCGATTAGACGATAATAAACAGTGTCTAATATTTAGTAGAAAATATTTAGAAATATCATTGAATATGATAAAACCTTTTTGTATCCAATCAAATTGTTTTGATTTGGATTCCGACTAAGTATGAACATCCCTAATCGGGAAAAACTTTTATGTAAACTTGAGGCGGATGATGAGCGAGAATATCATTCTTGTATGTAGTATTGATCAATACAGGGCATAACGGGCTGATCACCCCCCGTGCCCGTAAGTTATGACGGTTTGCGGATGAAGTTCTGCTAAACCTTAGTGAAAATGAAAAACAATGTTCATAGTATGTCACCTTAACCCTATTCATTGTTAGTACGTAATTTCAAAAATTTGATAGAGAGTTGTTATTATTATCGGTTCAGATTACTTCACAACCATTGATTTGTTGTAGAAGGGTAGTACAAAGAAAACATTTAATCCTTTCATCTAATATTTATAATTGTTATTACTTTCTGGGCACTCAAATGCTCATCTTTGCTTAAATTAAATGTTTTCAGTTAAGTATGACCAACCAGAGGGCTCTGCCAGGAACAAGGGGAAAGGAAAGCTGTCAGAATAAGTTTGTGTTATCTTATGTAATAGCTAGACTTAAATAAGATGATGTTATTTATTATCTATCATGTAATGAAATGTTTTAAGGTCGCGTAACTGGGATTTAGAAAACTCTGATATGTAAATTAAGTTTTATATTTATGACATTATTATTATTATTCCGCTCAAAGAAATTGTATCGTGAAGCACTGAATTCGGGTTTCAAGTACCTGAATTTGGGGGCGTCATAATCATCTGCATAATATGTTATATTATTAAATAAATAATTGAGACGACAAAGTTATTCATATTATTATTTGCAATAGTTACAATGTCTAGAAGTTCTGTGACACCCCTAAATCTGTGTACTTCAATTCCACGGGATTTTGTGTTCACTATACAATTATCATCTATCTATCTACCCATAATAAATGAAAGCCATGCAATAGATAGAATAAAAAATCTTCCCCTTAAGGGTTACAACATCTGAATAATAATAATACAATCCCAGGTTAAACTAACCTTAAACATCTATGCGCAATCATAAACAAATAAGTCTTAACAACATCATAAACTCAAGTCTTAAACATAAATACATCATCTAATAAAATAACAAGTCTTCATCACTTGCTAACTTTTCCCTTGCCCTTACTAGTGGAAGGTTCATCAGTTCTTTCGTTCTTAACTGCAATGTTATTATTAAGCAAGAGTGAGCACTATTGCCCACAAGTATAATAATGAAATAATAGTGTACTAACATGCGAGAGAAATAATAACTTCTGAAATAAAAGCTCAACTTTTGAATCAAGAATGAATAGCAAGAATCAAAAGATTTCTGAGGGTCATAAGACCTTGAACTATGTCCTAGGTTATCAAGGGTTATACTTGAAACCTTTCTTGATCATAAGACTATGGACCTTTCTACTGCGTACTTAGGGGATCGACCCTTAGTACCATCTATGCACAATATCTTAACGCTAACGCATAAGTAAATCTCTTTGTAGGGTTGTTCATCTCAGTTTCACATTCGAGTCCGCACCAAAGGAAGTTTGGTTTGGATAATTCAATAAGGGTTCTAAAATTTAGAACGTTCATCAACTAAGGACTAGTTGAATCAATAAAATTCACTAGCCTAATAAGGTTTAACAATAATGATATTCGATTTGAATAATAATCTCAAGACGTATACAATAGGACAATTATTGTATAACTGAATCATGCTTTGAAAAGATAATCAATCTTTAATAAAACATTTGAACTTGAATAATAATAATGATAATTTACTTGAGGTAATTAATAAACTTGAACAATAATGACAAGTAGGGTTAGGAAACTTGCCTCGTGCGTAGATTACACTTTAACTAAGCACGTTCTTTGAATTTAATCCTACATACCATTCACATTCACAATACCAGTTAAATATATCTTTAACTAATCATCATAAACCCATTCTTTTATCTAAACTTTGGTTATGACTATACTTAGTCAAATATCACACTTATTGTCACATAATAACACTTCATTAATAATAAGCTACTTATGAAATCAATAATTCAATTCACATATAATTATGTTATTTAAATGTTAAGTATTTATTTTAACATCTCATTATACTTATAACATAATTTTATGTTCATTAAATTATGTTATTAACACATTGCTAGACTTAATCAATTAAAAAAAATCTCATTTCTGAACTTTCTGGAGAGTGGCGGTGCTTGGCGCCTTTATTACTTAGTCTTATTGCTGTTATGGACTCTTGGACTCTTAGCCAAGGACGCCATGGTATTATGACTCGAGATATATGGTGCTACGGTAGCGAGAAATAGGCGAGTGAGTAGCCGGTTTGTTGCATGCTTGACAGTACAGCAGAAACGAAATGGCGATTCGTGAAAAATCGCAGAACATGCCAATTTCTTCCAATTTCTTATTTTCTACTCGAAATTAGACATACCCATATGGTGTAATTCATGCATACACATAACCCAACATTTATATAACGACTTTAACCATTTAAAACACATAATCACAGAATTAAATTATGCAAATTGTCTTTATTCTTGATGTTCTTGAAGATTTTGAACAAAAACATAAAATTTAACACTACGGATTAGTTATAACTTAGAATCCAGATTCGTTTAAACTTGGTCTCTTAGTATCAACATGCATAATAATATCTGAGTGTAAAATTTAGGGATAATATATGATCAATACATAAAATATCACGTATATAAGGCCATAAGGCCAAAACCCATACTCTGTAAATTTTTGAAATAGCAATTCATAATATTATGAAACTGATGACATGATAATTCACATAATATATATATAATCAAATACGATTTGATATATCTTAACCCCTATATAAACTCATAATCAAACCCTTTTTCAATTACAGAGATTTTACAAAATATATGAAAGCCATTTTTATAAAAACTAATAACGTGAATTAGAAATTGGGTTTGGAGAAATTGCCCAGAGCGTAGAGTGTAATGTTAAACAATGAATTGAAACTCTTCTCAAACTCTTCTTCAATCACACACTCAAAATTCTTAACTTTTCTCTCTGAATTCTCTCTGTTATGTTTTTTAGACTTAGAATAATAATAATAAAAAAAGAAGGCGTACGAATTAAAAGAGAAGAATCGGCCTTGAAGTGGTCGATTATCCGATCATAGGTAATCGCATCCAACCACTACTAGGGCCTTGTTTGGCAACCCTTAATTGATTCAAAGTCATTTAATTTAATAAAAGCTTTATAGTATAGTTTAAATCATGTCACCCAATTCAAATATCTTATTTAATTTAATATAAAATAAATATAATAACTTCTCATAAATTCACATAGTCACATAATTAAATTTCTCATTAATAAATAATGTCAAATTATTAACTCTCTAATTAATAATTAAATTAATTAAAATACCAATATGCTTATTTAATATTTCTTTTAATACAATAAGCTCACATAATCACATACTTTGATAATAAAAATTCTCTACATTAATTTAATAAATGTAACACATATAATTAAATTAATCTACCACAATTGCATCAATTAATTATTTAATCTAATAATTAACTCATCGAAAAATATTTATTTAATTCAATAAATATTAAAATAAATTACAAAATCTCGTTCGTCACATCTTTCCCCCCTTAAAAGAATTATGTCCCCAGAATCACGACTCAATAAATTTGACCCGTTACATGCTTCCCCCCTTACAAAAATTCTGTCCCCAGAATCGCTTACACATAATTAAGTAAATAAATGAGGGTAATTCTTCATCATATTCTCTTTGAGTTCCCACGTAGCTTCTTCAGCGTTGTGGTTCCTCCAAATTACCTTAACAGAAGGTATAACTTTATTTCTGAGAACTTGTTCTTTTCGGTCAACAATTTGGACAGGAATTTCTTCGTAAGATAAGTCTTTCTCAAAATGTAGGGGTTCGTATTCAATTACATGCTTGTAATCGGCTTTGTAGGGTCGTAACACAGAAACATGGAAGACGTTGTGGAAATTCTCGAGTGCTGGAGGTAAGGCTACCTCATACGCAACTTCTCCGATTCTTCTCAGTACTTCAAAGGGTCCAATGAATCTTGGGCTCAATTTTTCTTTCTTTCCGAACCTGATCTTCCCCTTCCAGGGAGAGACCTTCAAGAAAACATAACTACCTGATTCAAACTCGATATTTTTACGATGTGGATCAGCGTATTTCTTCTGTCGATCTTGAGCCGCTACCAGTCGTGCTCGGATCACTTTGACTATTCTCATTGCGTCTGTTTGTACCAATTAAGCCCTAGCAATTGTCTTTCACCAACTTTATCCCGATGAAAGCGGAGTTACGCACTTTTGTTGTATAACGCAACCGTGGTGGCATGCCTATACTAGTGTGGTAACTGTTGTTGTAGCCGAACTCTACTAACGGTAGGTGATCATCCCAACTTCCTTTAAAGTCCATCACATAGGCTCTTAGCACATCTTCTAATTTTTGAATCGTTCTCTCACTCTGTCTGTCTCTTTGAGGGTGGTATGCTGTACTCATTCTCAATTGTGTTCTCATACATTCCTGTAGAAGTTTCTAGAAGTTTGATGTAAAACGCGGATCTCTATCAGAAACAATTGACACCGGCACTTCGTGTCTCGAAATAATTTCTTTCACATATAACCTTGCCAACTGATCTAAGTTGAATCTGATTTTGATCGGAAGGAAGTGTCTTGATTTAAATCGATTCGATTAACGATAACCCATCTTTGCGTCGTAGCCTTTCTGAGTCGTCGGAAGGCCAACCACGAAGTCCATTGTGATATGTTCCCATTTCCATTCTGGGATCTCTAACGGTTGTAGCAATCCACTCGGTCTCTGATGTTCTGCTTTCACTTTCTGACAGGTCAGACACTTGGCAACACATTCTGCAACATCACGTTTTAAATTCAGCCACCAGAAATGTTGTCGAAGATCTTAGTACATTTTGGTACTACCAGGGTGAATTGAATATCGTGAACTATGAGCCTCGCTCAAAATGTCTTCCTTAATTTCTTGTACTGGCGGTACCCAAATTCTACTCTCAAATCTCAGTATTCCTTCCTTATCCATCTTAAATCTCGGTTCAGTTCCTTCAGATATCTTCTTTGTCACCTTTATACATTCTTCGTCCTGAAGCTGAGCCTCCTTTACTTTATCTAGTAGAGTTGTACCAGAATGCATCTAAAATAGCTTCTCATCGATCTCCATAGGATACTTCACTTCCAACTCTAGTTTCTCCATTTCTGTAATTAGCTCCTCCTAAGCAGTAAACATCATCAATTTCTCACGACCCTTTCTACTTAAGGCGTCGGCAACCACATTTTCTTTTCCCGGATGGTATAAAATCTCACATTCGTAATCCTTAATTAATTCCAACCATCTTCTTTGACGCATATTCAAATCCTTCTGCGTGAAAATATATTTTAGACTCTTGTGGTCTGTATATATTTCACACTTCTCCCCGTAGAGATAGTGTCTCCAAATTTTCAAAGCAAAAACAATTGCAGCTAACTCCAAGTCATGGGTTAGGTATCCCTTCTCGTAATCCTTCAACTGTCGTGATGCATACGCAATGACTTTGCCGTTTTGCATCAGCACACATCCAAGTCCTTTATGCGACGCATCACTATAAACAACAAAATTTCCTGTATCATCCGAAAGAGATAACACAGGGGCCGTACTCAACCTCTTCTTCAATTCTTGAAAACTTTCCTCACACTTATCCATCCAAAAAAATTTCACAGCTTTTTGAGTTAAATTTGTTAACGGAGTTGCGATCTTGGAAAAGTCTTGTATGAACCTTCTATAATATCCCGCTAATCCAAGAAAACTTCTTACTTATGACGACGTTTTCGGCTGATCCCAGTTAATCACGGCTTTGACTTTTGATGGATCTACCGAAATTCCGTTTTTGTCGATCACATGACTAAGAAATTGTACCCGTTCAATCCAAAATTCGCATTTCGAAAACTTGGCATACAACTTCTCCATTCTCAATACTTCTAATGTTAATCTCAAATGTTCTTCGTGTTCTTCTTTGGTTTTGGAATATACCAAAATATCATCTATAAATACTACTACGAACTTATCCAAAAACAGCTTGAACACACCATTCATTAGTCCCATAAATGCTGCAGGAGCATTCGTAAGACCAAACGACATTACTAAAAATTCGTAGTGACCATATCACGTTCGAATCGCATCTTGGTACATCCTCGGCCTCACCTTCAATTGATGATAACTGCTTCTCAAGTCTATCTTGGAAAAGTATCTCGCTCCCTTCAATTGATCAAACAGGTCGCCGATCCTCGGTAATGGATATCTGTTCTTAATCGTGACCTTATTCAGTTCTCTATAGTCAATGTAGAGCCGCATCGATCCGTCCTTCTTTTTCACAAACAACACCGACACTCCCCACGGTGATACGCTCGGTTGAATGTACTTCTTGTCCAACAATTCTTGTAGTTATACCATTAATTCCTTCATCTCTACCGGTGTCATTCGGTATGGTGCCTTCGATATTGGAGCAGTTCCGGGTGCCAAATTGATGACGAAGTCTACCTCTCTATCTGGTGGAAGTCCTGGCAAATCGTCTAGAAATATGTTGATGAAGTCCCTCACAATCGGTATCTCTTCTACCTTTGGATTCTCTTTTCGACTGTCGACTATGTAAGCTAAGTATCCTACATAGCCTTGTCTTAACAACTTCCTGGCCTGCATCATCGTCAGACAACTCGTTTGTCTAGGCGAATTGCTACCATAAAACACAACCTTTGACGGAGTCATAAGGTTAATACGCTTCTTTTGGCAATCAATTACAGCCCCGTAATTGAATAACTAGTCCATTCCCAAAATAACGTCAAATTCCCCAAGTCGAATAGGGATAAGATCTACGTTCATGATATTACCCTTAATATCCACTCTACTGAGTTCTTATGTATATACTTAATGAGGATTATTTCTCTATTCGCAATTTCTATGTTCATGGGGTAATCCAATTCATTCTTAGGCAAATCTAAATTCTTGGCAAAATCATCGGATATAAAGGAACAAGTAGCACCTGAATCAAATAATACGTAAGCATTAACTTTATTGATCAGAATGATACCTGACACCGCATCACGGGATTGAACTGCATCTTGCACCGTCATGTTGAAAGTTCGGGATGTTGGTCTATTTGTTGCGGTTGGTCCGGTGATGGTTAAGGCATTTCCACTGTTATTTCCCCGATTTCCTCCTGATCCTGACCCTCTCGATCCCTTCTTAGGACAATCTCTTGCCAGATGGTCCTTCGAACAACAAGTAAAATAAGCACCCTTCTTTGGGTTTGGACAGTTTGGTGCTATGTGGCCTTCCTGACCACAATTGTAGCACACTCTTTTTCCTTTCATACAAACTCCTAGATGGGCTTTCCCACAAGTTGGGCATGCTTCAATTCTTTTCTTCTGATTACCTTGTTGATTCCCCGATGATGAGCTGTCGTTCCACCTTTTCTTCTGATTGAAATTTCTACCTCTTTTGCCACTTCCACTGGCCTTGTTATTAATTTCACCTTCACTCTTCTTCTTCTGATCCTGATTGTACTTGGTCATCGCATCGCTTCCACCTTCAGCGAGGATGGCCTTTTCCAAAACTCCAGCAAATGTGTTTATCTGAAACATTGATACCTTGCTATACACCCAAGGCTTTAGTCCTTGCTCAAACCGTCTCGCCTTCCTCTCATCCGTGTGAACTTGATACGGGGCAAATCTTGCCAACTCATTTAATTTAGCCGCGTAGTCAGGTACACTCATGTTTCCCTTCTTCAGTTCCAGAAATTGAACTTCCATCTGATTCTACGAACTAGTTGGGAAATACATTTCGAAAAAAATTTCTTTAAATCTCTCCCACGTAATTACACCTTCACCTCCTCGTACTTTGTTTGCTTGCCACCAGTAGCTAGCCTCGGACTTTAGCATAAACGTCGCAAAAGCGGTCTTCTGGTCTTCTCTAACCCTAGCAACGTCGAAAACCTTCTCCATCTTCATAACCCACATTTGAGCCTCGATTGGGTTCATGGAACCTTTGAACTCTGGCGGTCCCACCGCCTTGAAGTCCTTAAACGTTGTGTTTGGTGGAGCTTGAGGTTGGTTATTTATGGCTCCAGTCAATAAGTTCACCAACTGCTGCACGGGATTAGCGTTGGTTGACTCTTCCTGAGCCGGTTGACGTTGTCGTCTTATCCTTGGCGGCATTTTTCTGTTAAATAAACGCTTATTAGAACTTTATTTATTTCTCTAAATAGTTAAGGCATTACTTAACAATTTAACATATCACTTTATACATCATCTCAAAAAACTTGATATATGTATTCATTCGAATCAAAGTTTTAACATCAATCTATAGCATCACTGCTATTTACATCAACTATCTTGGAATAAAGAATCCACAGGATTTAAAACATTAAAATATTCCTTCATTCATAAACATGTCAGAATTTACATCTAAAACTAATTTAAGTTCTTCACATAACTAAATAAATCATATCACTGTCAGTCAAGGTACTGATTAGCCTTGCTACGCTCCTCTTCTAAGATATGATGCATTGTCCTGCGATCAGTCATGTACAATGGTAGTCCTTCGAATTGGATCGGGTACCTCAAAACTCGATCTTGGGTCTCATTCATTGCCTTGTTAAGTGTAGAGTACGTTTCCCCAATCTCCACTTTCTTTGCACGATTATCATCCTCTCTGACGATCATTCGACGCGATTCTCTTACCCAAACCTTTCCTCTGCTATGTTCAGCCTTTCGGAGGTTTCCTTCAGTTCCTTCTTCAGTTTCTCTATCTCCTCGGTCTTATCTTCAGTTTGACCCTTCTCATGGACCAAATCCCATTCTACATTTGCCAGTCGAGAGTGAAGAGTCAAAATCTCCCTCTCCTTCTGCTCTAGAGTAATATGTTGAATAACCGCTCGCTCAGTCAAATCCTGGACCTCGTCTCGTAACTCCACGTTACGGTCGTACAACGTGTCATACATCTCAGCATCAATGGTGTACCATGGTAACTTCTCTTCTTCCTCTTCCTATTCCTCAACAAATTCCTCCTTAGGATCCTCCTCAGGATCAGTCTCAGGTTCATGCTCCTGACCAACAACGGTGATCAATGGAGATGATTCCCTCTGCACCAGCTGCTCCCTAACGATATGAATGTCTCAGCGATCCTCCTCTATCGGTACTATAGGTACACGGGGTTCCTCCTCAGTAGGTACTATAGGTATACGGGGTTCTTCCTCCCCAGCTTGACTAGCTTCTCCAACATTCGACATCCTGACAACAAAATTTTAAGTTTTAGTTACTAAGTCGTATCATCTAACGCATACCTTAACACATAAACACATAACATATTTTATTATCTTCAATGAATTACATAAATTCACTTCTTATAACTCGATAAGAGTTTTCCATCACTATCTTCTTTCTATAAGGCTATTACCTAAGGTTGTTCCCCCACCTAAGGTTTATAACCTACAACTTTGATACCAACTTGTGACACCCCCAAATCTAGGTACTTCAATTCCACGGGATTTGGTGTTCACTGTACAATTATCATCTATCTATCTACCCATAAAAAAATGCAAGCCATGCAATAGATAGAATAAAAAATCTTCCCCTTAAGGGTTACAACATCTGAATAATAATAATACAATCCCAGGTTAAACTAACCTTAAACATCTATGCGGAATCATAAACAAATAAGTCTTAACAACATCATTAACTCAAGTCTTAAACATAAATACATCATCTAATAAAATAACAAGTCTTCATCACTTGCTAACTTTGCCCTTGCCCTTACTAGTGGAAGGTTCATCAGTTCTTTCGTTCTTAACTGCAATGTTATTATTAAGCAAGAGTGAGCACTATTTCCCACAAGTATAATAATGAAATAACAGTATAATAACATGCGAGAGAAATAATAACTTCTGAAATAAAAGCTCAACTTTTGAATCAAGAATGAATAGCAAGAATCAAAAGATTTTTGAGGGTCATAAAACCTTGAACTATGTCCTAGGTTATCAAGGGTTATACTTGAATCCTTTAACAGTCATAAGACTATGTACCTTTCTACTCGTACTTAGGGGGATCAGCCCTTAGTACCATACTGTGCACAATATCTTAACGCTAACGTATAAGTAAATCCCTTTGCAGGGTTGTTCATCTCAGTTTCACATTCGAGTCCGCACCAAAGGAAGTTTGGTATGTATAATTCAATAAGGGTACTGAAATTTAGAACGTTCATCAACTAAGGACTAATTGAATCAATAAAATTCACTAGCCTAATAAGGTTCAACAATAATGGCATTCGATTTGAATAATAATCTCAAGACGTATACAATAGGACAATTATTGTATAACTGAATCATGCTTTGAAAAGATAATCAATCTTTAATATAACATTTGAACTTGAATAATAATAATGATAATTTACTTGAGGTAATTAATAAACTTGAACAATAATGATAAGTAGGGTTAGGAAACTTGCCTCGTGCGTAGATTACACTTTAACTAAGCACGTTCTTTGAATTTAATCCTACATACCATTCACATTCACAATACCAGTTAATTATATCTTTAACTAATCATCATAAACCCATTCTTTTATATAAACTTTGGTTATGACTATACTTAGTCAAATATCACACTTATTGTCACATAATAACACTTCATTAATAATAAGCTACTTATGAAATCAATAATTCAATTCACATATAATTATGTTATTTAAATGTTAAGTATTTATTTTAACATCTCATTATACTTATAACATAATTTTATGTTCATTAAATTATGTTATTAACACATTGCTAGACTTAATCAATTAAAAAAATCTCATTTACGAACTTTTCGAGAGTGGTATTTATATTTCAATCGTTATATTACTAGTCTTAGCGTGCTTGATATGCAGTGATAATAATAGGACTCTTGGCGTTATGGCTCGCTCGATAATAGTCTTGCATATGGTATATTTGAGAGGTTATTGACTGTTGGCATGCACATGAAAAAAATAGGCAAATGGCCGTATAATTACTTGCGGCCATGGCGTACAGAGACATACTGAAATGGCGATTCATGAAAAATCGCAGAACATGCCAATTTCTTATTTTCTACTCGAAATTAGACATACCAATATGGTGTAATTCATGCATACACATAACCCAACATTTATATAACGACTTTAACCATTTAAAACACATAATCACAAAATTAAATTATGTAAATTGTACTGTTCTTGATGTTCTTGAAGATTTTGAACAAAAACATAAAATTTAACACTACGGGTTCGTTATAACACTGAATCTGTTCGTTTAAGGCTTGGTCTCTTCGTATCAACATGCATAATAATATACGAGTGTAAAATTTAGGGATAATATACGATCAATACATAAAATATCACGTATAAGGCCATAAGGCCAAAACCCATACTATGTAAATTTTTGAAATAGCAATTCATAGTATTATGAAACTGATGACATGATAATTCACATAATATATATATAATCAAATACGATTTAATATATCTTAACCCCTATATAAACTCATAATCAAACCCTTTTTCAATTACAGAGATTTTACAAAATATATGAAAGCCATTTTTATAAAAACTAATGACGTGAATTAGAAATTGGGTTTGGAGAAATTACCCAGAGCATAGAGTGTAATGTTAAACAATGAATTGAAACTCTTCTCAAACTCTTCTTCAATCACACACTCAAAATTCTTAACTTTTCTCTTGAATTCTCTCATTATGTTTTCTAGACTTAGAATAATAATAATAAAAAAGAAGGCGTACGAATTAAAAGAGAAGAAGACGCTAGTGAAGTGATCGATTATCCCGAGTCATGGGTAATCGCATCCAACCACTACTAGGGCCTTGTTTGGCAACCCTTAATTGATTCAAAGTCATTTAATTTAATAAGAGCTTTATAATATAGTTTAAATCATGTCACCCAATTCAAATATCTTATTTAATTTAATATAAAATAAATATAATAACTTCTCATAAATTCACATAGTCACATAATTAAATTTCTCATTAATAAATAATGTCAAATTATTAACTCTCTAATTAATAATTAAATTAATTAAAATACCATTATGCTTATTAAATATTTCTTTTAATACAATAAGCTCACATAATCACATACTTTGATAATAAAAATTCTACATTAATTTAATAAATATAACACATATAATTAAATTAATCTACCACAATTGCATCAATTAATTATTTAATCTAATAATTAACTCATCGAAAAATATTTATTTAATTCAATAAATATTAAAATAAATTACAAAATCTCGTTCGTCACAAATTCTGTCAAGGAGAGGGTTGGTCACCTAATTGCGCGTCAATAAGGAGAAATCGTTATCGGAAACTCCCTCTTTCCTGGGAACGACCTGGTTGTTAAATATTGTGAATTATAATATTAATAATGAATAAGTTCGTGTTGATTAAAGATGAAATGGATAGTTCCATTGTGTTGGAATTATTAGTGTTAGTGAAAATCGACATTTATTTCGATAATAATTGATGTCTGGAGGTTATGTTGACCAATCGGGTAATTAACCGGATAAATGAGCAATTAATTGCTATTAATTCACATGATTATAACTATTTATTCACATGTGTGTACTATTGATTCACATTCTTGTACTATTAGGGGAGGTGGTGCAAGATTGATAATACTTGCATGACTAAGTTAAAAATGGAGGTATAGTTGAATGTACTATACTGTAATTCGTATTTTTACATGATTATAAATATTGATTCACATGATTGAACTATTGATTCACATTATTTACTATTAGGGGAGGTGGTGCAAGTTTGATAATACTTGCAGGACTAAATTAAAAATGAAGAAAAAGAGGAATGTATTATACGATAATATTTTTAGCTCCAAAACGTGCAATTATCGAAACTATATTTTCCTATAAATAGTAGATCATTCTTCCTCCATTTCTCACCAATTCACTAAAGCTATAGAGCAATTATTATAGAGAGAAATTATAGAGAGAAAGAAGAAGAGAAGTCTGTTACCTCACTATTCCAGTATTCAGTCTTCTTATAAGATAAGGGGTATTATTCTTTCGTATTCATAAAGAGAGTTATTTTCTTTCAATACTCGTAAGGGTTGTTATTCCATTCTTTATTATTATATTGGAATAACCTGTCTATGCGAAGTATCGCATACATGATGAAATTCTTCTGTTATTTCATTCTTTATTATTCTGTTGGAATAACATGTCTGTGCGGATTACGCACGCCTGGTGAATTCTTTTGTTATTCCATTTTTTTATTATTCTGTTGGAATAACTTGTCTATGTGGATTACTGCATGGCGGGC
Source organism: Panax ginseng (assembly GCA_020205605.1). Classification (NCBI taxonomy): domain Eukaryota; kingdom Viridiplantae; phylum Streptophyta; class Magnoliopsida; order Apiales; family Araliaceae; genus Panax; species Panax ginseng. The sequence continues at coordinate 42,183,789 of CM035127.1, read as the reverse complement.
AAAAATCCATTTGTGGTTTCATATATTCTATTATACTCAGTTGGTTAAAGTTTTGGCTTCTATACTCCATGAAATTAGTGGAATATCCTTGATATTCGAGCTTCATCCAGTATCTTTTCATGGAAATATTTTTCTGAGCATTCTTGAATTTTACTCCACAAAGAAGTATCATGTTGACAATTTGGACGTTATTGATTTTTGGATAAATTAAGATTATAAATCTTTAAAATTTATCTTTGAACTTTTTTTATTGAATTATTATGTCATTGTCATCATCATCATGCTTATATTGTGATTAAAGTCATCTTTGGCTTACGTGCATAGATGGACTTAGTATGATTATGACCAGGGATTATTCGGTATAATCATGACCGTAATGTAACGAATGATATGGTAAAAGTCCTCATTGGCCTGTAGTTCATTGATGGACAGTTGTTGGTATGATTATGACCAGGGATTATTCGGTATAATCATGACCATTGATGATTACATGAATATCCTTGGCCGTGATGCAGGGATGACTCGATTTTATTTATTAAGTTGAGTCTCAGCAATAAAGTTGATGAAAAACTTTTTAAATCATAGAAGATAGTAGATTTTATGCTCTACTTGACTCTTCTAATGGATTGTTTGTTCATTACCGCAGTTAAACTTGTTGTCTATTATATTCTATCAGTTTAACATTGTTGAAGGCTAATGATAATTTATTCTGCATTATCTTAGTCATAATATTTCATTGGGCTAGTTGAGCTCACCCTTTCTTTCACACTGTTCTCTTCAGGAAATGAGAACGTAGTCGGGACTAGTCGGGGAACGGAGTGACGGTCCAGATGATAGCATTAGTAGTCCTCACTATTCTGTTAAATAGTGTGACAATAAATGTAATGAGGACTCCATTGAGTGTGGATATTATCTAGATGACAATATTCTTATTAAAACTCTTAGATTATGTTTTGTCGTATTTACACGAATGTTGTATAATTAAGTTGTATTTGAATTTTGTACCATATATTTGGCGACTCAAGATAGGTGATGTATACCTGTTTTGGGGGCGTCACAATTTTGGTCCACCATATCTGAAAAGATAGCCATCATACACCTCTGAAAAGTGGTTGGGGCATTACAAAGACCAAAAGATATCCTCCTGAAAGCGAAAGTACCATGTGGACATGTAAAGGTTATCTTTTCTTGGTCCTCTAGAGCTATAACAATCTGATTGTAGCCTGAATACCTGTCTAGAAGATAATAGAACTCATGCCCCGCTAGTCTGTCCAACATTTGATCGATAAAGAGCAGTGGAAAGTGATCTTTCCTTGTAGCTTTATTAAGCCTGCGTTAATCCATGCAGACTCTCCACCCCGTCACTGTTCTTGTCGGAATCAACTCATTGTTCTCATTGGAAATCACGGTCATACCACCTTTCTTCGGTACACACTGTACTGGGCTCACCCATGAACTATCTGAAATTGGAAATATAATGTCTGCATCTAGCCATTTCAACACTTCCTTCTTTTCCACTTCCTTCATGATCGGATTAAGTCTTCTTTGATGTTCCACTGATGGCTTTCTATCATCTTCCATGAGGATCTTGTGCATACAGAAAGATGGGTTGATCCCTTTTATATCTGCTATAGTCCACCCAATTGCTGACTTGAATTCTCTGAGGACTCTTAGCAATTTTTCTTCCTGAAAAGATGTTAGTGCAGAAGAAATAATCACAGGTAATTTTGAATTTTCATTTAAAAATGCATACCTCAAATGATCTGGAAGTGGTTTCAACTCAAGTTCTGGAGGTGTTTCAAGAGATGGCTTCAACTTTACTGATGACTCTCCAGCTTTCTTTAATGGCTCAACATGAATCTTAAATTTTCTAAATTATGGAGTTGTATCGAGGAAATGCACAAGTTCTTCAATCTCCTCATCATCTATTTCTGAATTTCCAGCAATAACACTTCTCAATGGTTCTTGATTCACCAAGCTCTCTACTTCATCATTTGTAATCCTTTTTACCAAATCAACCATGAAGCATTCCTCATCTTCTGTCAGAAATTTCATTGCCTTGAATACGTTAAAAGTGACTTCTTGATCATGAACTCGCATTGTTAGTTCCCCTTTCTCAACATCTATCAAGGTCCTTCCTGTAGCTAGTAATGGTCTTCCAAGAATGATCGATATACTTCTGTCTTCTTCATAGTCTAGTATAATGAAATCAGCCGAAAAGATGAATTTATCCACTTTAACCAATACATCTTCAACAATCCCCCATGGATAAGTGATAGACCTGTTAGCTAGCTGTAAAGAAATATTTGTCGACCTTGGAGCCGAAAATCCCAACTGATTGAATACTGACAAGGGAATCAAATTGATACTTGCCCCAAGATCACACAAACATTTACTGAAACTCATCTTTCCAATTGTGCATGGAATTATGAAACTGCCCGGATCTTTCAGCTTTGGAGGTAATTTGCGTAGAAGCACTGCACTGCATTCCTCTGTCAAGGCCACTGTTTCAAATTCTTCTAATCTCTTCTTCCTTGACAAGATGCCCTTCATGAACTTTGCATAACTAGACATTTGTTCCAATGCCTCAGCGAAGGGTATGTTAATCTGTAGCTTTTTAAATACCTCCATGAACTTACTAAATTGCTTGTCTTCCCTCTATATATGTAATCTCTGTGGATAAGGAACAGGAGGTTAAACTATTGGTATCTGATTCACAGGCTTCTCAAAAGAACCTTCTTTATTTTTCTCTTCTTGCTGTTGTTCAGAACCTTTATTATTCACTTTCTCCTCAGACAAGATTTCTTGTGCCATGGTACAAGATCTCCCTTTATAAAAGTGGCGCTGGGCATTATGATATTTTTTTTGTAACTCGCTTCCTGGACTCTAAGTGTAATCACTTGACATTGTTCCTTCCCTTCCCTTCTTGGATTAGCCTCTGTTGTACTTGGAAATGAACCATGTGGTCTATTGTTAAGCATGCTAGCCATCTGACCCATTTGAGTTTCCAGATTTTTGATAGCCACTACTTGGCTTTTAATCATCACTTTTGTATTTTCCATGTACTTCATCATCATCTCCTCCATCTCTGACTTCTTTTCTTGCGGAGGTGCAGGTGGTGTATAATGTTGTTGTTGAGAAAATCTAGGTGGGTAGCGTGGTCTTGGTGCAAACTGTTGCTGAGCTGACTGTGACTGAAATTGGTTATGTGGTTGAAACTGACTTTGTTGATTGCTTTGGTTATTAGACCAACTGAAATTTTGATGGTTGTGGTTGTTGGAGTTGTATGTGTTCTGAAATTGACCTTGATCCTTCTGATAGTTACTCACATATTGCACAGACTCCGAACTGATAGCACATTGGTCCATTGAATGTGACCATGCGCATATCTCACACACAAAAGCAACTGTCTTCGCCTTAGTCTCTGTCAATGAATCAATATTCTTCGCCATGGATGTCATCTGTGCTGACAGTTGAGTGATAGCATCCACCTCTAACAAACCTGCAACTTTATGCTGTGGCATCCTGGCTATAGGATTTTGGAAATCATTAGCCGCCATCGTCTCAATGAGATTATAGGCCTCTTCATAGCTCTTCACCCATAAAGCTCCTCCTGTGGGTGCATCTACAATAGGCCTGGACTGCCATCCCAATCCATTATAAAATGTGTTGATCACCATCCAATCCGGCATGCCATGGTGTGGACACTTCCTTAGCATCTCCTTGTATCTCTCCCAGGCTTCATATAGTGATTCACCCTGTTGCTTCTCAAACTTGGAAATTGATGTCATCTTCTTTGCAGTATTAGACATTGGGAAAAACTTGGCTAAGAATTTTTGTGCTAGGTCCTCCCATATAGTGATAGATCCTGAAGGTAAAGAGTGAAGCCAACTTCTTACTTTATCTCGCAATGAGAATGGAAATAGTCTAAGTCTGATTGCATCCTCTGTCACCCTGTTGTATATGAAGGTATCACATATTTCAATGAAACTCAACAGGTGCTCATTTGGACTTACCATCAAGAAACACCCCATCTTGCATCTTAATTTCGCACCATTTGAATAGTACACGGCTTAATCTCGAAGGTGTTCGCTGCTATCGCTGGTCTGACTATACTTGACTACAATCCATTAATATTTGGCATCAAATAATCTCTTAAAGCCCTGTGCTCCTCCCTTTGCTCTTCTCTTTGTTCTGCGGCAGCCATATTAGATGTTGTGGTCTCTAACTTTGCTTGTATATTTCTACGTGCTCTTGATTTCCAACCCCTGCCATTGATGTTGTCCTGTAAAGGTGTTAACTCAGAATTGGAGGATCGATTGCGCATATACTATATACAAGTACTTGAAACAAAAATAAAAATAAAAATGAGACAAGATTAGAATTTTCTAAGTCATAAAATATAGCTTAAAATTGATGATAATAATAATAAAATTAAATGCCTTTCCCCGGCAACGGCGCCAAAAACTTGTTGCCTCCTTTTTAGTCTTAACAAAAGGATTCTAACTCATGCAAGCATACATGGGTCAATAAGTAGTACAGAGTAAGAACAGTATCGATCCATGGAGAAAGGTTTTAAAGTTAAACTATCATACACCAATTGTATCACTATTTTTTATATGCTTAAACGAATAATCCACAATTATGATTAATCTAAATTCAATTAATGAATAAAACCACAAGACTAATTTAATGAAATTAAATTTGGAAAGAATGGGATTCTAACTTCATTTCATACTTCGTCTAAATATTACCATCATGCACAATTATACATTTATCATGGAAAATTAGCTAAGAGCACAAAAGTAGACATAATCATTTTTCAATGAATTAAGGCCTGTTTACATAACATCCACATTGTGATAGAAATCATGTAATCGACAATAATGCCAAAATCACTATATTCCTATGTGAAATTGTAACACTAATGAATTGAAGCACAAGCTCTTATATTACTACATACGGTGAAACAATATATTTCTATCGAATTCACGAAATATAAAGCTAAACATTTCAGCCTCATAAACGCATGTTATCATGATTATACCCGCACTCATATGTCATTTTTCAATTCCATATAAGTACACATGGTGAATGGTGATCAGACATTCATACAATGCACTCAATCATGATAGATAATCTAAAAATAAACATATAACCAAACAATCAGGGAATTAACTATAGACTACATATCAGATTCCGTTAGAATCCCATAATGGAGCTTAGTTCATTTCTGAACCAAAGGCCATTATGGGATTGTAGTAACACATGGAAATAAAATAAGACAATTGAGAGAGAAGAGAGAATTGATTAAACCCAATTGCAGGATTCTGTCCAAAATGTTATTCCAAATCACCACTGATCTCCCGAAGATAAAAATATACTTTATTTCTAATAACCTAAAATGAGAGAGAGATAGAGAGCTCCACACTTTCTCTTGAAATTAGTTCAAAACATAGAACCCTAATTACTCTAATGTAAAAACTGATGAAAACCATAATAATCCACGTCTGGTACCAACCAGAATAGTTTAGATAAGCTCAAGCGCTTCAAATTTCAAATTTAAAAAATAAGTCAACAACGACTTGAGAGGACTTCATTGCCACATATGAGATCCCAAGATAAAATGGTGTCGTGGCGCATGTATGCGATTTTAACTTCTCGCAGGTGATGATGCTTGTGCATGAGATTTAGATTATTCAAATATTGATGCACTTTTGCATACAGACGGCTTCTATTTTCTGCATACTAAAGTTTTGCTGCTTGTTTGTTTGTTCTGCTTCTTGTTTGTTGGTCCTTCAACCATGCTTAGCTCCTTGTCTACACACGTTCCACTTGTCATGCCTTAGCTAGCCTCATACCACCTTGCCAATGCCAAACTATGCCATTTCCTGCATTTTAATACCATAGGAGTTCTAATTACTTATGCAAAATAAACATAAAATGCACTAAAAACATACTAAAATGTACTTGAGATGAGCATAATTCTCGTGAATTGATATCTAATAAGTAGGTATAAAACCTACTTATCACACCCCCATCTCAATATCAATTTTCTCTATTTTTCTTTACTTATGTCTATTTTATATTGTGTCTTTTCTCTTTACTTTGTAAACATTGCAGGCATGTTTTTGCGGCTATAGAGTGCAGACATCATGTTTTCCTTTTGTGATGCTATTTTATATATAGTAGTATAGTTAAGCTAGTTATTATGTGGGTTTATTATACATATATGTACTTATTTAGATGATGGATAATACATGGGCAGTTTATGCAGGGAAAAACTTAGATTCAAGAATCGTGTTGCAACGCCAACAAAGACATTGGGTCTCGCGCCACAGCACCGGGCTCAAGTCCTATATTTTTATCCTCGCACTGCAATGCCACACTAGACAGTGGACCTTACCTTTATGGCGCAGAGAAGCGATCCTTGCCCATTGAACACTTCATGGCCGCAAAGACCATCAAGAAGCCTAGCTCTCGCGCTGCAGCGCCATCAAGAACCCTAGCTCTCGCGCTGCAGCGCCACAGGTGAGCCCAATATACTGCTAATTCACGTCACGATGCCAAGCAATAAAGGAATGCTCGCGCCGCAGCGCCGGTAGCAAGAATATGTTTTTAAAAAACGTTTTGGCCAGCATTTGTGCCCATTACTTCCTATCTCTCTCGACAGTTTCAACAGAAAAGAACCCAAACATCCCATCAGTTGTTTCACTCCAAAAACAAAGTCCTGGCAGTAATCGTTTCTCATCTCAAACTACCATAACAAACCAAGAGACTCCATCGATTGCTTGTCAGAGTTCGAGCCCACTCGATTTCTCACCTAGGGTTTCCCACTCAAGGTATTTTTGACATTTTGTTCAATTAGAAAAGTACTTTGATCGAATTATTGTGTTTTTATTCTTGTTTGTTTAGGTGATTTCCACTGCTAGAAATCTGGTTAGAGCATTCACAAACGAAGGGTTGTCCAAGTTGGTTTTAATAGCGCACACAAGATGTTTAATAAATTGCTTGAGAGATAATTTAACTGTTTGGGGGCTGGTTGACATTGAAATTTCATTGGGGATTATTCTAGCCTAAGTTTGGGGGAGTTTGGAATTGAGCCTTCTATTTTTGACAAACCAATCGCTGAAATCTGACATGGCTTCAAAAAGGCAACGACTGAGCGTCGGTGGTTCCTCATCCGCAGCACCAACGACATGGGACAACACCAAATTTGTCAACATAGAGGCCTGGAAACTATACAAAAGCTCTTTTGCCGCGCGAAATTTGATTCCTGAGCGGGGTTTGAGGCCTGACAAGACAAAGGATGGTGAGTTGGTGGCTATGATTGCGGGATGCCAGTGGGTGCGTTTCACTAAGCCGCCTGAGTCAGCCATCATTTTTGTGGTCCGCGAGTTTTATGCAAACTCCAGTCCCGAAGGTCCTGCTGTTGTCCAAGTTAATGGGTGGTCAGTGGCGTTTGGAAGCCAAGCCATAAATGCATTATTCGCGACACCTGGATTTGAGGGTAGGGACTATATAGAGTCGGTGTAACGTCCGAGAAAATCGAATTTTTATGACAATTAAATTTTTATTTGATTATGTGAATTAAATGAATTTAATTGATTTCTTTGTGAGTAAGCTATGTGAAGGTCGTTCTATGATCTAGAATGTGCCAACGTGGTTAGTATTCTGACTACGTGTTAAAAATAATTGTTTGAAATTTCCAAGATGAAAATAATTATTTTTCGAGAAATTTTCGTAAAAACACTATTCATCTGTTTCTGTTCGGGGAATTATTTTGAAATTTCGAGAAACGCATAATGATAGAATATCGTGATAAGATGGAATATCTGATAATATTTCATTTATGGAAAACGCAATTTTCACCTACGGACTTAAAACCTAAGGGTTGAGTATATTGATATGCGTAGAAGGAATGGCGTTAGGGTTAATTCGAGTGTTATACATTTGGTGATACTATTTAGTATCTATGTATAATACGTTGAGTAAATACGAAGTAGAATATGATTATTGTACGAGTAGTATACGGAGATAATACGTGAATGGTACGTATGTGATACGATTCGTATTATAGAATTAAGTTAAGACTTAATGACTAATTCATTTGAGTTGGATTATTAATTAATCCAATCATTTGAATGACCAAGACCCAATGTTAATTTAGTTAAGCCCAATTCATTAAAAACCGAACTCAGTGGAATTGAAACAGGTGGGTCACCGAATAAGTAAAACCCATGGGGCAACCCATGGGATGTCACATGGGGTGGTAGGCCGGCAACCTTGGTGTGGAAGCCAAGCATAAGTCTTGGCCACCAAGTGTTTTACTTGGTGACCACACATGAATAGTAAGGAGGTGATGGTTCTTCGACAATTATGCCCTCCATTCTAGTTTTCTATAAATAAGAAGCTAGGTTGATTCATTTGGGAGTTTTCAACTTGCCAACCTAGATTATTTGAGAGAGAAAGAGAGCTATACTTGCAAAACATACACTCTGGAAGCTTGATATTAGAGTTTTCCAAGAAAGAAAACCAAGAGTTCTTAAGGTATAATCCTTACCTTTCATCTCCATCTCTTTTAGATTTTCTTTCATTTTAGAGAATCATGAAGGGGTGGTATATGTCTTAAGTGAGGATTTAAAGATGACTTACCATAGATTCAATCTCTATAAGTCATGAGATTAAAAAAATAATAAGGTTTAATATAGTTTTGAACCATGAAAATATTGATAGTTGAGATCGATTGTTGATAAACAATTGAGATCCATCAATACGTTAGTATATGCATCTTGTTTGGTTAGGATGTAGATATGAAATCCATGGAGTATTCCATGTGATTTGGCTTAGAGAACATTAGTAACAAAGTTATGGCGAATTTTACGAAAATAAACGTTAAACGTCGAAAACGTAGAAATTCCGAAATGGTAGTCAAAAGTTGCCGTAAGACTTGAAAACGTTAGTTTTCAATGTCAAACACGTGAGATAGGGTGATTAAGAGTTGTGGGTTTGAGAATCGTCGGATTCCGACTTAAAACGAAGAAAACGAGCATTGAACGCTCATTAACGTTTTCGAACTTCTATAAAATGAACTTAATAGTGAAATTTGTGTTAACAAATTTGAAAGTGTCAAATTCTGATATGAACGCGTAGGGTACGTCATTTATGATGTGTAGGCTTTTGAACGGACCAAATCGGGCTTATAACGAAAAAATTGACCGGGAATTTCACTGATTTTCAAAAACGCCGAGAATACATTATCGAGGTCTCAGGCCATGGCTGAGACGTAGACGTAAAAAAAAAGCCACACCGCAGCGTCGATTATGGCCGGAAAAAAAAAAAGGTCGGAGACTCATGCATGAGGCGAGAGTTTGTACATGGACTCGCGCATGGCGCAAGTCAAGTCCGCAAAACCTGCACGGAGGTGTGGCAGCCAGACCACTAAAATGCTTTCGATGTCGCGCCACGGTAGCGAGTTTAAACTTTGATAGTAACTTAGGTTTTGAACTTCAGTTATTTCGAGACCTATCTTAGTTGAGTTTATATACTCAAAGAAGGTACTAAGACTAATCCTATATTACCTATACTAAGGTATATGGTATGAAACCTAGGAATGTAATACATGTTAACAAGATATGTACGATGGAAAAAGTTAGTACCTTATCAACGATGTTTGAGTCCGGTTAATAAACGTCAGTTGAGTGATAAACCGAGACGAAGGGTAATAAGTCATGTTGACTTTAATAAAGATATTAAGTTAACAAAGGCATAGAAGAGAAAGAAGCTTGTAGGAACAATGTTAATAGTTGTTTGATAGCTAATTTCAATGTGCTATGTGAATATATCATGTAGATTCTATAAAGGCTGTGGTCAGTCGAGTAAGTTATTTGAAGACGCTAAAAGGCAAGTTTTCTTAACGCTTGTCTAACTTCCATGTTAGCCAAGTTTTATGTGATTCGTTGAACTGAATTGCAAGACTTGTTTTAAAGAAAGGGTCGATGCCAGATTTTAACTCGGCTAGACTATTCGTAAGATATAGATTGATTATTATTCATATCATTCTATATAGAAATGTTAACGCTATCCTATGCCAAGTAATTGGTACGGACGTGAAGGTAAGGTTTGTCTATGAACAAACAAAAGTATTTTTCATCGATTATTCGATGGGCACGCGAGTTTGCCAAAAATATTAAACGTAAATACGTTTAATGAATGAGTGTTGATCAACATAGAGTACTATAGGCTGATCACCTAGAAGTGCTCGTAAGTTACTACTACACGAAATTAATCATACCCACATGTTATAATTCATGCATAAACATAACCCAACATTTATAGAATGGTTTTAACTCATTAAAACACATAATCACAGAACTAAAATATGTGAATTTCACTGACTTTGATGTTCATGAAGGTTTTGAAAATAAAATATGAAAATTGACACTACGGATTCGTTATAACACCGAATTCGTTCGTTTAAAGTTTGGTCTCTTCGTATCAACATGTATAATAATATACAAGTGTAAAATTTAGGGATAATATATGATCAACACATGAAATAACACGTATAAGGCTATAAGGCCAAAACCCATATTCTGTAATTTTGTAGAAATCATATACTACGTATTTTCATGAAACTGATGCTATGGTTTACAAAATATATATAATTAAATATGATTTGACAACATCTTAACCTATATATGCACATAAGCCTTACAATTTCCCATCATAGAGACTTTCTGTAAAACCGTGAAAGCCATTTTTGTAAAACTCAAACAACGTAAAATAGAAATTGGGTTTGGAGAAATTACCCAGAGTATAATTTAGAAGAGATGATCACGAGATAACTCTTTCACAACAACTTGTTGATTACACACTCCCAATATCTATAAATCTCACAATTTTATCGACAATTTCTCAAACTCTTTCTCCTCTCTGCTTTCGCAGACTTAGAAAATGAATAGAAAAAAGCGTGATAATAAAGGAAAAAGAAACGTAGCAGCATCTTTTGGTGATTAACCGATCATGGTAGCGCGCTAGTAACTCCCACTAAGGCCATGTTTGGCTAGGCTTAATAGATTTCAAAACCATTTAATCTAATAAAGCTTTATCATATAGTTTAATTAATGTCACGATCCTTCATAAAATAAATTAATATCTTATTTAATTTACTTTAAATAAAATATAATAATTTCTCATAAATAAATAATGTCAAATTATTAACTCTCTAATTAATAATTAAATTAATTAAAATATCAATAGGCTTATTAAATATTACTTTTAATACAATAAGCTCACATAATCACATACTTCGATAATAAAATTCTCCACATAATTTAATAAATGTAATACATATAATTAAATTAATCTACCACAATTGCATTAATTAATTATTTAATCTAATAATTAAATCATCAAAAATATTTATTTAATCCTATAAATATTAAAATTAATTTACAAAATTCTCGTTCGTCACATGCGCTCAACGTTTAAATTTGACTCTTGAGAAGTTAGACTTTGACTTATCAGTTGAAACTCCGTTGGGAGAAACCTTCATTACATCCACTGTTTATAAGTCTTGTTTGATTCAAATCGGTAACCACCTGTCGATCTTATTTCTTTAAAAATACTTGCATTTGACGTGATTTTAGGGATTGATTGGTTAACTACTCATCATGCTAAAATTGATTATTTTCGTAAGGTTGTTAGCTTTCATATTCCTAATCAACCTATTATACGAATTCAAGTGACCAAACCATTAAAATCAATCACAGTCATCTCAAGCCATAAAGCTATTCGTTTATTGAAAAACGGATGTCAAGCTTTCTTAGCTCATGTCACAGATTTAAACAAAAATACGTCAGATTTGAAAGATATTTCTATTGTTAATAAATTTCCTGACTTATTTCCTGAAGAACTTCCTGGCCTACCCCCAGAGTGTGAAATTAAATTTTTTTATCGACCTTGAACCCGGTACAAAACCCATTTCCAAAGCCCCGTATTAAATGGCTCCTATTGAACTTCAGGAGTTAAAGACCCAATTGCAGGAATTGTTAGACATCGGTTTCATTCGTCCTAGTACGTCTCCTTAGGGTGCTCCTATTCTATTCGTGAAGAAGAAAGATGGAAGTATGCGACTTTGTATTGATTATCGGGAGTTGAATCATGTCACCATCAAAAATAGGTACCAGTTGCCTTGCATTGATGACCTGTTTGACCAGTTGCAAGGCGCCAAATTCTTTTCAAAGATTGATCTTCGTTCCGGATATCATCAGTTGAAGATTAAAACTGATGAAATTCCAAACACTACTTTCAGAACTCGGTACGGATATTATGAATTTTTAGTCATGTCTTTTGGATTGACTAATGCTCCTGCTGCCTTCATGCATATGATTAACCGAGTATTCAAGGAATATTTGGATCACTTTGTGGTCGTCTTTATTGATGACATCCTCATATACTCCAAAACCTGTGAAGACCATGAGCAACACTTGAGGCTGATACTCTAAAAGCTTCGTGAAAACTAGTTATATGCCAAGTTGAAGAAATGCGAGTTCTGGCATGAGGAAGTTGCATTCCTTGGGCACGTGATATCAAATCATGGGATATCTGTTGACCCGACAAAGATTGAAACAATTCAAAGCTGGGAGAAACCTAAATCAATGACCGAAGTGCATAGCTTTCTCGGCTTAGCTGGTTATTATCGGAGATTCATAGAAGGGTTTTCTCGAATCGCTACTCCATTAACTCAGCTGACTCGAAAAGATACAAAATTCGATTGGAGTGAGGAATATGAGAAGAGTTTTCAATAACTCAAGAGGAGACTCATTTCAAATTTTGTTCGACAATACCATCTGCCGGAGGATTTGTCATCTACAGTGATGCTTCAGGCAAAGGGTTAGGATGTGTTCTCATGCAACATGGAAAAGTCATACCCTATGCCTCATGACAATTCAAAAAATATGAGAGGAATTATCCTACTCATGATCTAGATTTGGCAGCAGTCATTTTTGCGTTTAAGATTTGGAGGCATTACCTGTATGGAGAAAATGTGGAAATCTATACGGATCATAAAAGCCTCAAATATTTCTTCACTCAAAAGGAACTCAAAATGCGGCAATGACGATGGCTTGAGTTGTTGAAAGATTACGATCATACTGTCAGGAATAAACATGTGAATGATATTCCTATTTATATATGATTTGATTATGATATATATATATATATGAATGAATATGCAAGTATGTTTGCATGAAGAAAAGCTGTTAAGTCCTTTGATAGATAATAGAAATATATGTACAAGGACTTAGAATGAATTGATCAAAAATGTTAGGTTGATCCTACATAAGCAAAACTTGACTTTGTAAAGTCCTTAAAAAGAAATGATGTACAAGGACTATAAATATAGAAAGATCAAGCTTGTTAGGTTGATCTTATGATGTAATAGATAGGCTGCATCCGATCGTCGAAAGCACTTTGCACTGAAGTCGTAGTCCGCCAGAGAGTCGAGTCAACTCCGGGAGCTATCGAGGCGAATAGGAGTATGCAAGATAGTGAGATCTCGGGAGTTCGTAGACTTCGTGGGAAACGAAGAAGGATCATAGTGTGTCGAGAAGAGCCTCCTCGGGATCGTAGTGTCTTGAGGAAGTCATGTATTACGAATCGTGAGAGCGACTGCTTTATAAGCCGAACGACAATCTGCCGAAGCTAAGTATGAAATGCACTCTACGCTCAGAGTCGTAGAGTCTAGCGATGCCAAAGTCAAAGACAAGGATCGTAGACCACACTCTGCGATCGTAGAGTCCACTGAACAAATGTAGAGATCATAGTCGGACAAGATCAGATGAAGGAAACAAGCTCAAGGCAGAAGTCGTAGAGTGTCAAGATCTGATCTTGGGATTGTAGTGTCGCCTTTGTCAAGCATCTTCAAGATCGAGGTATGCGACCGCCAAGCATCTTCAAGATCGTAGTATCACGCACGGTCGAAGCATCTCTGCACGTAGAAGTGCATGTTACCAAGTGAATCAGAGAGTGCGAGAAATCGTGAAGTGTCGTGGATCGATCTTGGGATGGTAGTGTCTCGCATGCACGGGTGAATCGCAGAGTGCAGAACTACGACTCCAACAGTAATGCTCACAATGCTAAGTCAGAATCATAGAGCAGATACGGTTCTCAATGAATGAGCACTCCCAGAATATCCAAAGGTACGAAGCCTCTGGTTGGCACTGCAAAGATGTAATCCACAGAAGGGAACCAGAGAGCACTCAACGAATGGCATGCAGGCTAGCAGAAGAAGTAAGCATCAAACCAATCAGCATCAAGATTGAGTTGAAAGGTCGTTCGTGATGAAGTCTTCCACAAGATGATTCAAAGAAGGCTTCAGCAGTTGATTAAGGAAAAGTCAGCTAATGCAGTTGCTATCAAGAAAACAGAAGACAACGATCTTGGAAGCAACCAGGATCGTAGTGTTTGTCAGACAAAGAAAGAACTGATGGAAGGTGAACCGAGATATCTTTACGTCGTCACCAAGAGCAAGGCTAAAGTGATTAAGTGCAGGGTCAGTTCATTGATGATAAGTGAGCGGAAGATCACCAGGAAGAAGCAAGCTGGACGCGCCACAAATCTGAAGTGTCTTGATATTCAGAAGGGAACCAGAGCAAGGAATTAGGCCATCAGTATCTGAGAACAGTCGAAGCAAACAGAAGTATTGAAGCACTGCACAATACAAGGAAGAGGTGTTCTACATTGAAGATCCAATCAACACTCTTCAAGATCGTAGTGTTGTCTCCACCAGTCAACAAGACACTACGATCAGGTCCCTGAAGACGTGCATCAGAATCGTAGAGCTCGGATACCTGAAGATTAAGGCATTGGCAACGGTTCAATCTGAAGGGTAATTCGGACAAGTGCTTATTGAGAGCATCGATGCAAAAGGACAACCTCTGATCAAGAAATCAGAAGAAATAAAGTCTTGACACGCCCCCAGACGAAGAAAGTGATACATCCGGCGGGGTAGGTGAAAAAAGTGACCGTAGAGTCGGAAAAAAGTATGTCATGTCACATCAAGCGATCTACATCAAGCAACTTGAGATCTGTGAAGACATTTGAATAGCTTCCATGGCTACTTTCCAGCGGAAGGATTGGGAAGGTGTATAAATGAAGAAGAGCTTCAAAGATCAAAGGTTCTTTGGAGCGATTGAGTTTTGGAGAGAAGGTGGACGGATCGAATCAAGTAATAGTGAGTCCAGAGACTCACTCTACGATCCACCAAGAACACTCAAAAGTCAGATCAAGCAAGAAGTAGAAGTGTGAGTTCTACTATGTAGAAGTGAGAGTTCTACTACATGAAGAGTGTTCTGAACTGCCGAGAGAAAGAAGAGCATCATACCATCTGGATGTCCATCATGGGAAGACTCTAAGTACAATAGAGAAGATCTTATGGTCATCTTAGTAAGTCCATCATGGGAAGGCATCGAGTAGCAAGAAGGGAGATCACAAAAGCCATCTTGGTGTCAAGCTTGAGAAAGCTTCTAGATACCTTGCAGAAGAGCTTACAGTCATCCTAGAAGCCTCTCATGTGCAGCCATCAAGTACCAAGGAGAATGATCTTCAAGGCAGTTCATCAAGGGGTCATCCGGAGTACTTGAGCAACCTAAGAAGTTGAGCATCATGCAACACTCAACTGCTCTTCAAGGATGTTCAAGTTGAAGTCGCTAAAGATAGAAGATGTTCAGAGCATGAAGACATCTTAGCAATTTCAAGACCAAACTCCAACAACAACAACAACAACTCAAAGAAAGCTGGGGCTCGAGGGTCCTTGTGGGAGGGACTAAACAAAGCAGGCCAAAGGGTCCTTGTCCAAAGGGACTAAACGAAGTTCCAAGCCTGCTGGGCTTGAAGAGTTCCTAGGGAACTAGAGGAGTCCCAAGACTGCTGGCCTTGAAGAGTTCTTAGTGAACTGAAGTCCCAAGGCTACTGGCCTTGAAGGAATCATAGAGATTCAGGGTGCTGCCCTTCCTTAGTGGAAATCTTGCTAGTTGAAAGCAGAAGAGTGGATTAGGAGCTTGAGTCTCTGAACCACTTAAAACCCCTTGTTTCTTTTACATTATGTCATTTACATTATGTCTATAACTTCTATAACTGCTATGTATGTTTTAACTGCTTACAACTAAACTAACCCAACGAACAATGTTTGTATGATTATGAATATATCAATGAAGGGGGGGAATCTTTTACTTATTCTGCTATGCTTGAAAAGATTCTATGTTTGTCATATAATCTAATATGAACAATACACCATAAACCAGAAAAATATTTTGAAAGAAAAGAATCTATTCAACCCCCCCCCCCCCCCTTCTAGATCTATTGTGCCCTCTGGGATCTAACAATTGGTATCAAAGCAGGTTCTCATGCTGTATTCTAAACCTAATCGCTTTGAGTCTGATCCAAGGCACCAACATTGTTCTAAACTTAGTTTAGTAGTAAGTAACCTGTTATATGCAGAAGAGCTCACACGTTGGAAATATTGTGTATAGGTAAAAAATGTGTATACACCTGAAGCTGCTCAGATTGGTTCATATCCTCGATTGCTATATCAACAAGACCAATCCTAGCCTGCAGTCAATCTTGTAGTCTGAAGATCAGACGAGAGAAAGAGAGCAAGAGACATCAGTAACAAGGAGTAAAGCATTCATCAGTCTGAAAGATGAAGAGGTCACGCGTACGAAGAAATGCTGATCAAGTGGAGATAGAAGATCCTCTCAATCTTATGAGTGACCAACCAACAACCGAGTGCTGTCTCTGAAAACTCAAAGATGTCAAAGATCTTAATGCAACGATTCTCTTGATCTACATCTTCAAGACCACGACTGATTGATGAAAGGTCGACAAGAGCATTGTCGAAAAGGGCAAAAGTAAAAGCTATGCACATCAATACCGAACTCGGTGTATCTAAAGTAAATGACCGTTAAGAAACCCGACGGTAAAAGGTACAGTTCCTCACCATCATTAATGTATATATCATAGTTGCACCATCTTATGAACTATGACATGATTTCATCAACAAGTCATAATCTTCCTAAAAAGGTGAATAGAGAAAGTAGTTTAAAGATGGAAAATTCAAATGTCTACAAACTTTCTCTTTAACCAAGTTTTAGGCTGAAGATGACATCTTGAAGAAAATCAAATGGATCACAAGAGTATCACGGACAAATGAATCTTATGTTAAGTAATCATTCTTTGTTGTGTTAGTATGTGTGTACAAGCTTATGTTCTAAGTGTTTAACAACACACAGAGAATGATCAGTTCTACAAGAGGATCTTGTTGATTTGTAGAAACTGATCACATCCATAAATCAACTAGATACTCATAAATCGCAGAGTTGATTCACACTATGTGAACACTTAAACATTGTGAACATAACCCAAATAAATGATGAAATCATCATAGATAAAGAAGTCGTCATTAATTGTCAAATCCTACACACACTCACCGCTCTTGCATCTAAAATGTATTATCCCAAGATAGTTGCATGCATGAATGTCTGTTGGTGATAAACATGATGATTATCCAGATAAGAGGAATAGGGGTTTAGAAAACTAACCTAATAGGACCCATTCAACAATGGGGACCAAAAGTAGAAATTACTTGAACCTGCAGGTACTTGGTCAGTCTGACCACACTAAGGAATGCCGAAGCAGAAGACTTCATTCAAAAGGATTCAACCAGCAGAAGGCTAAGGACTATTCAGAGAAAAGTCTGATAAAGTTCATATATGTCCAAGCCTGTCCTTGAAGACCCTCTGAGCTAACCTGAATGGAGCTCACATTGATGCAAATCTGTATATGGGAGCATGCCATGCAGCAGAAGATAAAAGAGGATTCTATGTGCCCATGTCAAGAGAGATACGCTTTATGGAAAGGATCCTCAAGGGAAGCTCACAATAGAAGATCTTTGAGCTTGAGACAAAGGAGTTCTCTCACGGCGAGAACTTCTCAAAGCTAAGGACTGTCAAAGAAGACTACGTTCGTAGTGCTGTCAAATGATCGTAGAGTGATCAATCCTGAAAATACTCATCTTTACGATACAAGAAAGACTAAGCAACGATGATGATTCCAATCGAGTAGAAGTCTTTGTAGACCCTCAAATGAACATGAAGAAGGAATCACATCTATCTGAGATGACGACATCAACAATGGGGGAGCAGTGATCTGTTAAAGAATAACTGCATCATTAACCTGGAAGAGATGTACCAGCTACAAAGTCCCAAAACCTTGTGGCTGATGAACCAAATGAAGATCCATAGTCAGTAGGATCATCTCAAAACGAACTACTGATAACCCTTCAGCCACCTAATCCATAATCGTGAAGTGCCTACGATCAAACACATGATCGTAGAGTAAGAGTAGAAGGACACCACGATTTCAGCAATGCAGATACTTAAAGATGATAGAAGATCTTCCCATCAGAAAAGGTCTAATGAGATGTCATTGCAAACCACTAACATAGTATTTCATCTGGAAAGCGCCTCAGGGACAAACCTGACCCTTAGCTCTCTCTAAGAGGTTGGCCTTCCCCGAGCTACCTTATCCCGAAGGAATACTTGATCTAGTTCATCTCGGAAGAATCAAGTCACCAACGATCGTAGAGTTGAGTTTGAAAAGGACTAAACGATCGTGAAGATCGCAGCAATGATCGAGAAGACAACTCAACGATCGTAGTTCTACCAAAGGGTACTCCAGCTCACAAGGAGCATAAAGAATGAGACATCTGCTAAGACATTCAAGTTGAGGAGATAAGTTCGAATACATCAGTGATTGAGCTATGCTGCATCGAAGTAAGGAGGAAAGACGAAGCCATACACTGCAGTATCTCTCAAAAATTGATCATTGAGTAAACAAATGAAATCGTAGAGTCTATAACTATCTCATCATGTTACACTACGAATCAAAAGGTCAACGGTCAAAGCCACGTCAATTAAACGTCCACTCCTCTAATAACTGAAAAGTTGTGGGGAATTATAGCTCATTCATCGGGCAACGCAACCAATGGACAATTGACACATCAATGAGCATGCAGAGTTAGAAGGAGCGCCATAAAGACAAGTTCAAATCTGCAGATGGTTACCAAAAGATATCGAACCTTTCTCCTCCCATTTTCAAAACCCTAGAAAGCTTTTCAAGAGCAAAATCGCTTAACCTCCGAGCCTTACCAACCGCATACCATCTCAAGATAAACCTTTCTATATTTAATACCCACATTCTTCAAACTACTCAAAATAGAATCTTTGGCAAGTGATCACCGGTATTCAGCTTTTGGAACCAAATCGTTTGAGAAAATCAAAAGAAGTTCGTAGATATTCTCGAGCTTGTAAAGAAGGTGGATTTTCGTAATGCCTTGAAGCAAATACTGAAGTCTCATCGCAACTCTGGTTAAAGAATTCTACTCAAACGTCTCTATAAATTCGGAAACCCTTACTACCAAGGTTAAAGGTCAGTGTCTCAAGTTAAAATCTTTTGACCTAAACCAATGCCTAGGATTTCCTAACCAAGGCCTAAAGAACCTTGATAATGTCAACACTGAATTGACTAAGGAAATTATGGGGTATCAAAGAAACCCTAGTTTCAAGGACATGAAGAAGAAGGAGTTCCCTGAGCAATATAAGTTCCTTGCTGAAATAGTTGGAAAGTGCATACTATGTAAGAACACTGCACATGACACAGTGATCGACCAGCAGTTGAAAATCATGTCTGCAATAGTTTTGAAGAAACAAATCGACTTTGGATCTATCTTGATTGATCAGATCTCCAAATGGGTAGAGAAGACTGAGAAGAAGCCCCTGACCAAGGTATATCATGGAAGGCTGTTAAGTATCATACTGAAGAAAAAGCTAGGGGAAAGATCAAGGATGATGAGGAGAAGCCCCGAATGTGCACAAGGTGATGTCTCCACAACTATTTGAAAAGCGGAAGAAGAACCTAAGGAGAACAAAAGGTCGATGGTTGGGAGCGATAGTAGAGCCTCAAGAAGAAGAGGAAGACAAGAAAGGAGAGAGAGCTCTAAGTCCGGTGACTCAAGCAAATTGAAATCACACCACTAGGAAGAAATCAAAAGTGGTGAAAAGAGTCGGTGATGTGAAGAAAGCTCAGCCCCACCAAGGAGAGTCTCCTCCTTGAATAAGAGTAAAGAAGAAAAGGCCCAAACTCTTTGAGACCACAAAAGAAGAAGCAAAGAAGTTGCTTCAAGGGCGGTCAAGAAGAAAGCTAAGGTGGAGGACAAACCAAATTTTTAGCTTCTCAAATCAATACATCTCCGATAAGGAAAGGTGCTCTAGCCCCATGGCTAATACTCAGAGAAGCAACTCGATGAAGAAAAGAAATTTCGATCAAAGTGCATCCCCAAATGCAATCGCCCAACCAAATTTCAGAGAATGGGTCGAAAATGCTATCCAAGAAGAAGAGAAGAACATGTCCCTCAATCCAAGAGAGCTTTCATGATGACTCGTAAAGTGATGAGGACAAGGAAGAAGAATCGCCCCTACCAAAGTCCGATATTCAAATAAGTTTATCGATAAGGAAGTGGAGTCAGAGACTGAGGAAGAAGAAGAATCTGTCTCTCTAATAGTTGAACCTCCAAAAAGAAGAAAGAGCTACAAGCTGCAAGCCCAGTTTGCCTCCAAAAGGAACAGTGGCCAATCAAATGCCATCATTGAATTAAGTGATGATGAATCAGATCCCCAGTGAGAAGACGTGAAGAAGAAGCCGGCGGTGAAGAAGACGAAGTATCTAAGGAAAGTCTTGATGAAGAAAGTTCGGATAATGAAATTCAAAGAAGAAGAAGGATTCTGTTGGAGATGATCAAGAAGAGTCTCGAACATGAAATGCAACATGAAGATGATCCTCTCTGCTGAAGCCGATCTAAATGGTTCGGTTCCGAGAAGGAAGAAGGCGAAATGATTCCAACTCAAGATCGGGAATCGTAAAAACTCGTAACTCCACCCCTGCTTCTCTCACCGCAAGATTTATTAGGAGAATAGTAGTAGAAGTTCCCAATGAACCCTCGGAGACTCCTCCCGACGGATGGATAAACCATGGAGGTGAACAGATCGTAATAGTAAGAATGACCTCCTTTGACTTGGTCAAGAATCGGAACAACATGGAAATGGATCGCACAACCATTCTCTACAACCCCGATGATCCGCTAATGAGATGGTTCTTCCGATGGATGCCATGGCTAAAGGCCATTCATTGAAAAAGATGGAAGCTACTTCAGGTTGGTGTTATAAGCGGTTTCAAGCATGGAACTAGTGGCTCGAGAACTTTCCAAGAGTGAAGAAGTTTGCCACCAAGTCGATCACAAACCCGGCCCCACTTCAAGATCTATCGACATCTTTGAAATCTCTACATCCCTACGATCGTAGGGTGGACTCTGAAGGAAGAAGAACCATGTCCAAGAAGGCGATCGTGAGAGTCCGATCACTCTCTACGCTTATGATGTTCAAATCCAATCTCGTAAGTCTCCTTATGATCAAGCACCGCTAATGAGACACTCCATCATCCTCCACAGGCAATTGGTACTCCAAAATTGTTCAGATTATCCACACCTTTGAAAATCTGTCCAAAGATGACAATTGTAGAGTCTAATCCATTGCCCATACTGAAGCTACCTGTGACGACCCCAAATCCAGGTACTTGAAACCCGAACTCGGTTCTCCACGATACCATTTCTTTAAGCTGAATAATACTAAATAATAATACATTCGAACTTAATTTACATACATCAAAGTTTACTTCCCAGTGCACGTGACCTTCAAATACATTCCTTACAATACTTGAATAGATACCAATACAACTATAACCATTAACTCATAATACACACTTATTCGATCACTTTCCTTTTCCTTTGTTCGTGTTCTGAGCCTTGTGTTGCTCATACATAACTCGAAAACATTTAATTTAAGCAAGGATGAGCATTTAATGCCCAAACAAGTAATAGCAATTATATATAAGTTGAAAGAATATAAGTATTCTCTTTACATAACACTTCTACAACGAATTGAAAGTTGTGAAGTAATCAGTCTTGATAAAAAATTCACATAACAACTCTCTTCAAATTCTTTAAATTTGGCTCTGGCTCTACCTTGAATAAGGTTTAAGAAACATACTATGAACATTCTTTTCATTTTGAAAAGGTTTAGCGGAATTCTATCCTCAAACTGTCATAACTTACAGGCACGGAGGGTGATCACTTCATTGTACCCTCTGTATTGATCAATACTACATAACTTGAACGAAATTCATCGCTCACTCTATCGCTTTGTAGCAAAAAATCTTCCCATATAGGGATGTTCATACATGCACGGTTCCAAACCCAGAAGGTTTTAATCTTGCTCAACAATAATATGTAATTCAACATATATATACGGGTAATTGACAAAGGTGTATCAACATGTGAACAAATGCCATGATTATCCAAGTGGGGACACTTGTATAACCATTTATAGAAATCAATGAACAGAATATATATCTGAGCTAACATGTCGATAATCAAAGAGTACATAATGCATGACAGGATAGAATAATTCGAAACTTCTTACTCATGTCCATTGCATAAAGGAAGTGCAAAGGTAGGATACTTTTCGATTCAACGATTACAAATCTCAACTTAGGTTTTATCTCTTTATCACAACCTATCAATAATCAGATCATTCGTTCGATTAGAACAATATATCTTAACACATAGTACTGTCTATTACAGTCAGCACATAGTCCAATCACATAATCACAGTGATCATACTTTTAGTTCCTATTATATACTTGAAATATTTTTATACATTTTCAAATATCTCATCCATGCTCTTACAAAGAGTCTTTTCTTTCTTTTATAAGGTTCGACATTTGTTCGCTGCATCTGTAAACTTTGACTTTATCGGGTAAATCTGAGTCTAAGACTCTTAATCTATACCTCAACATCTCGTAAATATCGGACATTTTACTTTTAATCATTTTTGAATTTTCCGTAAACCGAAAATTTTAAAATAAATCAAATCATCACTCAAGGGCTTATAGTGATATAACTCATTATTATGGGTGCTCTTCATCAAATCCTCGAACTTCATAACCTGGGTTCTCTCTAGTCACTAGTTTGGCCATTATAACTTTCAAACATCTAATCATAATTAAATGACTTAAACATTAAACAATTCCATTATCATTAATAATTAATTTATATTAAACTATTAATGAAACCATTTCAAAATATAAAAGTTATTTATAATAACTCAAACTATTTTTAAAACATTTATATTACCCTTAAATGATTTTTAAAACAATTAAAATCATTTTAAATAATCACCATTAATATATAAATATTAATGTACTATTCATCCAAATATTAAAAGTCATTAATTATAACTTAAAATATTTTTTAAATCCTTAATATCCTCTTTAAATGATTTTTAAATAAATAAAACCATTTTTAAACTATTTATTTAATAATAATTATTAAATAAACTAAATATCATTAATATTATCTTAATATCATTAATATTAAATTATTAATGAAATTATCCTTTAAATATTAAAAGTTATATTTTATAACTTAAAATATTTTTAAATGCCTTAATTTCATTTAAAATGATTTTTATAATATTAAAATCATTTTTAAACTAAATTATTTAATATAATCATTAAATAACTTTAATATCATTAATATATAATTAATTAATGAAATTCATCACAAAATATTTAAAAGTCGTGGAAAATAACTCAAAATATTTTCTTATACCATAAAATAATTTTTCATGATTTTTCATGAATTAAAACTATTTTTAAATCATTTATTTAATATTATAATTAAATAAATAAATACCTTTTATATTTCAAAAATATTAAATATTTATGAAATATACTCAAAATAATTAAAAACTATTTTCCAGGACTTTAAAATAATTTTTCATAATTTATTTGGTATTTTTAATAATTAAAACTAATTTTTCTAATTTTTAAATTAATTTCGAAAATCGAAATTAAAAATAATTAAAGCGTCGCTAAAGGCCCTATATAGTGACGTAATCGCTTATAGGTGTTCTTGAGCCTACCCAGATCTTCATAAGGCGTAAGGCAAGGTGGGCTACTTTGGTAGTGAATAACTCTCTCATCTTAACTTAATTTGGACAATCTATAAATTGGATCTTGTAGAGAAAATACAAGACTACAAGATCCAACAAACATAACCTCTAAACAACATCATATCCGGGAGAAAGCGAACCTCAAAAAGTAGGCGCCAAAGTCATTCTTCACGAAACTTGACTTGAGGTGCCTACTTTAGACTCTCTATAACGTGGTGATCGTATATATATTTTTGTGCTCTATCACTTCTAGTGTGTAGAAAACATGTAGGACTACAACTACAAACCTTAACATCATCATAATAACATCGGATCGAACTAGAAATTATGGTCAAAGTCGACCACTGACAAAGACTCAAGAAATTTACGGATTCATTGGTTTTGATTTTAGTCAACCTGTTTTGATTGATTATAACATGTGATCTATAATAGATATGGCCTTGATTCTTTTTGAATCTTAAAGACCTCATAACATCTTACAAACACCAAAAGCAAAGAATAACCACGAGAGATATAAGGCTTGACATTTGCCCAAAAATATATGCGAATTGAGTTTTACAAAAGTTGGAAAAACTTTGATTTTGAGCACTTTGATGTTATGGGTCCCGAATTTAACAACTCGAACATTAATAGACTCCCTATTACACAACTTTAAACAATCAATTGCACCAATTAACATCGAATCGAAGGATTTCTAGAATTTAGGGTTTTACCTTTTCTAGCTTTGATTTCTTGATTTTGATCCTTTGATGCTTCTGATTTATTGTTGGTGTGAATGGGGCTTGATTATAGACTGATATGGTAAGGAAATTTCGTAGGTTTAAGCTTGAGAAAATGAAGCTAAGTGCTTGTGAATAAATAGGCCAAAATGGTACATTTTCTCTCTTAGATCCATAAAATAATGTATGAAATGATTGTAATGGTGATTGATGGTAATACTACATGACCCATAGGTGATTTCTAGATGGAATGGCCAGATTTTGTGGACATGTGGTAGCAATAAAGCATAATTAATGAAAATAATGCATTTCTCTCTTTAATCTATATAAAAAATATAATAGATACATTGGATGCTACACTTGGATAATTCCATTGTTTGCTAGCTGATAACATGGTAGGGTAAGCATGTTGGGCATTTTGTTACAAGATTCCATCAACAATGTAAGTAATAATACACTAAATAACCAAAAAGGGCATTTTGGTCATTTCACATATAATTTCAAGGGCATTTTTGTACAAGGCAATTAAATGTAATATTTTAACTATTAGATTATAATTCTTACCATTTACCAATTAATTTCTATCCTTTGGTAAATTAAAACATTTATACAATAATATCGTAATTAAACCCGATAATTTTAAATTAGGATTTTCTATAGAAAATTAGGGTTTCTTAACGTCATCAATTAGGGTTTCTAATTGACCATTAGGGTTCTCTAATTATCTGTGTATGTTACTAACACAGTCATTACAATCTCTAACTTCAATGGATTAAGGTTATAATAATTAGGGTTTGTCCTAATTATCGCCGTAAAAAATAGTAATTAGGGTTTTCTTCTAATTACCAGAGCATTCGTGTACACAAGAATTTCATATACTACAGTCATTTACTCGGTCATTTCTCATAAGCGAAGTTTAGGGTTTCACAAAGACGATCTTTGTCTTTATATAACCTAATCGAATAGTCATTCCTCAATAATATCTCATCAGCGATATACACAAGACATAATTATTGATCTTTGTAAAATCATTATAATAATAATATAATATTATTATTCTCATCTCTTGATCACAATCCCAATTCGTGGTTTGGATCTCATATCGACTTCTCTTTCGCATATCAATAATACTTGATTTAAATATTACGAACAATTCATATAATAAAATATATATTATATAAGTTCTAATTATCACTTCATATATTATTTCCAATCATGTTATCATGGAAAATAATTAATAAAAACATTTTAAACTACGTAAATTTATTACCATATAATTTGTGGTAATTAATAATTCTAAAATTATTTCTAATTTTTCAAGTAATAAATGTATTCGCATTTATTGTTCACTTTACTTGACACTTAGTCTAAATCATTAAATAAAAAAATAATTTATCATAAAATTTCTTATTTATTTTTATATAAATTCTCGGGTTATTACACTACCAATCAAGAGGATCAAAGCGCTTTGGAGCAGGAAACTCTTTGAAGAGCTCGATGATTTAAGCAAGAAGATATCTATGCTCACTTTGAAGAAAACACGTAAGCATAAAGGCAATGACGGAGATGATTCTTTCCAAAGACAAGCTTCAAGTTATCTTGGCCGATGTATCTCTCAAACTCCAAGAGAGAGATAACATCTATCGAAGGCCATCCAAGATCGTAAAGGCGAAGCTCTACAAGTTCGGAGAGGCTAATGCAAAGCAGATCGAAGCCCTCTCTCGACAAGATTGACGATCTGAAGCAGTCCTTCTCATGCAACTTGAACTCCTGACGGAAGAGCTAAAGTTTGAAGTTGCAAACTCCTCCTACATGATGGAGCAGCTTATGTCCAACATGGAGTAGCTCTCTCAAATGATTGATGACAAAAAGGGGGAGAAAGAGAGGCGAAGAAAGAAGAGGAGCAAGAGGCACCAAAAGAAGAGCAGAGGGTTAAGGGAGAAAATGTCAAAGAAGAAGAAGCAAATGAGAGACAGAGAATCATCATCGAGGGGGGGCACGAAAATGATGATACAAGTTCACAGTGTCAAGGAAGCCGGATCGAGAAAGGTGATGAAGGGGAATCAAGCAAAGATAGAAGGCCATCATCAGAGGGGGAGCAAGAAGCAGCAGCAGATGAGTAGGCGATCAACAAGCATCCGGAACCATACATGGAGCCAAGGAGGTATATATCTCTAGTCGATAGTATGTTCGGATCCGAGGATTTAGAATGTCCGAATATATAATTGCCATATTAATATAAATGACATTCATGATTAACTGTTTAGAAATACAGCTGCTCACTGTATCTAAGATTCATTCATAACATGCATATGCACTTATTGTTTTTGTCATAATCAAATAGGGGAGATTGTCAGGAATAAACATGTGAATGATATTCCTATTTATATATGATTTGATTATGATATATATATATGAATGAATATGCAAGTATGTTTGCATGAAGAAAAGTTGTTAAGTCCTTTGATAGATAATAGAAATATATGTACAAGGACTTAGAATGAATTGATCAAAAATGTTAGGTTGATCCTACATAAGTAAAAATGACTTTGTAAAGTCCTTAAAAAGAAATGATGTACAAGGACTATAAATATAGAAAGATCAAGCTTGTTAGGTTGATCTTATGATGTAATAGATAGGCACTGTCGATCGTCGAAAATCTTGCACTGTAAGTCGTGATGCGCCAGAGAGTCGAGTCAACTCTGGAGCTATCGAGGCGAGGAATAGGAGTATGCAAGATAGTGAGATCTCTGGGAGTTCGTAGACTTCAGGAAATGAAGAAGGATCGTGGTGTGTCGAGAAGAGCCTCCTCGGGATCGAAAAGTGTCTTTGAGGAAGTCATGTTCAATCGTAGAGACACACGCACTATAAGCAAGCCGAGCGACAATCGCCGAAGCTAAGTATGAAATGCACTCTACGCCAGAAGTCGAGAGTCTAGCGATGCCAAAGTCAAAGACAAGGATCGTAGACCACACTCTGCGATCGTGAGAGTCCATGAACAAATGCGGAGATCGTAGTCGAACAAGATCAGATGAAGACAACAAGCTCAAGGCAGAAGTCGTAGAGTGTCAAGATCTGATCTCGGGATTGTAGTGTCTGCACTGCCGAAGCATCTTCAAGATCGTAGGTCTCGCACCGCCAAGTATCTCGAGGGCGTAGAGTCTGCAGTACCAAGTTGAATCGTAGAGAGTGCGTAAATCGTAGAGTGTCAAGATCTGATCTTCGGGATGGTAGTGTTCGCAGACGGTGAAGTGAATCGCAGAGTGCGAACCACGACTCCAACGATAATGCTCACAATGCTAAGTCGAGAATCGTAGAAGCGTATCACGGTTCTCAACGAATGAGCACTCGAATATCAAAACGTCTGAAGCCTCTAGTTGGCTTTGCAAAGATGTAATCCATGAAGGGAACCAGAGAGCACTCAACGAATGGCATGCGAGGCTAGCGAAGAAGTAAGCACCAAACCAATCGACATCAAGATTGAGTTGAAAGGTAGATTCGTGATGAAGTCTTCCACAAGATGATTCAAAGAAGACTTCTTGATTGACTAAGGAAAAGTCACTAATGCGATTGCTATCAAGAAAAGCGAAGACAACGATCTTGGAAGCAACCGGGATCGTAGTGTTTGTCGACAAAGAAAGAACTGATGGAAGGTGAACCAGAGATTGGTCACCACCAAGAGCAAGGCTAAAGTGATTAAGTGCGTGGTCAGTTCATTAATGATAAGTGAGCCAAAGATCACCAGGAGAAAGCAAGCTGGACGCGCCATAAATCTGAAGTGTATTGATATTCAGAAGGGAACCAGAGTAAGGAATTAGGCCATCAGTATCTGAGAACAGTCGAAGCAAACAGAAGTATTGAAGCACTACACAATACAAGGAAGAGGTGTTCTACATTGAAGATCCAATCAACACTCTTCAAGATCGTAGTGTTGTCTCCACCAGTCAACAAGACACTACGATCAGGTCCCTGAAGATGTGCATCAGAATCGTAGAGCTCGGATACCTGAAGATTAAGGCATTGGCAACGGTTCAATCTGAAGGGTAATTCGGACAAGTGCTTATTGAGAGCATCGATGCGAAAGGATAACCTCTGATCAAGAAATCAGAAGAAATAAAGTCTTCGACCGCCGGAGACGAAGAAAGTGATACATCCGCGGAGGTAGGTGAAAAAGTAGGCCGCAGAGTCGAAAAAAGTATGTCATGTCACATCAAGCAGTCTACACCAAGCAACTTGAGATCTGTGAAGACATTTGAATAGCTTCCAACGGCTACTTTCCAACGGAAGGATTGGGAAGGTGTATAAATGAAGAAGAGCTTCAAAGATCAAAGGTTTTGGAGCGATTTGTTTTTGAGAGAGAAGGTGGGTGATCGAATCAAGTAATAGTGAGTCCAGAGACTCACTCTACGATCCACCAAGAACACTCAAAAGTCAGATCAAGCAAGAAGTAGAAGTGTGAGTTCTACTATGTAGAAGTGAGAGTTCTACTACATGAAGAGTGTTCTGAACTGCCGAGAGAAAGAAGAGCATCATGCCATCTGGATGTCCATCATGGGAAGACTCTAAGTACAATAGAGAAGAGCTTACGGTCATCTTAGCAAGTCCATCATGGGAAGGCATCGAGTAGCAAGAAGGGAGATCACAAAAGCCATCTTGGTGTCAAGCTTGAGAAAGCTTCTAGGTACCTTGCAGAAGAGCTTACAGTCATCCTAGAAGCCTCTCATGTGCAGCCATCAAGTACCAAGGAGAATGATCTTCAAGGCAGTTCATCAAGGGGTCATCCGGAGTAGTTGAGCAACCTAAGAAGCTGAGCATCATGCAACACTCAACTGCTCTTCAAGGATGATCAAGCTGAAGCTGCTAAAGATAGAAGATGTTCAGAGCATGAAGACATCTTAGCAGCTCAGCACCGACTCCAACAACAACAACAACAACTCAAAGAAGCCAGGGCCTGAGGGGTCCTTGTCCGGAGGGACTAAACAAAGCAGGGCCAAAGGGTCCTTGTCCAGAGGGACTAAACGAAGTTCCAAGCCTGCTGGGCTTGAAGAGTTCCTAGGGAACTAGAGGAGTCCCAAGGCTGCTGGCCTTGAAGAGTTCTTAGTGAACTGAAGTCCCAAGGCTGCTGGCCTTGAAGGAATCGTAGAGATTGTGGTCTTGCCCTTCCTTGGTGGAAATCTCGCTAGTTGAAAGCGGAAGAGTGGATTAGGAGCTTGAGTCTCTCGAACCACTTAAAATCCCTTGTGTCTTTTACATTATGTTATTTACATTATGTCTATAACTGCTATAACTTCTATGTATGTTTTAACTGCTTACAACTAAACTAACCCAACAAACAATGTTTGTATGATTATGAATATATCAATGAAGGAGGGGAATCTTTTACTTATTCTGATGTGCTTGAAAATATTCTATGTTTGTCATATAATCTAATATGAACAATACACCATAAACCAGAAAAGTATTTTGAAAGAAAAGAATCTATTCAACCCCCCCTTCTAGATCTATTGTGCCCTCTGGGATCTAACACATACCATTCAATACCATCCTGGAAAAGCAAACATAGTAGTTGATGCATTAAATAGAAGATCATATGCGGGTACGAGTGCATTATTGTCAACGCAAAGGCCCATTTTATATGACTTACAAAGGATGGAGATAGAGTTAAAGACTCCAGGGACCCATGTGATAATGGCGAATATACGAGTAGAACCGACTTTAATCGATAAAGTTAAAGTTGCTCAAGCTACAGACCTGGAGCTGATGCGTATGACGAAGAAAGTGCAAGAAGGTGCTATGCCGGAAGCAAGAATCAATGAAGGAGCACAACACACCGTTTGTAATCCATCTTTGGAGTACCAAAATGTATCGTGATCTTCGACATACATTTTGTTGGAGCAATATGAAGAGAGAGATAGCGGAGTTTATCTCAAGGTGTTTAACTTATCAACGAGTCAAGGCGGAGCAACAAGTATAAAATGTGACGCCCCCAAAATTAGGTATACATCACCCATTCTGAGTCGCCAGATACATGGTATAAAATTCAAATATAACTTTATTTATACAACTGTTGAGCTGTCGTATAGAATACGACCACAGTTAAATGTGAGTTTTAATACAAATGTATATAACTCTCATGGTGCCTCGATCACAACCTTACAATGGTACTTTACATAAAAGTATAGTCAAAAACTGTTTTAGAAATTAAAATCTTTGGGAAGTGCTCAAGAAAACCTTTCGTACATGGGAGGCCATGCGCTCAGGTTATAATAGATATCATATGTCCACGTAATTATCCTTGGTTGATTAATAGACCCCAAAAGAAAAATGAGAAGATTACTATCATCTTCTTTCCAATGGTGAGTCTTCTCTTGACATATAACTATCTCCACTTTGTCTCCAAGTGAATATTATATTTCAAATAAACTCCAAGATCATATAGGTAGTATTAGTAAATATACTCAAAGAAGTGGATGCGCACAACCCACATCTTATGATAACACGAGGTTGTATGTCATTAGACATCTTGTATGATAGTGGCAAAATACCCTTCCAAAGTTGGGTTCACCTCACCCTATTTGATTCACCAAATATAACTACTAAATGTTGTATAGAATACAACACACTTTTCTCTTGTTTAGGAGAACCTCCACGACTAGAGACCACTGTTCCATTCCCTGTTATCCCCGCTTCGACCCAAGCAACACTCTTTACAGCAACACTCTTATTACAGAAAGGAATTGTGAAGCGGAAAGGGTGAGCACAACTAGCTTGAAGAAAGAATATCATGACTAAAGATAATTAAATTATCAATAGCTTTCATCAATAATAAATCGTAGATTTAGAACATATGATAGATGATAAAACTTTTCAACCATAGTTGCAACGTGAACGAAGCAATCCATTAGAAGAGTCAAATAGACCATAAGGTCTATTATCTTCTATGTTAAAAGTCCACCAATAATGTTTTATCCATGTAAAATAAATCAACAGTTCCTGTCCACAATCATATGAATAACTCATAATTATAATTGTGGTTCTAAATTTCCTTTCGCAACCAGGACGAAGATAATTTTCATCACCTATCTTCACCTGAAACATCAGAAATCATGGTTATACCAAATCAGAATTCATGCTCATAATCATACTAATAAATTCATCTTTGTACTACGGCCAAAGATATTCATTAACAATTCATCTTTGCACTACATGCCAAAGACATACAACTGTATTTTAGAAAAGTCAAGTAGAGCATAATATCTACTATCTTCTACGAATTAAAAGTGTATAATAAATATTTTATCACTGAGACTCAGTTTAATAAATAATTCACATCATCGAATCACCCCTGCACTACGGCTAAGGATATTCGTTAATATCACATCCATGAATTTATATTTCAATTATTTGAGACTCATTTCGATAATCAATCCATATCTTTGAATTATCCATGCACTACTGGCTAAGGATATTCGTTAATATCACGACCACGAATTATCCATGCACTACGGGCTAAAGATAATCGTGTTTTCATCAACGGTCATGATCATGCCATAAAATAATTCATCTTTGCACCTTTGGCCGAAGAGAATCCATAGTCATAATCATACCAAAAACTATCCATCAATGCACTACGGGACAATGAGGACTTTTTCCACATCATTTGTAACATTACGGTCATGATTATACCGAATAATCCCTGGTCATAATCATACCAAGTCCATCTATGCACTACGGCCAAAGATGACTTTTAACATAATATAAATTTGAGGATGATGACAATATTATAAGCATTAATCAAACTAAATCAAGGATAAATATTAAAGACTTTAAATTTATCCAGACATTATCAATCACTTAATAAAATCATAATATAATATTGTTAATACTATAACAATATTTTAATCACTTCTTAAACTTATAAACAATTACATTTAATTATTTATACTTTTCCAAATAATGCATTTAATCATTCAAAATGTCATACTCATAAGATTTCATCACCAATAATCAAATTACTCATCAAAAATCAGATATACCTTATATAGGATTTCCAAGCCATAAAATCCTATTTACCAATTCTTCAACTCCACATAACATATTTAACTCATATGTTTCAGTAGCTAAACTATTTTCATGAAAAATACCAAATCGGTCCCAAAATTATTCTTTTCGGGATTTATATAATATAGCCCATATTGAATATATATTTTTCTTGACATTTTTAAAATTCATTTACTATTTTTCAAAAAATTAATTTCTAATTAATTCCTTAAGAAATTAGCTACATCACGGTTAACTCTAGAAATTCCCAAATCTTGGCAGCGTCTTACACATGTTAACGTGAGCTTCCAGTTTAAATTTCATGGTAATCGGAGTTATAGAACTCCGATTATAGCATTTTTTGTCGGAAAAACCTAAATATTGAAATGGTCATAACTTGTTCATTTTAAGTCGGAATGAGCTCATTTTTGGACATGAGGTACTTTGTACCATATACTTTCATGTCCCAAAAGGCCAGAATTTTTCTTACAAATTAAGTGGCCGAAACATCCCTTTTAAAATCGTGGCAGCAGCCTTTTTCATATTTTGCAGTTTTTCGTACTTTGCTAAAATCAGTCCATACGAAAATCTACAACACCTTTTCCAGTGATTCCACTTAGATAAGTTACAAAACTCATAGACCTAACTCTAGAACTTGACCACACTCAAAAATTTGAAATATAATAGGAGATATGGTCAATTGAATTTCATGTTCTATTTTCACCAAAATCTGATTTTTCAACCCTTTGTGATTTCTAAGAAACTTTCATGTTTTCACATAATAACCAACATAACTCATTATAACACTTACTAATACCACATATACCCATGATTTGCATTAGTCCAATGCTTTTATTATGACTTTCATCATAATCCACGTAAACAGATCATTTCCACAATTTAACAAGGAGTGAAATACAAAGGATCGTTAACCATGCATGTGGTAATCCACATAGACAGGTTATTCCAACATAATAATAAAGAATGGAATAACAAAAGGATTCACCATAAATACGATAGAGACCGCACAGACAGGTTATTCTCAACAAGATAATAAATACGGAACCAGGTCCGGCATAAAACGCACAGACAGGATATTCCAGCAGAATAGTACAGACGGAACCAGGTCCGGCGTAAAACACATAGACATGATATTCCAACAGAATAATAAAGACGGAACCAAGTCCGACGTACAATGCACAGACAGGATAGTCCAACAGAATAATAAAGAATGGAATAATGAAGAATTTCACCAAGTATAGGGTAGCTCAGCGTATCTGAGTTATTCAGCAGAATAATAAAAAATGGAATAACAGAAGTTCTCTTCATGAATACGAAAGAAATAATACCCCTTACGAGTACAACAAATAATATTTCCTACTATAATAATAATATCCTTTACGAGTACGACAATTATATCCCCTACCTTAAGAAGAAGAGTACTGGATATATGAGTAGTGAAGTAGCAGAATACTTTTCTTCTTTCTCTCTATAGTTTATCTCTACAGAGTTTCGGTGAATTAAGTAAGAAATAATGAAGGAATGAGCTTCTATTTATAGAAAAATGGACTGCATAGTAACTAACTCATGAACGGTCCAGATTGATTTACTTTAATCTTACGGTCCATATTTAAAGCAAAATCTTTTAAATAAAATATAATATATTCTATTTATAATCTAATAAAACGAATAACTTTATAAAAGATTTTACTATGCAGGCACTATACTATGCAAACACTATGCATAATAAAATATAATATATTCTAATTATTGTCTAATAAAAGCAGATAACTTTATAAAAATATTACATTTTATATAAAAAGATTTTATTATTAGCCTAATAAAAGCGAATAACTTTATAAAAGTATTCTGTTTTATATAAAAAGTTTTTCTGTTTTATTACATTAATAATACTAATAAAACAACACTGAGTGACTTATCACGTAAGCATCAATAATCAATATCTTATGTGCTACTATACAACCATATCGCCAGCATTATTCTTTGTACTTTTAACACCGGGTGTTTCAACAGTTAACGATAAAACTTCCGCCGTTATTTTCATAAAAACATTTTTGTCGTTTTCTCAATCCGATAATAATTCTGTTGTGGGTCCACCAATAATTGTACTGTCGTACGAATATTCCCCGACAAAAAGAATATTCCCCGACTAATCGAATATTCCCTGACACAACCAATATTTTATATCAACATGCTTACTTTGCAAAAAAAAATTCACATATTACCCTTAACTTTAAACTTTTATCAATTTAACTATTTACCAAAATAGAAAAATTGAATACTTTTATTTCATAAAATTCGGGGTCTCACACAAAAGGTTCATTGCAACCACTTGAAATTCCAGAATTAAAGTGGGAGCACATTACCATGGATTTCGTTACTGGTCTTCCCAAGTTTTCTCAAGGCATAGATGCAATTTGGGTCATTGTTGATAGATTGACCAAGTCTGCTCATTTCTTACCTATACGAGAAACTTATACACTTGAACATCTTACTCGTATGTACATAAACGAGATTGTAAGACTGCATGGTATGTCGGTATCCATAGTTTCTGATTGAGACCCAAGATTCACTTCAAGATTTTGGGTTAGTTTGCAAAAAGCTATGGGCACGGATTTACGATTTAGCTCAGCATATCATCCTCAGACGGACGTACAGTTGGAGAGGACTATTCAAACTCTTGAAGATTTATTATGACTAGGTGTCCTTGACTTCAAAGGAAGTTGGGATAAGTTCTTACCATTGGTGGAGTTTTCCTACAACAACAGTTATCAAGCAAGTATTGGCATGGCTCCATTTGAGGCGTTGTATGAAAGAAATTGGCGTTCTCCAGTATGCTGGGATGAGGTGGGTGAAGCAACGTTGTTGGGACCGGAGTTGGTACGTATGACTACGGAAAAGATTCAAACGATCCGACAACGTATAAAAAGCTCACAAGATCGACAAAAGAGTTATGCTGATCTTAATCGAAAGTACGTGGAATTCAATATTGGAGATCATGTGTTATTACGTGTTGCTCCATGGAAGGGAGTTACGAGATTTGGAAAGAGAGGAAAGCTCAACCCTCGATTCATTGGCCCATTTTTAATCCTCGATCGAGTAGGAACTGTGGCCTATAGACTCGCCTTACCGCCAAGTATGTCTCGTGTTCATAACGTTTTTCACATATCTATGTTACGTAAATATGTGAAAGTCCCAAACCACATTAATTAATTAGAACCAGACGAGATAGAGGAATATTTAACGTATGAAGAGTTACCTGTTAAAATCTTGGATAAGAAGGATCATATTCTACGCTCTAAAGTTATACCTCAAGTCAAATTTTTGTAGAGAAACCACGATGTTGAGGAAATGACCTAGGATTTAGAATCTGAAATGAAATCAAGGTATCCTCACCTCTTCAATATACCAGGTATGTACCCTAATTTCGAGGACAAAATTTTATAAGAAGGGGAGGTTGTAAGACCCCAACTTTTATGAATAAAGAATAATTTTCTCGAAATATATTTTTGAATATTATGGTGTGGATTTGATATAATGTTATAGTTGTGGGTAATATTTACAAATTTTGCAAAGTAAGCAAGTGGTTATATAATATTCGATTGGTCGGGGAATATTCGTTTTAACGAGGGAATATTAAATGCGGCGGCACAATCATTAGTGAACCCCCAACGGAAGTATTGTCGTAGTTAGAAAACAACGAGAATTATCTTTTTATAAAATAACGGCGAAAGTCTTACCAATTAAAAGCTGTTGAACTACCCGGTAGTAAAAGTACGAAGAATCTGGCGTGGTTGTATAGTAGCACACGGTATTGATTATTGATGCTTACGTGAGAAGTCACTCAGTTATACTCAATTATTGCTACAGTAATTGTTGAATCATATCTCTCATATTATTGATTCAATTATTGTTACAATATCATCTGCATAATATTTATTCTTATTAAATCAATAGTTGAGACGACAAAGTTATTCATATTATTATTTGCAATATTGATAATGTCTAGAAGTTCTGTCAAGGAGAGGTTTGGTCACCTAATTGCGAGCCAATAAGGAAAAAATCCTTATCGGAAAGCCCCCTCTTTCCTGGGAATGACTTGGTTGTTAAATATTGTGAGTTATAATATTAATGATGAATAAGTTGTGTTGATTAAAGATGAAATTGATAGTTCCATTGTGTTGGAATTATTAGTGTTA
This sequence comes from Panax ginseng, assembly GCA_020205605.1. Classification (NCBI taxonomy): domain Eukaryota; kingdom Viridiplantae; phylum Streptophyta; class Magnoliopsida; order Apiales; family Araliaceae; genus Panax; species Panax ginseng. The sequence continues at coordinate 42,146,682 of CM035127.1, read as the reverse complement.
ATGGAAATCGACATTTATTTCGATAATAATTGATGTCTGGAGGTTATATTGACCAATCGAGTAATTAATCAGATAAATGAGCAATTAATTGCTATTATTTCACATGCTTATAACTATTTGTTCACATGTGTGTACTATTGATTCACATTCATGTACTATTAGGGGAGGTGGTGCAAGATTGATAATACTTACATGACTAAATTAAAAATGGAGGTATAGTTGAAGGTACTATACTGTAATTAGTTTTTTCACATGATTATACTATTGAGTCACATGAATGAACTATTAATTCATATTATTTACTATTAGGGGAGGTGGTGCAAGTTTGATAATACTTGCAGGACTAAATTAAAAATAAAAAAATAAGAGGAAGGTATTATACTATAATATTTCGAGCTCCAAAACGTGCAATTATCGAAACTATATTTTTCTATAAATAGAAGCTCATTCTTCCTTCATTTCTCACCAATTCACAAAAGCTTTAGAGCAATTATTATAGAGAGAAATTATAGAGAGAAAGAAGAAGAGAAATCGCTACCTCCTTTATTCCAAATTATCCGGTTTTTCTAAGGTAAAAGGGTATTATTCTTTCGTATTCATGAAGAGAGTTTTTTCTTTCAATACTCATAAGGGTTGTTATTCAATTCTTTATTATTATGTTGGAATAACTTTTATACATCAATCTACCGTATACATGGTGAAATTCTTACATTATTCCATTCTTTATTATTACATTGGAATAACATGCATGCGGTTTTATCGCATGCACAGTGAATTCTGTTGTTATTCCATTCTTTATTATTACATTGGAACATCATGCATGCATGCGGATTCCGCATGACACAGTTCCATTCTTTATTATTCTGTTGGAACATCACATGCATGCGGATTACGCATGACTGGTTCCATTCTTTATTATTCTATTGGAATATCACATGCGTGTGAATTACGATGACCGGGTTCCATTCTTTATTATTACATTGAATAATAATGCATCTGACGTGGATTACCGCATGGCGGCAAAAATCCATTTGTGGTTTCATATATTCTATTATACTCAGTTGATTAAAGTTTTGGCTTCTATACTCCATGAAATTAGTGGAATATCCTTGATATTTGCGCTTCATCCAGTATCTTTTCATGGAAATATTCTTCTGAGCATTCTTGAATTTTACTCCACAAAGCAGTATCATGTTGACAATTTGGACGTTATTGATTTCTGGATAAATTAAATTATAAATCTTTACAAATTTATCCTTGAACTTGTTTTATTGAATTCTTATATCATTGTCATCATCCTCATGTTTATAATATGTTGAAAGTCATATGTGGCCTTTAGTGCATAGATGGACTTGGTATGATTATGACCAGGGATTATTCGATATAATCATGGCCGTAATGTTAGAAATGATGTGGTAAAAGTCCTCATTGGCCGTAGTGCATTGATGGACAGTTGTTGGCATGATCATGACCATTGATGAATACGAATATCCTTGGGCGTAGTGCATGGATAATTTGTTGTCGTGATACTAATGAATATCCTTGGTAGTAGTGCGGGGATGATGTGGTTTATTTATTAAGCTGAATCTCAGCGATAAAAGTGATGAAAAACCTTTTAAATCATAGAAGATAGTAGATTTTATTCTCTACTTGAATCTTCTAATGGATTGCTTGTTAGATTCTTGATTAAACTTGATGTTTATTATATTTTATCGGTTTAACTGCTTGTTGAAGGCTAATAATAATTTATTACGCATTATCTTAGTCATAATATTTCTTACTGGGCTAGTTGAGCTCACCCTTTCTTTCACTGTTCTCTTCAGGAAATGAGAACGTAGCCAGGACTAGTCGGAGAACGGAGTGACGGTCCAGATGATAGCATTAGTAGTCCTCACTATGCTGTTAAATAGTGTTACAATAAATGTATTGAGGACTCCATTGAGTGTGGATATTGTCTAGATGACAATATTCTTATTAAAACTCATAGATTATGTTTTGTCGTATTTTACAAGACTGTTGTATAATAAAGTTGTATTTGATTTTTGTACCATGTATTTGGCGACTCAAGATAGGTGATGTATACCTATTTTGGGGGCGTCACAACGTTCATTACAGCTTTATAAAATTTTATTGTTATAAGTGACCTTACTTATTCAATGTTTAAGTAATTACATTCCAAGCAATCTCAAACATCCATTCAAAGTGTGTACGATTTATCGTATTATTAAACTTACTTTGTGTTTACATTTTTGTAACCTTTTGTTAACTTTTAATTATTAAACTTAAGGCTCTAATCATCTTTTAAGATGTTACTTTAAGTTTAATTAAGGTCATAATTCACCTTCAATCAACTTACCTTTCTTTTGTATTCATATCTATTCTTCTCGCTACTTATAGTCTTGAGCCGTGAATGTTGTAGTGTCCTTTGTTATTTGTTAGCATTGCAACAAGATATTTCGATGTAAAATCCCAGATTAGGTCTTTGTGGCGCCACTTTCTTAGGCTTGGGAGGCGCTATGGCGCCGTCCCTGAGCCTTTGAAATTTTTTAAGTTTTTTATTTCAAATTCTTTATGGGCTCGTAACTTAGTCATTATAAGTCAGAATTGGCTCATTCAAAAGTCGTTATCTCACATATCTCGCATACTTCGATTTCATTTGGACAAAATAAGTTTTTGAATCCGTTAACATTAAATTTACTGTTTAAATTTTTTATTACGCGTTCGTTAAACATTCGTGAACGTTCATAGCTTGTTTCTTCGTTTTAAGTCGGACTTCAACCATTGTTGAGTCCACAATTCTTAAATGCACAGTTCTACGATACGCCATCGAAAACTAAGTTTTACAAGTTAAAAGATGACTTTTGACTATCATTCCGAGAATTTTACGATTTCGACAATTATTGTTTAATCTCGTAAATTTCACCATAACTTCGTTACTTGAGATTTTTACTCCGTTCAAAATGGATTCATTCAATTATTCATACATCTATCATCCTAACCAAGAATATAGCATCTAATCCTATATACAATGGTTTTAAACTTGTCCATCAACAACATGTGATAAATTTTTATGTTTTCTTCATTATTTCTTACTTATTTGATTATAATTCCACTTGTAACATGGTTATTAATTTTTAAAGTCCACTAATAGCCATCCTTGTTACTTCTTAAGATACATTCTCCACCAATAATCACTTCTCTATCAAGATTCAAATTGAAGAGATGAAGATTAAAGGTTCAAGTTTCATTACCTTTTGATGTTCTAGCTTTCTTCTTCTTCTTTGATTACTTGAAATAGCTCTCTCTTTTCTCTCAATATAATACTTTAGGTGTTGGTGAATCAAACAACTAACAATTGACAATTTAAGCTTTCTATTTATAGAATTTTCAAAGTAGGGGGTAAAATGGTCAAAAGGCCACCCAACCTCCTTACTATTCCACATCTTTATTATTCCAAGCTTGCAAAGGAAGCCACAACTCTTGCTTTGCCACCAAGTGGCCGGCCATAACTCACCATGGGGGCCCACATGGGTTGCCCCATGGGTTTTACTTATCTAGTGACCCAACGGTTCGATCCACGAGTTCGATTCTTGGTTCGGGCTTAAGTTCAATTCAATTTGGGCCTAACCTTGGGCTTGAATTAAATTATCTTTGGGCCTTGATTAATTTTGTCATTGGGCCTAAATGATCTTATATTTGGCTTGCCAAAGTTCACCTTCAAGTTCTACTAGTCCATTAATAATGGTTTGTGTTTTTAACGTATAATCCTCGTATTCTTCTCATATACTAGTTCGTATAACATTCATCTTATATGTTATATTATCTTTCGTATATAATTGTACAATACCTTGTATTATACTCGTATTCTTTCCCGTATAATAACTTCCTCATTATACATAACCCTTAAGTATTCAAATCATCACTTTCCCTAACATTCTCGAATTTGAGTACGCAGACAAAAAACTACGTTTTCCATAACTGAATTATTATTAGATAATCCATCTTTCCTTAAAATTCTATAATTATTATTTCCCGGAAGTTCAAAAAAAATAATTCCCAAGCATAAATGGATGAATAGTGTTTTTCGGAGAATTTCTCGGAAAGATTTTATTTTCGTCTTGGAAATTCACACACTTTATTTCTAGCACTTAGCCAGAATACTACTATCATATCTCTCTTTTAGGTTATAGAATAACCTTCATTTCGCTTGCTCGTTATAAATAACATATGATATAATTTTATTCAATAAATATTCAAATAAAATTAATTTACATTATAATCCGATTTTCTCTGTTGTTATATTCTTCCCCCCTTATAAGGATTCTATCCCCAGAATCTCAACCTAAGTTAGTCAAATAACTGAGGGTAATTCTTCTTCATCTTTTCTTCAAGTTCCCACGTTGCTCAGCATCGTGGTTTCTCCATACTACCTTCATAAAATGTATTACTTTATTCCTTAGAACTTGTTCTTTTCTATCAATGATTTGAATAGGCATTTCTTCATATGTCAAGTCCTTTATATTCTATTATGTTCTTATAATCTGGCTTATAAGGACGTAACACAGATACATGAACACATCGTGTATGCGTTCTAATTCTGGAGGTAATGCTACCACATAAGTTACCTCTCCTACCCTTTTCAATATTTCAAAAGGTCGTATAAACCTTGGACTTAATTTTCCCTTCTTCTCAAAGAGTATCTTTCCTTTACAGGGAGATACCTTTAGAAACACATACGAGCCTACTTCAAACTCTCTTCTCATTCGATGAGGATCTGCATACTTTTTCTGTCTGTCTTGAGCTGCTACCAGTTGCAGTCGTATCAACTTAACTATATCCGATGTTTGCAGTACCATTTCAGGTCCTAGCATACAGCGTTTTCCTATCTCATCCCAACACGATGGTGTTTTGCACTTCCTCCTATATAATGCTTTGTAAGGCGGCATGCCTATGCTTGCATGATAACTGTTGTTATAAGCAAACTCTACTAACGGTAGATGATCATCCCAACTACCTTTAAAATCCATGACGCAAGATCTTAGCATATCTTCTAACATCTGAATTGTTCTCTCGCTCTGCCCATCTGTTTGTGGATGATAAGTTGCACTTAACTTCAACTGTGTTCCCATCTATTCTTGCAGACTTCTCCAAAAATTTGATGTGAATCGTGGATCACGATCCGAAACTATTGAAATTGATACCCCGCGTCTTGAAACGATTTCCTTAACATAAAGTTTAGCTAATTGATCTAAGTTAAACTTGACTCTTATTGGTAAAAAGTGAGCCGACTTCGTCAACGATCCACTATTACCCAAATAGCTTCGTATCCTTTCTGTGTAGTCGGAAGTCTTACCACAAAGTCCATTATGATATGCTCCAACATTCATTCTAGAATTTCCAATGATTGTAACAAGCCATTTGGTCGTTGATGTTTTGCCTTAACCTTTTGACAAGTTAAACACCTACTTACATATTCTGTTATCACTCTCTTCATGTTTGGCCACCAAAAATTCTGTCGAAGGTCTTGATACATCTTAGTACTACCAGGAAGAATCGAGTACCTTGAACTATGAGCCTCTTGCAATATTTCCTCCTTCAATTCTGTTTCACTCGGAACCCAAATTCTTCCTTCAAATCTTAATAACTCCTCATTATCAAGACTATACTTTATTTCTTCTCCATCTGCTAGCCGTTTCTTCATCTGGTTACACTCATCATTTCTGAGTTGTACCTCCTTGACTCTCTCTACAATGGTAGGTCGAGTCTCCATTGCAAATAGTTTCTGACCCGATTTACTCGATAATCTTACCTCTAACTCCATTTTAGTCATCTCTGTTATTAACTCAACTTGAGTCGTTAACATAGACAACTTTTTCCGACCCTTTCTACTTAAGGCGTCGGCCACCAAATTCACTTTTCCTAGATGATACAGAATATCACAATCATAATCCTTTATCAACTCCAGCCATCTTCTTTGTCTCATATTTAAGACTTTTTGTGTGAAGATATATTTTAGACTTTTATGGTCCGTGTATATCTCACATTTTTCCCCATATAGGTAATGCCTCCAAATATTTAAGGTGAATACCACCGCTGCCAGTTCCAGATCATGAGTAGGATACACTTTCTCATAATCTTTTAACTGTCGTGATGCATACAAAATGACATTGTCATGCTGCATGAGTACGCAACCTAGTCCTCTATGTGAAGCATCGCTATAAACTACAAAATTCCTTGTATCATCGGGTAGAGATAATACATGTGCTTCACTCAACTTTTTCTTCAGTTCCTGAAAATTGTCTTCAAACTTCTCAGTCCACACGTACTTAACCTTCTTTCTTGTCAAATTAGTCAACGGAGTAGCTATCTTAGAAAATCTTGGATAAATCTTCGATAGTATCCTGCTAACCCTTGGAAACTCCGTACCTCTGTAGGTGTTTTCGGTTGTTCCCAATTAATCACTGCTTCCACCTTTGCTCGATCCACTAAAATTCCATCTCTGTCAATGACATGCCCTAAAAATTGCACTCTTTCAAGCCAAAAATCTCACTTAGTGAATTTCGCATATAACTTCTTCTTTCTTAGTGTCTCTAACACTAATCTTAGGTGTTCAGCGTGATTTTCTAGCGTCTTAGAATAGACTAGAATATCATCGATAAACACTACAATAAACTTGTCCAAAAATTGTTTAAACACTCTGTTCATCATATCAATGAATGCAGCTGGTGCATTCGTTAACCCAAACGACATTACCAGAAACTCAAAATGGCCGTAACATGTCCTGTCTGAACGTCGTCTTAGGTACATCCTCCTTCATGACTTTTAACTGATGATACCCTGTTCCCAAATCTATCTTAGAAAAATACTTTGCCCCTTTCAATGGATCAAAAAGATCATCGATCCTGGGTAATTGGTATTTATTCTTTATCGTTAGCTTATTCAACTCTCGGTAGTCAATACAAAGTCTCAACTATCCATCCTTCTTCTTTACATATAGTATCGGTGCTCCCCACGGCAAAACACTCGGTTAAATGTATTTCCTATCTAACAATTCTTATAGTTGAACCATCAGCTCCTTCATTTCTACTGCCGTCATACGATACAGTGCCCTTGAACCTGGTGCCGCTCCTAGCACAATATCTATTACGAATTCGATCACCCTATCCGGTGGAAGACCTGGTAATTCGCTTGGAAATACATCCACGAATTCATTTACTATATGTATTTATTCCATTGTTGCTCCCACTCACTGGGTATCAACAACATGACACAAATAACCCACACATCCCTTCTTCAACAATTTCCTAGTTTGTGTCATGGTAAGACAACACGAACGTCTCGGTGACTTACTACCGTAAAACACTAACTTAGGTTGTTTCAATGTTCGGAGGTTTATACATTTCTTTTGACAATCTATAATTTCTCCATGGTTAAACAACCAATCCATCTTGAGAATTACATCTAATTCTCCCAACTTTATCGGCAATAAATCTACCGACAATTTATAACCACTTATTTCTACACAACAAAGTCTATGAATATGTTCAACATGGATTATTTCTTCATTTGCTACCTTAATATTTAAAGGTATAGGAAATCTTTCAGGAAGTAATCCTAATCGTCTAGCAAAATCACATGTTATAAATGAACAAGTAGCACCCGAATCAAACAACACATAAGCATTTATATCGTTGATTGGGATAATACCTGCAACTACATCTCCCGATGCAACTGCATCTTGGACCTTCATATTAAAGGTCCGAGCCATCGGCCTACTCATCTGAGCTGGACCACTAATAGATAAATTACCACTATTAATGCCCTTATTACAATCCATCCCCTTCTTCGGGCAATTCTTCACCATGTGATCAGTTGATCCACATACAAAGCATATATGGCTCTTCTTCGGACTTGGACAGTTAGGCGAAATTTGCCCTTCTTGTCCACAGTTGTAGCACACGACTTTACCCTTGAGACAGACTCTTAAATGAGTCTTCCCACAGTTCTTACATGCCTCCATCCTCTTCTCAGGATCTCCTTATTTTACTCCGGTATTTCCAGAGTTAAAAATCTTCCTCTTCTGTCTGTTTCCACTCTCGCTGTCTCCCCCGTTTTTCACTCCCCCATCCACTCTACTCTTATTCTTCTTCTCTCTGTGGTATTGGCTTAAAGACTCGTTACCACCCTCTACAATTATTGCCTTGTCTAGAACGGTTCCAAAGGAATTACTTTGAAATACTGATATCTGGCTATAGAGCCAGGGTTTCAAGCCCTGCTCGAATCTTCGTGCCTTTCTCACCTCTGTATCCACCTGATGTGGAGCAAATCTCACCAGTTTATTGAACTTGACAGCTATTGGGGAATGATCATATCCCCTTGTTTAATTTCTAAGAATTTCATCTCCATCCTACCCTGCATACTCGTGGGAAAATAGTTCTCGAAGAATATCTCCTTAAACTGTGTTCACGTAACCACCTCCACTCCAGTCCTAGCCTAGTTTACCTCCTACCAGAAGTTGGCCTCTCCCTTCATCATATAAGGAGCAAAAGAATTCTTTTGCCCCTTTTCAACATTTGCAATTACAAATGCCTTTTCAATCTCTTTTACCCAAGTTTGGGCTTCTATAGGGTCCATGGTTCCATTAAACTCTGGCGGACCTACACTCTTAAAATCCTTATATGCAGTAGCACGTACTACCGCAAGATTAACTGGTATATTTTCACCATTTCTATTAAAGGAAGCTGTTAATAAGTTAACAAACTCCTGCATTGGGTTAATAGGTCCCCCTTCTTGTTGATCTACATTAGCTTCCAGATTTCATTGTCTTCTTCTTGGCGGCATCTTTCTGTTAAAATTAATAAAAGTTCATTATTACTTCCTTCTTATTAATTAATTATTATTCATTTTTTAACAATAACCCAAACTCATTACAAAACATTTTCAATAAAATTATTATATTGATATGCTTCCTTCTTTGTAGTATAATACGACATCGTTCACCATTACATAGCCTTAGCTAATTACATTACTTTCCCGTAATCACTTTCCAAAAATTGTGATTTCCAAAAGACTACCCTTTGATTATACAAAAGAGTGTTTTACGTCACTACATAGATATACAATATTTACATATCTATTTCTATTCTAGTTATTAACTAGATTACATTTGCCTAATGGCATTTGCAAAATCTGCTTCGGCAAGACTGGCCACCATATCTCGGTTGATCGTATGCCAAGTCTGCCCTGTCTCTACGGGATAGTCAACAACTTTTCGCTGATAATCCTCATGAGAACACCTATGAATATAGGACATCTTACAAATCTTCTGCTTCTTGGCCTTTAGCTCCTCTCTAAGCTCAAATGCCTCATGTGTTTAGCTCGTGGACTTTGTCCTTCGCCAAAAATTTCTCATCATGTTCCACCTCCCAAAACGTCTCCATGTCCCTCTTGTCCACCAAGATGTCATGGATCTCCTCTTTAATTCCTTTACCTCTTTACCTAACTGGATATTCCTATCTAACACGGTCATGAACAATGCCTTCATTGACTCTCCCGGTGTCATCTCATCTGTAGGTATTATCGTATTAAACGATACTAACTCTACCTCCTCCCCGGGCATTCCATCGAACAAGGATGTAAACCCTACGTTCTCGGAATCTTCTGACTCAACCACCACCACCATTGGCACCTCAGCTACGGGTGTCGGTAAAATCTCTATCTGATTCACGGACTCTTCACTAACCACATGTATATCTCTATACATCATGTTATCTCCTGACATCTACAATATAACAAATTATCTTGATTAGTAAACAACATTAGAATATTATAAACACATATCACATTTAATACATTTTAGGATTAACTTCATCTTTTAATTGAAAAAGTTTGGTGTTCGTGGACATAGTTTGTGTTCGCGAACAAGCTTAAGCTCAACTTGTTCGCGAACTCGATCATGTTCACGAATAGTTCGCGAACACCAAACGATCCGAACTCGTACATAGTTGTTGATTCAATCAAGTTACTTGAACATGTTCAAGTTCGACTAAAAGTGTTCGAGTTCGGTTCGAGTTCGACAGAGTTCAGTTCGGTTCGGTTCGTTTGCAACTCTAGATTTAAGTACTAGGATTTAGGGGTGTCACACCATCCATAACCCTTGGCTTTACTCTTGGCTCAAGCCAAACCAAGCCTTTCAAATCCTAGGCTTAAACTTTTGGTCAACCCTAGCCACTTTCCAAAATTCTTAGCCAAGCCCTAGAATTCCTAGGTTTAGTTAGTCCAACTAATTTTAGTTAGACTTTTTCTTATCCAATTAGGTTTTCTATCTTTTTTCAGTTGCTATTCATAATCCGCTCGGTTAGCAGAAAAATCGACTTTCGATAACCCAATTTCGCCACCGATCCCCCTTTTTCGAAGAAACGCTATGTCGTAATTCGAAATTTTGAAAAATACGAGTTTGTGTTTTTAGCGTGAATAGTATTTTTACGTTTTTTTTCAGAAAAAAAATTATTTTTCACATTAACCATAAGTCACATAAAACTCAAATTATTAACAAAATCTCATTTTATTCAATAATTTCACATATATCTTATTTACAAAGATTGTTTAATCTTCGCGATCATTACATTTACCTTAGCAGATCGGTGAATAAAATCAATTAGGGTCTTTGCATATGAAATTTTGGGTAAAAACCGAGAGATGAGAGTGCTTTAAGCGAAGTGATATCAACGAGTTCTGAGTTTAGGATTATCATTCATATCGGCAACCCTAGGATATCAACGGACGAATTTAGGAGAGTAATTAAATTGTAAAGCTCTTACCGACTCGAAGTCGAGACGCCCATATCTTAGCGTTTTTCCTCTGATTCCTCTGAATTTTTCGAGGTAGAATGGTTTTCTTTCAAGGAGAAATAGGAGGATATTAATCGAGAAACATGTGATGTGAGGAGACAGAAACTAAAATCTCAAAATAAGGAGTAGTTAAATAAGTATATTACTTAACCAGGTATGTCATTTACCCGGTATGCTTAGGATCATTACTGATATGTTTTCATTCAAGTTGTTATCGAGTTTACAAATAATAAAAAATAAAATAAAAAAACTTATGTTTAACATCTAATTACTAAGTTGTCTTCATATTAATTTAATTTTATTATGTTTATAAGCTAAAAGTATAATAAGAATAATAAAAGACGATCTTATATTATTTAGTTTTTTATCTAAATTCGTTTATTTTTAATGAAAAAATTTATAAAAAAATAGTTAATTAATTTTTTCATTCATTTCTTTTGTTTTTTTCCAAAAAAGTCGATAACAAAGGAATTGTATAGAAAACTTTAAAATTTTAACCTATTTCTTTTCTTTTCAATTCATTTAAAAATTCAATAACAAAGTGTAAGAGTAATATTATATATCCACCCAAAACTCAGATTCCATTTGTAAACATAAAATATCACGTTCTAATGACAACAAAAGTTCATGTGAATATCCAATATAGATCTAATAAATATAACATGTACAACTTTGACTTTCTGGCTCCTTCATGTTAAATTAGACTAGAGAGTCAAGGACTCCACATCACGATATAAACATTGTCCCTCAACCTTTTATTTTCCGCTCACTTATTAGTCTTATTTTCTCCTCTGTTTCCCACAAACACATACAATGAATGTAAGTCATTTTATTTCTCTTAATTGAGTATCTGTAAAGTCTTAATTTATGTTTCTCTTTGTGAATTAATATCAGTATGTATATATAGGGAGGAAAACGGAGCGGTCAGATTCCGGCGTTTGGCAACTGGGATTACGTAAATGAGCTGCCAATTACTCAGTATTTCCAGAGTGCCAGGCAAGCTGGCTTGATTCGTTACTCTTCTTCTTCCGGTGAATTGGATGAACGAAACGACGACGTTGGCTTCAAGAAGCCTCCTGTCCACTCAGTTGTTCCGTCCCAAAAGGTACGTTTGGTTGGAACTATTTTGACCTTCCTGGTATCGATTCGAATAAACATTTTTTCTTCTATAGGGCTATTTGAGGGCAAAAAGATAAATGCGTTCTTTTTTTCAGCCTTGGCACTCAAATTTTTTTCTTCTTAATTTAGAGGAGGGAGTTTGAACAAGTAAAGTATTTGAGCCAAAAACTCTTGATAAAATAAATATTGTGTGTTAAAGATCTTAACGCAATAAATTAAATTAGCTGAATTAGTGTTGATTTATTTAATATAATACCTAACATAACTTTAAGCTATGTAAGGAATAAATTTTATTACATTAATAGGCAGGGCAGCGATCACGTCACGTGAATTCATGAAGTGTTATGTCACATATATTATATTAAATAGATTAACATTAATTCAGCTCATTTAATTAATTGGGTTAAGATCTTTAACATTAACATTAACCTGTCAATATTTTCTTTCTCTTTATTGTAAGATTTGTAATCTTACTTATAGTGTTATATTTAATTTTGGGAGATTCGAAAATTGTTAAAATTATTATATAATATGTAATTTTGTTTTTTTTATTTATTAAAGACTAAGAGATCTCATCATCTGCTACCCAGATTTTAGTTTTATTGTTTTGGAGGGTTGGTAATGTACAAAGCACCAGTTTGTCACAATCGGGTGTGGGTGCAATTTGGATAAGTATATCAAAATTTTGGAATACGACTCAATTGACTCATGATATAGCTCAAGTTTATGCAATTAGTTATATATATCTCTTTAATTTTTAATATTTTATCACTTATCTGTCTTTTATCTATATTAAAAAGTATTAATTTTTTCTCTTTTATTTCAAAAAATTTGGTAATCTTACACTTTCCTACTTTTTAATTTATTTTTTTTAATATTTTGTAATTATATTTTCTGAATTTTAAAAAAAAATTGTATTATATATCCTAAAGTTAATATGGACACTAGTTCACAATAATTTGGGAGAAATAAGATCACCTGATAAAAACACAACCCAATTTAAGGGTATTGTTTCCTCTAATTAGAATAGCAAATTAAGTCAAGTATGCGGATAAAAATATTCGTAAATTGTGTCATATTTCAAGTCTTATAAATATTTTTTTCTAATTTAATAGAATGAGCTGACAAATTTATCAAAAACTAATCTGATAAGGGTAGACCGTAGACATTGTAAGATTTTAAATATCACGAGTATATTGTCAAATCGAAGTCGATAGACATATGAGGCAATAATTTTATAAATTTGTCTTCTTTTTTTTTCTCCTTTAATATTTTCAGTCCTTACCGTTATAATCATTATAAAGCTTGGAATTAGACAGGTAGGTATTATTATATCAAAGAGTCCTTTTATATGGACATATTTATTAGATATTTTTAATTATTTTTTTTTGTTTGTGACTCTCAAAAACTGTATAGTATTTATTTCAACTAGATTTTTTATAAACTATAGTGTTTTAGATGTAATTTGGATACATATACAAAAACAGGGTTATACAGATTGTACAACCATATATGTTCTTGTATATGTATTTAAATTACATCTAAAACACTATATTATGTAAAAATTCCTGTTGGAATAAATATTATACATTTTTTGGGAGTCACAAGCAAATTTTTTTTTTATTAAAAATGTCTAATATTCCGGTCTGCCAAGACTTATTGTATATCAAATATACATGTCAGCACTAACATTATATATTTAATTAATTAATAATATTATATAATTTTTTATTTTTTTATTTTTTTTTTTGCTAGTTTTATGTGAAATTTATCATTCCAGACAGGGATAAATTCCAAGACTTCTTGGTGTTCAAGAAGTGGACTTAACCACTATACCAAAGGAGGCTTATGAATATTTTGCTTATTTAATAATTAAAAACAAAAAAAAAAGAATTATTGAAGTAAGATATATTTAGCAAAATATATAACATGCTTAAATAACCATATTAGATTGTTATTAAATATGTCAAAAGTTTATTTTAATTATACGAGTTTAATTGTATTAAATGTATTAACCTGTTTATAATATCTATCCAATACATTAAAATTTCTTGTTAAGCATGTTAACTTTTTACCATACAAAAATTATCTAGATTTAATATTAACTCTCTAATTACATATTATGTTCACATATTCTATTATTTGTCGCATCCCAAACTTCTACCACCCCTAACAATTAAGGTTTTTTCTATTACTAATTTTTTTTAGCGTTTGCGATTATTAAACCTCTAAATGGTATCACTTTTAGTACATCACATTTAAACTCTAAATACTATATTTGTGAGCTAAGAGTTAAAAAATAAAATTTTCTATGAGCATTTTGCAAATCAAGTGTCTATAAGCATTTTGCAGACAAAGGAAAACAACAAGGACTGGCCGCGTGTTAAGGAACAGAAGAAGCAAGTGGGTAAGGCTCAGTTCCAAAAGCACAATAAAAACAGTGGTTCAATTCTTGCCAATGTCAAACCGGTGGATGAAGATCTTTACAAAATTCCTTCCGAGCTCCTTGATACTTCCAAGCGGGTAGGTCCCCCTCTTGACCTTTTTATCTTTTATTATTTTATTTTTCGAATACCTTTCTATCTTTAAAATTGTTATATCCACAACATTTTTTATTATATCCACAATAAAAATAATATTGTTGTAGATATATAAAGACGGTGAAATTTGTTGCTATAAGATCTATAGCGACACTTTTATTGTGAAAATAACAATTTTTTTTACGAATTTAACAATTTCCTTCTATCTTTTATTAATCCTTAAAGAAAGTAATCTTTGATTAGTCCTTGCTTTTCTTTAATTGATACCCCCAGGTTCTGCAAATAAAATTCTATTTAGAAAAATTTTAAACTTTAAAGATATATTTTTCTCTTATATTTTATTCTTAAATATAATGTGTTAAATTCATTAGTGATAACATGATACTGCAGTTGTGTTCTTATTATCAAGGACATCATACCTCCAAACTCACTTGATCATTTTTGGTATGTTACATATGAACTTCAAATGTTATATTTGTGAGTTAAATAATTATGTTTAAATAACATATTTTTAGATAAATAAAATTTTTAAGTGCATTTAAACTTTCTTCAAATGTTTTAAAACGCTAAACGCTACAAATATTGTGTAACCAAACATGCACCAAGTCATTTTAAATTGTCATCGATTAAAAAGAAAACTCATTTTGTGTAAGGGATGGAATATAATCTACTTGTTTTTGCTAATTGATAGATCATGGCTTTCTTTTAAATAAATTACTTTTATTTTTTCATAATCTTTTTAAGATCACTGAAAATAATTATATCAGAATGTGTGGTATACAAATTTTAATACATGAAAAATAAAAATGTCTATACAAAGGACTCTATTTTCAGGACCGCTTATTCTTTTCTTCTTCTTCTTTTTCATCATAGAAATCACATCAGAAAGATAAAATATATATTTATTTTTCATTTCCATATTATCTAAATTGGAAACATACCCTTCATATTTTTTGCAGAAGAAAGTGCTGGGTTTTTTTTCAAGATGCTTAGTGGCTTAGTGCCCTCTTGCAAGGTATAAAGATGAAATGCCCGGGCTTTTCTAACAAGATTGATGGTTTCTTTCAGCAAAGATTGAGGGCAATAATAGAAAAGACAAATATGTCATTGTACAAGTTTTTTTTATCTAGCAACTTATGAATAGATGTTGTAACCCATTAAACATGAGTTATGAAAATTAAAATAATTATTTAAAAAAATCAAATAAAAATCAGTTATAGAGGTTTGAGCTCACTGATGTGTTAAAGTTAATGAAAGTGTTGTGACAATCCGAAGAACCGGATTGTCCAGAATTTAAGTTTAAAGAATTAGTTATTAATAAATAAATTTTTATTAATAATATTATGTGCTATGTGTTTATTAATCGTTCTATAACCTTGGATTATTATAATACGGGAGGATTTTGGCTACGAGCTAGACTGAACGAATAAGAATTTTCAAGAGGAAAATAAAAAATTTCCGGGAACGAAAATATTTTCGAGAAAAAAGACGAAACATGTACTATTCACCCGATGAAACCTAAGGGTTAGGGTTTGAATAACCTAAGTTTTTCTGAGAGTTCGGTATGTCAAAATGACATTCCGTCGAAAGATTTGACGATAATATATCGTGAAAAGTCAAGTAAGCGATAAAAGTTTTTCTCGAAACACGTGCAAAAATCGAACGAAATAGAAATGACAAAAAGTATTGTTATGTACTTTTCATTCGTTTAACTACGTTAGAAGAAAACGTGAAGAAAAACTCTTAACCTCAAATAGTATTTTTTAGTTTTTCGGAGTTCCGAAGAACGCGTAAAAGTTAAACTGTAGAGGAAAGACCAAATATCCAAAAATATTTGGATTCCGAGAATCGCAGTTTTTCAAACTGTCGGACGAATTCCGCAAGACGGAAGCACGAAGCTTCCAAGGGAAGCTTTGTGAATAGTAAGGAGGTGAAGTAAGGAGGTGTGAATAGTAACCCTAGGGGCGAAATGACTATTTTGCCCCTAGCTTTGAAAATCTATAAAAGAGAAGTGTTAGTTGATTTCTTTGAAATCAACCAACACTTTGAGAGAGAGAAAGAGAGAGAGAGAGAGAGAAAGCTTGAGAGCTTGGAGAAGAAGAAGAAGGAAGAGAAAGAGCATGAAGGCTCGGATCGGAGAAGATCGAGAGATAGAAAGCTAGTGAATCGTCGGCTTTGTCTAAAGGGAGAAGAATAAAGAAGAAAGGTATTGAAAACATAACTTCTAGGTTAATTTTCTTTAAGCTACATATGTTAAAAACATAACTTAATGAGAATAAGAAGTAAATGCTGTTAAGAATGGTTTCATATGGTTGAAATCATGAGAAACGAAGAAATAAGAATTAGAAGTTTATTTTTATAAATTTCTTAAGGAAGTATAAGATTTATAATGAATTTGAACGATCCGAATGAATCATATGAACAATTCAGTATAAGAAGTAAGGAATGGTGTTTTATAACATCAAATTCCAAGAAAAAGTGAAATCATAATCAAAGTATGGATTAAAAATGAAGAACGAATGAAGAACGCGAAGAACACGAAGAACATTGTTGATGGACAAATTTAAAACCATCATAGTTTAAGTTGTTGTTGATGGACACGTTTAAAACCATCGCGTATAAGTTAGTTGCTTATTGCTTGGTTAGGAATGGTAGAAACGTTCATGAAGAACGAATTAAACTAGCTATAACGAAGTTATGGCAAAAAATTCGTAAAAGACGAATGAAAAAATAGAAAGTATATAAATGAACCCGAATGAGTAGGGTTTCATAAGAAAGTAAGAGAACGTAGAAAACATGAGTCATGGACTCAAGAATGAACGAGTTCCGAGTTTGGATTACTGAATTACGGACGAATAGACGAAGAACGTTAATAACGTAAAATGAACGAGTAATGAAATTTAATCCAATCGAATTTCATGTTAACAGATTCAGAATAAATTTGTGTCCAAGGGGAGTTGAAGTACGTAAGATAAGGAAGATAATAGCTTTGGAACGACCTGGTTCCGAGTTATAACGAAGAAGTTATGAGATTTCAAAGTAAGCGTCTCACACATTTTCCAAGACTTAGAAAATTTTTAGGAATTTTAAGCCTGGCGCCGAAGTGCCAGCTATACCGTGGGAGGCGGTGCCGCAGTGCCAACCGGGGCATCTATGTACTGTTAACTAGCGCCGCATCGCGAGAAGAAAGGAAGAGTTTAGTATTACTGATTTCAAATAGAAGTGTAAAGGTGAGGTAGACTGTGGCATAGTAGCCTTGAGAGGAAGAAAAAGAAGCAAGGCCCACCATG
This sequence comes from Panax ginseng, assembly GCA_020205605.1. Classification (NCBI taxonomy): domain Eukaryota; kingdom Viridiplantae; phylum Streptophyta; class Magnoliopsida; order Apiales; family Araliaceae; genus Panax; species Panax ginseng. Next base: position 42,128,883 of record CM035127.1, on the reverse strand, counting down.
GCCTTGATCTTGAAGCAAGGCCAGTGATAAGCTTTTAATTGCTCAATTCTTGGGGGAAGTCTAAGGAAAGATAAAGAACATACAGTTCAATTAATTTAACACTTGATCAAGTGAATTAAACCTTTAGTAAAGGTTGAACGGGATAAAAAGATAACGAATGTAAACGCTGATTATGTAACTGATATCCGGGGACCGTGGTCGCGATAAAATGAACGTGTAGGATTGCTATGACTATAATTCCTTAGACGTTGACGAATGTAGTAAATAAGATATGAATTATCGAGAAAGCCGTAACGAACGGTAATAAGGGTAAGGAAAGTCCGAATGTGAGTCGGATAGAGAATGTTAGAATAAAGTAAGCGTTAAACACTTTAGCCGACATGAGGGTTGATTGTACGCGAATATTAAATGGGCAGAACCTACACTCCGTTTATGGACCGTAAGGTAATGAAGAATGAAGGAACTGAATTAAAGACAATAACATATAACGTAAAGAAGCTGAGTTAATGATTATAACGTGGATAACGTTCTGAGTCGAATGAACCGAACGTTGTAAGATATGAATAAGGTAATGTAAAATGATTAACGCTATGAATGTGTAGAATTAATATTGATGATCGTATGAGTAAGACATCTCCGTATGTCATGAAGCCGTAAATCGGTAAAGAAAGTTAGTCCCGTAAACTTAGATTTCAAGAACGTGAATCCTAAGAAGTAAAGAAAAGTTTAAACCAATGCGTAAGTCAAGTATATGACTAATTGGTGTGTGTTTTATTTCCCTATGTGCTATATAGGAATTGGAATGAGCAGTTCAGCGTAAACTGTAAGTTGTAGTTGTGCGTAAGGCAAGTTTCCTAACTTCATTCATATTTTACATGAATGCTAGTTTCTTAAACTTCTAAGATGCTGAACTTGAGAAGTATTGTCTATGTACAAATGTGTGATATTTGTACAAGGTGGTAGTATGTATGAGGCCTTGTGCCATAATTTTAACACTTCGGTGTTTCTATGAGATGAATTATTTTATGATTTAACTGTTCAATATGAGAATGTTATGTTTATACATGAACCGTTATTGTTAAGTCTCTGCTAATGATTCTAGTCAGACATGATATGTATGGAAAAGGTAGAAGAATGAAAGTATTTCAAAGTGAATGTGACTAATGTTTTAAAATGATAGGAATCGAGATTATTCCTATTATTCAAGCTGCTTCATAACCTTTGTTCGGTTATTGAAGTCTTAAAAGAATGTTTAAATTCTTTAAGTTATTTGTTCAACTGCTATAACTTGCTGGGCAATTGAATGCTCACACTTGCTTTAAATGAATAACATTTTCAGCGTACGAGTAGAAAGAACTTAAGGATCCTGTAAAAATCAAGCTGACCGGTATCCAGATGAAGTGCCATTCAGTATGTGAATGAGCGGGAAGATCAAGCGAAGAGTTGTAATGTAGAATAGTTTAACTGAACTATAAGTTAGTTTAATGATGTAAAAATCTGGAGAATCCGGATTGTCCAGAATTTAAGTTTAAAGAATTAGTTATTAATAAAAGAAATTTTTATTAATAATATTATGTGATATGTGTTTATTTATCGTTCTAAAACCTAGGATGATTATATATCTGGGGAAAAAGATGAAATAGACATTATTCACCCGATGAAACTCTAAGGGTTAGGGTTTGAATAACCTAGGCCATTCCGAGAGTTCGGTATGTCGAAATGACATTCCGTCGAAAGATTTGACGATAATATATTGTGAAAAGTTAAGTAAACCGATAAAAGTTTTTCTCGAAAAATGTATAGAAATCGGACGAAATAAAAACGACGAAAAGTACTGCTATGTACTTTTCACTCGTTTAACTACGCTAAGGTAAAACGTGAAGGAAAATGCTTAATGCCAAAAAGTGTTTTTCAGTTTTTCGGAAATCCGAAGAATACGTAAAAGTTAATCAGTAAAGGAAAGACGAAATATCCAAAAATATTTGGATTCCGAGAATCGTAGTTTTTAAAACTGTCGGACGAAACCCGAAAGACGGAACCACGAAACTTTCAAGGGAAGTTTCGTGAATAGTAAGGAGGTCTATTGAGGAGGTGAGAATAGTATGGATGTGTGAATAGTAAGGAGGTTAAGGGGGGCGAAATGACTAAAATACCCCTAACCTTGGTTTTCTATAAATAGGAAGCTTATTTCATTGTTTTGGGATTTTGAAAATCCTACACTTCGAGAGAGAGAGAGAGAGAGTTCGGATGGGAGGAGAAGGAAGAGGAAAGGCTAGCCCGTGTACAAACTTTGTCCGACGGGAGAAGATTAAAGGAGAAAGGTAATCCGAAACCTTATCTCGTATAATTTTCTTTAAGTTTTTTTTATGTTTAAAAGCATAACTTAATGAAGATAAGAAGTAGATAAGGTTAGAGATGATTTCATATGGTTCAAATCATGAGAAAAGAAGAAATAAGAAATTTGAAGTTTAGTAAATAAATTTCTTAAGGAAGTATAAGATTCGTAATGAATTTGGATGATCCGAGTGGATTAAATGAATGAGTAGGTGAAATAAGTAAGGAATGGTGTTCTATAACATCAAATTCCAATAAAAAGTGAAATCATAATCCAAAATATCGATTAAAACAAAGAACGAATGAAGAACACAAAGAACACACGAAAAACACGAAGAACGTTGTTGATGGACAAATTTAAAACCATCGTAGGATAATTTTTGTTGATGGACAAGCTTAAAACCATCGCGTATAAGTTAGTTTCTTATTTTTTGGTTAGGAACAGTAGAAACGTTCATGAAGAACGAATTAAAACTTAACTATAACGAAGTTATGTCAAACATTTCGTAAAAGACGAACGAGAATTAGAAAGTTAGTAAATGAACCCGAACGTGTAGGGTTTCATAAGGAAGTAAGAGAATGTAGAAAACGTGAGTCATGGACTCAAGAAAGAGCGAGTTCTAAGTTCGAATGACCGAATTACGGACGAACAAACGAAGAACGTTAAAAACATAAAAATAAACGAAGGGTGAAGATCAAGCCAATCGAATGTCATGCTAACGGATTCAGAACAAAGTTCTGTCTGAGGGGTATTGAAGTACGTAAGATAAGGAAGAGAATGGCTTTGGAACGACCTCGTTCTGAGTTATAATGAAGGAATTATGAGATCGGGAAGTAAGCGTCTAAAAATTGATTTAACACTTGGAGAAAATTTCTAGGGTTAGGGGGCTTGGCCATATGGCAGACACATACTTGAAGAGTGTGGCTTGAAGCGCTTTGAACCGAGAGCCGGAGATCGCTTAACTCGTCTTGAAGTGGCACGAGAGATAAAGAAGAGAATGGAAATAGCAGTCACGGTCAAGTGAAAAAGCCCGTGATGAGCTTTTAAGCCGCTTTCAAAACACAGGGGAAGTGTAATGAATGCTAATGAACGTGTAGTTCACGTAATATAACACGTAATCAAGAAATTTAAACCTTTAGTACATGTTGAATGAAATGATCGAAAGAGATTAAAAGATCAAGTAGGTAATGAATAACGAAAGTATTAATAAGATAGAAATTATAAAGAAAGCCGTAATAAAAGGTAATAAGATTAATAAAAGCCGAATGTGAGTCGATAAGGAATGAATCCTGAGGTATGGCATTTAGTTGCCAGAAAGCCGTAAAGAATAAGAAATTGACTTAACGAACGTTATAGTTAATGGTTCAGATAAGTTAAGATGAGTTAGGTTGTGGTACAATCGTAACCTTTGATGGTTGACATATGGGAGCTGGGCTAAACAATTCCTTCAGAGAGCGAAGGTATATACGAAACTGGCAACCGATCTAACTCACTGTGATGGCAGTGTAGATGAGATGGGAACTTGTTTGTTGGTTGTTTGTGGGAAACCACTCAGAGTACCATATGAACTACCAGCAGAGACGCGATGTGTGCTGAGTCCTAGAGAAGTTATAAGAAGAAGATAAGAATATAAATCATTCAAGATGATGAACGTATAGGTAAGACATCTCCGTATGTCATAAAGCCGTAAACTGGTAAATGAAGTTAGTCGCGTAAACTTATATTGCAAGAATGCAAACCCTAAGAAGTAAAGTTAAGTAAACCAATGCGTAAGTTCAATATATGACTAATTGGTGTTTATGTTTTCTCCTTATGTGTTATATAGGAATTGGAATGAAACAGTTTCAAGCGTAGTATGTCGTAGTCATGCGTAAGGTAAGTTTCCTAACTTCATTCATATTCTAAATGAATGCTAGTTTCTTAAACTTCTCAGATGTTGAACTTGAGAAGTCTTGTCTATGTGCATATGTGCGATGTATATACAAGGTGGCAGTATGTATGAGGCCTTGTGCCATAATTTGAACATTTCGGTGTTTCTATGATATGAATTGTTATGTGATTGAACTGTTCAATACCAGTATGTTCTGTTTATACATGAACCGTTATTGTTAAGTTTGTGCTAATGATTCTAGCCAGACAGGATGTGTATGAAAAAGGTAGAGTAATGAAAGTATTTCAAAATTAAAGTGACTGATGTTTTAAGATGATAGGAATCGAGACTATTCCTATTATTCAAGCTTCTTCATAAACTTTGTTCGGTTTTTGAAGTTCTAAAGAAATGTTTTAATTCTGAAGTTGTTTGTTCAACTGTTATGACTTGCTGGGCAATTGTGTAATGCCCGAGAATTTCAGATTTTTAATGGATTAAATTTTTATTTGATTATGTGAATTAAATGAATTTAATTGATTTATTCTGTGAGTAAGATGTTCGAAGGTCATTCTATGACCTAGAATATACGAATGTGGTTAGTATTCTGGTTTTGTGCTAGGATTAATTGTTGAGAATTATCAAGACGAAAACGAAGGTTTTCCGAGAATGTTTACGTAAAAACACTATTCATCCGATTTCGTTCAGAGCTAGGGTTTGAAATTTTGAGAAACGTGTAATGATATAATATGAAAATATTATGGAATATCCAATAATATTTTCGTTATGGCAAACGAAGTTTTTGCCTGTGGACTTAAAACCTAAGGGTTTGTGAAAGAGGTTTCCGAAAGGGAAATGCAATGTGTATAGTCATATTGATGATTATACATATGAGATACGAGTATTATATTAGTATAAATACGAGTATGGTATGAAGAATAGTATAACGTATAATACGAATATCGTATGAGTATTAGACGAGGAGAATACGAGAGTTATACGCGTAGAATACGAGAAGTATTAATGGAGTATGAGTAAAGAATTTTGGTATAATTTAATTGGACTTGGGTCAATAGCAAGCCCAATGAATTAAGTGTGCAAGCCCAATCCAAAAAGTAAACCGCGGGTCGAACCAGTGGGTCATGGGATGGGTAAAACCCATGGGGCAACCCATGGGATGATCCAAAAGGGGAGTGGGTTGGCCACTTGGTGGTCGCGTAAAGTGACAACTTGCTCACCAAGTACTTTAATTTGTGGCAAAGTTGATTAAGGAGGTGGAATAGTAAGGAGGTGGAGTTTGGACAATTTTGCCCCTTTGTTGGTTGTCTATATATACAAAGCTAGAGTTGGTTAATTGTGGTTTTACAAATCTTGACCAATACATATTGTGAGGGCCCCGAATCCGAGGTCCCGAATCACCGTGGATCCGGTTCGATCATTTTATACAACTATTACTATTTGCAGAAGATATAAACATAAATTGTTTATACATTAAACTTACATACTTTTCCCCAAGGTCGAGTAACCTTAACTTAATCACAATTCATAACTTAACTAACACATAACATTATTATCAAACTATACTATTACAAAATTAATCGCGCACATTAACTTTAATCTAGAACTGTCTTTAATCTTTCCTTGTATCCGACACATTCGTCTTAATCTGCAATATTTATCATGATATAGCAAGGGTGAGCATATGGATTGCCCAAAAAGTTTAAATTTAATAATTTAACGATATATCATGATTGAAAGAGTCTGAATAATAAGCTGGCTATAGTTCAACAATATAATTGTGAACTAGCAAGAATAAATTTATGAATAAACAAGTATTATACATGAACAAATATATCTGAACCAACTAGTAATGAAGGTGATCAGCCTTTCATACCTGACTTATATATGCAATATGTACATAGTACAATTCATAGCAACCAACAATGATTAACCATAAGCATATCTGAATGAAACAACTCTTAATATAGTTAAGTAAAAATAAACTTGCCTGAACCGTTGATTATCGCTACGCAATTTATATCGCCTTATCCGAAGACCTAATATTAGTAATATAGATCTCCAATATTAGAATAATATCATCACAATATAATACTATAATACATATAGATATACATAGAATAACCTAAACACATAACACATAACATATAACCCTATCAGTCTACAACACACATAAGACTCGGTATTAAGTCAAACTATTGCAGTATGAGTTGAACTCGACATAAATCTGACATCCCGACGGTCTAGTCAGACAAAACTTCGAGTCTAAGTTCAATTAAACTCTGCCTAACACTTAAGAATTATCTCAGATAATTTATTAACAGTCGAAATATTTTTCGTACGCTCGTAATATTTTTAAATAATTATTACTATTTATCATGAATTTTCCATTATTAATATCGTATTTAAATGAATTAAATACCACATAATTCTATTATCATTAATATCTATTTATTATCAAATATTAATGAAATACATGTCATAATATTATAATATATTTATAATATTACAAAGTATTTTAATACCTTAAAATCATATTTATATGATTTTTAAACAATTAAATTCACTATCCAGATAATTGCTATTAATATTAAAATATTAAAAGTTATATTTTATAACTTAAAATATTTTTATAATACTTAAATCATTTTTATATGATTTATAAACCATTAATTCTATTTTTCCATAATTTATTTAATATATTTATTAAATAAACTAATTATCATTAATATTGATTAATTAAAAAAAATTCATCACAAAATATTAAAAGTCACTTTGAAAATATCTTATAATATTTTCTTTTATCATAATATTATTTTTCATGATTTTTTATGTATTAAAATCATTTTAAATAATTTATATAATATTATAATTAAATAAATTAAATACCATTTATATTCCAAAAATATTAAATATTAATGAAATATACTGAAAATAATTTAAAACTATTTTTCAGATTTTAAAATAATTTTTTGGAATTTATTTTATATTTTTAATAATTAAAAACCATTTAATTCGATTTATTTAATTAAAATAATTATTTTTCGTAATTAAGTGCCACTAAAGGGCCCTATAGCAACAGAACCATCGCTATAGGTGTTCTTCAGCTATTCTTGAGCTGCCCAGAACGCCCATGTCAGTGTTAAAGGTACTAGGTTTGACCGGCATTTGATCTAGGTTTCTGATGCTTTCTGGGCTTGATTAAACGTTTATATTGTAGTAGGTTTGCAACACTACTATTAACAATCAACAACTCAGTTATACAACATCATGATATGAAGATCTGGTCTCCAAAAGACATTGTCAGACCATGCCTGGGTTTTCTGGGTAACCCAGAAACCCAAGGCAGTTCGAGTGTCTCATTTTGAGCTCAATGATCTAAGGGTTCTGGTCATTAGTTTAGTGGTTTTATGGTTTTGGTCTATAGTCCTTCGGACAGTGAACATGTAAATTACAACAAATCAGTTCAAAAACATATAACTCATCAGATACAGATCGGTCAAATCTTATGCGGGAATAGCGTTCATCCGTTTTTCGGAAATTCGTAAGCCGAACAATATAACCGAGTGACTTGGTTTGACCACTGACTACATTTGATATTGTGATGTTTTGAAAGATCTAAGAACATGGATCTATAGTCCATACAACACACTATAATTTTGTTATAACCAAATGAATATATCACCTGTATTCTGACAGATAAAGACCTTAGAAACGGTTGTCAGGCCTTGTTTTACACTTTTTGGGTTACCCAGAAAGTGCATAGTCGTGCTTGGTCAACCACCTTTGACCTTGAATATCTTGAAATCTGTAAATGGAATAGCTTCGATTTTACTTCCAGATAAAAGACCTCATGTCAGACTACAAGTCTAAAGCTTAAAACAACTTAAAACATAAACACATAAAGATCTAAGGCCACTGACATATGGTTGTCAAGCCATTTCTAGAATTTTTTTCCAGACTTCAAAAATGCTAGATTCGAGCACTTTGATGTTATGGATCTGGGATTTAACAACCCAGATCACTAAATAACATCCTATTACACATATCTAACCAATCAATTACAACATCTAACAACAAATCATAAGATTTTCGAAATTTTAGGGTTTATACCTTTTCTATCTTTGATTCTTGATTTCTGATCATTGATCCTGTTCTTGGAAAGCTATATGATGTTCATGGCTTGATTTCTCACTCTATCTCATTCTAGATTTCGAAAGTGAAGAGAGAGAAGGGACTCGGTTGGTTTGAGAAATAAAGTGAGTGATTTTTTCTTACTTTTCTCCTTTTTAATCCAGTTGATTCATTGAATGGGGCTGGTATAGCTGCTAGTTGCTGAGATATAAGTCATATGCTAGTCTTAGGGTTGGTGAACAACCCATAATAGGTCATGATCTACACACTAACTCATTAAAGAATTGCAAAAAGGGTAAAATGGTCTTTTCGCAAACAATTTTAATGGCATACAAGTCCTTTTTGCCCAAACCCTTAGGGTTTAGGGTCTGGAAACCTTAGGGTTCAGGGTTTAGAAACCCTTAGGGTTTAAGGTTTGGAAAAATAAATTCTAGGATTTCCAAATTAGGTTTTAACAATTGAAAATAATATTTCTAAATTATAATTAGAATTTTCTAATTATATTAAAATTTCTTAATCACAAATTAAATCTTGCTAATTAGGATTAACATTTTCTAATTAAAATTGCTAATTAAGCAATTAGGGTCAAAATGGTCATTAGGGTTTATAACCCTAAAATTAGGATTTCTAATAGAAAAATAATTTTCTAATTTAGAAATTAGATTTCGTAATTAGATTAGGATTTTCTAATTACTTAACTTGAAATTAGAATTAATATTTCCTAATTATCATTAAAATTATTTAATTAACACTCAGTTTTTCCCTAAGTACAAATTAGGGTTCCTAAACCAGAAATTAGGGTTTCAAATTTTGAAATTAGAGTTTTCTAACCAATTTGTTAAGATTAACCCTAATTCAAAGTTTTGTGGAGAAACCACGATGTTGAGGAAATGACTTGGGAGTTAGAATCTAAAATAAAATCAAGGTATCCTTACCTCTTCGACATACCAGGTACGTATCCTAATTTCGTGGGCGAAATTTCATAAGAATGGGAGGTTATAAGACCACAACTTTTATGAATAAAGATGAATTTTCTATAAATATCATTTTTGAATATTATGGAATGAATTTGATATAATGTTATAGTTGTGGGTAATATTTATAAATTTTGCAAAGTACGTGAGTTGTTATATAATATTCGATTGGTGGGGAATATTCGTTTTAACGAGGAATATTAAATGCTGACAATGGCACAATCATTGGTGGACCCCTACAATGTAATTATTGTCGGATTAAGAAAAGCGATAAAAATACTTTATGAAAATAACGACGGAAGTTTTAAGTTAATTGTTGAAACACCGGTGTTAAAAAATACGATGTCTGGCGTGGTTGCATAGTAGCTACGGTATTGATTATTGATGCTTACGTGATAAGTCACTTTCGATTTTGTTGGTATTATTAATGTAATAATACTGAGAAAATCTTTTATATAAAAAGAATACTTTTATAAAGTTATTCTATAAATAGAATATATTATATTCTATTATGCATAGTGTTGCATAGTATACGCATAGTAAAATCTTTTTATATAAAATAGAATACTTTTATAAAACTATACATTTTATTAGACAATAATTATAATATATTATATTTTATTATGCATAGTATCTGCATAGTAAAATCTTTTATAAAGTTATTCGTTTTATTAGATTATAAATAGAATATATTATATTTTATTTAAAAGATTTTGCTTTAAATATGGACCGTCAGATTAAAGTAAATCAATCTGGACCATTCATGAGTTAATTCTTATGCGGTCCATTTTTCTATAAAATAAGCTCATTCCTTCATTATTTTCTTATTTAATTCTTTGAACTCTAGAGAGATAAACTATAGAGAAAGAAGAGAAAGTATTCGCTACTTTACTACTTATATATCCGATTACTCTTCTTCTTAAGGTAGGGAATATTATTTGTTGTACTACTCGTAAGGGGTGTTATTCTTTCTTATTCATGAAGAAAAGCTGTTGTTATTCCATTTCTTATTATTACTGTTGGAATAACTTTGTATACGTGGTCTACCCTATACTTGGCGACATTCTTCTATTATTACATTGGAACATCCACATGCATGTGTTTTTACACAGGACCTAGTTAAAATCTTTATTATTATTCCGTTGGAACATCACATGCATGTGTGTTTTTACAGGACTGGGGTAAAATCTTATTATTATTCCGTTGGAACATCACATACGTGTGTTTTACAGGACCGGTTAAAATCTTATTATTATTACATTTGGAACATCACATGCATGTGTTTTACAGGACTTAGTTAAAATCTTTATTATTCTGTTGGAACATCACTGCCGATTGCAAATTTTTCCCGACGACTGGTTCCGTTATTATTATTTTGTTGGAATAACTTTGTCTATGGCACCGCATGCATGTTGATTTCTTTTGTTATTCCATTCTTTATTATACTCGGTTGGTTAAAGTTTTGACTTCTATACTCCATGAAATTAGTAGAATATCCTTGATATTTGCGCTTCATCCGAGATCTTTTCATGGAAATATTCTTCTAATCATTCTTGAATTTTACTCTACACAAAACAAGATCATGTTGACAATTTGGACGTTAATAATTCTGGATAAATTAATTCTTGAACTTGTTTTATTGAATTCTTATATCATTGTCATCATCCTCATGTTTTATATTTTGTTGAAAGTCATACGTGTTCTGTAGTGCATAGATGGACTTGGTATGATTATGACCGAGGATTATTGATTGTAATCATGGTAGTAATGTTACAAGTGATGTGGTAAAAGTCCTCATTGGCCCATAGTGCAATCGATGGACGGTTGTTGGCATGATCATGACCATTAATGAATACACAAATATTCTTGGCCCGTAGTGCATGGATAATTGTGATCGTGATACTAAAGAATATCTTGGCGTAGTAGTGCGGGGGTGATTCGATGATGTGGAATATTTATAAAATTTGAGTCTCGGCGATATATGATGATGAAAAACCTTTTTAATCATAAAAGATAGTAGATTTTATTTTCTACTTGACTCTTTTAATGGATTGCTTGTTCACCGCAGATTAAACTCGATGTCTATTATATTTTATCGGTTTAACATTGTTGGAGACTAATGATAATTTATTCGCATTATCTTAGTCATAATATTTTTTCTTTGGGCTAGTTGAGCTCACCATTTCTTTCTTTATTCTCTTTAGGAAATGAGAATATATAATTTGGGACGAGTCGGGAAGCGGAGTGATGGTCAGAGGATAGCATTAGTAGTCCTCACTATTACGTGAAATAGTGTGATAATAATTATAATGCGGACTCCTTTTGAGTTTGTATAATCTCTAGTAGATAATATTTGTATTCAAACTCACAGTTTATATTTTGTCGTATTGTACACGACAGTTGTATTAGTAAGTTGTATTTGAATTCTATACCATGTATCTGGCGACCCAAGATGGGTGATGTATCCTAATTTTGGGGGCATCACATATAGCGACAGTTTCGTCGCTATAGGGCCCATTACCGACATATAGTATTTATTATTTTCTGAAAATTATTTAATTTCATTAAATAAATAGAAAAAATAGTTTTTAATTATTAAAAATACCAAATAAATTATTAAAATTATTTCAAATTCGGAAAATTAGTTTTTAATTATTTTAAGTATATTTCATAAATTTTAATATTTTTGAAATATTATTAGTATTTAATTTATTTACTTATAATATTAAATAAATTAGATAAAAATGATTTTAATATTTGAAAAATCATTTAAAAATATGTTATGATATAAAAAGATATTTTTAGTTATTTTCTATAACTTTTAATATTTTGTGAAGTATTTCATTAATAATTAAATATTAATGATGATTAAGTTATTTAATAAAGATATTAAATAAATGATGGAAAATAGAATAAATGATTTAAAATTTATATAAAAATAATTCGGAGATTATAAAAATATTTTAAGTTATAAAATATAAATTTTAATATTTTGTCATGAAAAATATTAATATTTTAATATTAAGGATATTAGATTTATTTAGTAATTATATTAAATAAATTAATTAAAATGATTTTAATATTAGAAAATCATTTTAAATGAAAATAAAGTGTTTAAAGATATTTGAAGTTATAAAATATAACTTTTAATATTTAAAGGATGATTTCATTAATAAATTAATATTAATAATTATTAATTTATTATTAATGATATTAAATTTATTTAATAATAAATAGTTTTAAAATGGTTTTATTAATTTAAAATCATTTAAAAAGGATATAAATGAATTAAAAATATTTTAAGTTATAAATAATGACTTTTAATATTTTGATAAATAGTACATTAATATTTAAATATTAATGGTAATTATTTTAAAATGATTTTAATTATTTTAAAAATCATTTAAGGTAATATTAATACTTTAAAAGTATTTTAAGTTATTATAAATAACTTTAATATTTTGAAATGAGTTCATTAATAGTTTAATATTAATTAAATATTAATGATAATAGGATTTTTTAATACTTAAATCATTTAATAATGATTCCAATGTTTGAAAATTCATGATAAATTATAATAAATGTTTTAAAATTATTATAAGTAATTTAAAAATAATATGACTGATACTAAGTTACAGGACAGAGTCTTAGACTCGATAATTACCCGATAAAGTTGTTGGTACACTGACATGTTTCATAAATTGATTTGGACTTAGATAATTTAATTAGATATGTGATTATTTGTGATTCAATGGTTGTTAAACATAGGTAACAAGGTGATTAAGTTATGTCTCAATTGCAATAGGCGTTGTTACGTGTTACGATATATTATTCTAATCGAGCGAATGATCTTATTCTTGATAGGTCGTTGTATAAAAGATTAATCTAAGTTCGTTATTATGGCGGCTGACTCGTGCAAGTATCCTACTTTTGCATTTACTTTATGCTGATGGACATGAGTAAGAAAGTTTTAGAATTATATTATTATTGTGCCAGATTATTAACTCTATTATTATTGATTATGTATCCAATCTTTGTATTCATACAAGTTCTTACATTATCGGATCATTGTATTATTGTATAATTGGATATTTATTACGTTCGTTAATTAAGTATATAGGGTTAGACAAGTGTCCCCACTTGGATAACCATTGTATTCATCATATGTTGATACATACTTATTGATTTCAAGTATGTATACGTTGACTTAAAAGCCGTCTAAGCTATTTGATTCAGCTAGACATAAAAATATTGTTGAACGAGATAGAACATTATTGTATCCAACCAGATTGTTTTGGTTCGGATTCCCGACTAAGTATGAATGTGACGCCCCCAAAATAGGTATACAACACCCATTCTGAGTCGCCAAATACATGGTACAGAAACAACTACAACTTTATTAATATAATTGCCGTGCAAAATACGACATCACTTAAACTGTGAGTTTAAATACAAATATTATCATTTAGACAATATCCACACTCAAATAAGTCCTCATTACAATTATTAGTACACTATTTTACAGAATAGTGAGGACTACTAGAACCACTTCTAGAACCATCATTCCACACCCCGACTAGTACTCGCTACATTCTCGCCTCCTGAGAAGAAAAATGGAACAACAAGTAAAATGGTGAGCTCTACTAGCCCAGTAAAGAACATTATGACTAAGATAACATAGAACAAATTATCGTTAGTCTTCAACAAGGAAAAATCTATTAGAATACAATAGACAACCTATTTTAAATCAATATTCGCAGCGGAAATAATAATTCATTAGAAGATTTAAGTAGAGAATGCAATCTATTTTCTTCTATATATGAATTTAAAAGTTCATCGTCGATATTTTATCCTTGTAACATCAATCAATATATACCTGGAATTAAATATTCATCTTTGCACTACAGGTCAAAGATATTCATCAGTTGGTCATGTTCATCTAAACACCTGTTCATCTTTGCACTACGGGCCAAAGATATTCATCAGAAATCATTAATCTTTGCACTACAGGCCAAAGATATTCAATTATATCATCATTTAGGATGGAGGATTATGAAAAATATTTTAAAGAAAACGAATCCAGTGAAACAAAAGATTAAATATTAAGGATTCGTATTTCAGCTATTTCATGTCCAAAAATACCTCATAAATAATCATAGTGGAGTAAAATTCAAGAATGATCAAAACATGGATACAATCAAAGCTAGTATCCATAATAGATATTTTGGACGAAAAATAAAAATTTAATTTTTCTGTGAATAGTGTCGTATTCATGAATAGTGTCGTATACGTGAATAGTCCCGTATACGTGAATAGTAACTCCGACACTAAAAGATAGAAATTTTACAAAAATAATCATCATGCTTCGTGAATAGTAACTCATGAATATTAACTCATGAATAGTAACTCGTGAATAGTAACTCATGAATAGTAACTCATGAATAGTAACCCCGACATGAAAAGTTCCAAATTTGATAAAAATTTCCAATCAATATTACGACATAATGATATTGAAGAAATAATATCACTTACAAAGAAAATAACATCCCTAACCTCGAAAGAATAGTACTTCTGGCTGGAACACTGAATATAGTGTTGAAGGAAACTTACACCGTATAGCAACACTCAAAGTATTAAAATACTCACAAGAATACGCTCTATATATCGAGAGAGAAAGAGAAAGAAGATTTCAGTTTCTGGTGTGATTTTCAATTCTAACCTAAGCACCTATTTATAGAAAATTGCTTAGAACACCAAAGTAGAAAATTGAATATAATATTAATATATATATATATATATATATATATATATAAATTTTCAAGCCCCCCTTTAAAATCAGATCTTAGCATTTCCCATATGCCAATCTTCTAGAAAAAGGTAAGAAAAACGTTTTTCATAAATAAAATATTTAAAACTTCCAAAAATCAATTATTTTGAAACTACGGAACTTCAATAATTCATAATAAATAGCCCTTTTGTCAGAAAAATTCGAACCACATGTCCTTTCCATAGGAAATTTCATTCTCTACAACTTTGTAAGTTTAAGTTTTTCCAAATTCCAAATAGAAACTGACCGAAATCCACAAACGGTCGATTTTATATGCTATAATCAAATTTCAGTCAAGAAATGGGGTCCACCGACACACAAAACATGTGTTAATTATTTAATGCAATAAAAATACTCTTTCTCCTCATATACTCATATATTCCACATTCATTGTAAAAAGATATCATCATTATTATATTAATATAATATAATAATATATTTAAATAAATTATTTTATCAGAAAAGGATAAAATATCAATTTTTAACAATTGTCACTTTAAAAATTTTCTCCATCTATATCCACATAAAATCAATATTTTCCTCATCATATAAATCAATAATTAATTATTCACAAATAATATTACAGAATCACAGTACTGGCAACCAGGCAGTTCCCAAGAAAGAGGGGGCTTTCCAATAAGGATCTCTCCTTACTGGCGCGCAATTAGGTGACCAAATCTCTCATTAGAAAGAACTTTCTAGACATTGCCAATAATATTTTCCAATAATATTATTCAGATAATATGAATTATTGCTTCTATAATAGAAAATACTGTGCAGTGATAATTATTAAAACAACAGTAATATAAAATATCAACGGCAATTATTGAAGCAATAAAATAAAATCTTGAGCAATAACTCACTGTAAAAATTATTGAGTAGTGTCTTCACGTAAGAATCAATAATTGGTGCAATACTGGTGTATCTCTTGTGCAACAACAGCAGACATCGTATTTTAACCACCGGGTATTCCAACAAGATTAATACTTGAATAACTACTACTGTTATTTATAAACAACTTATACTTATCGTTTTCTTCATCCAATCGTTTTTTCCATTATGAGAGGCCCACACAAGGTTACTACTGGCGCATTTAATACGAATATTCACAAACGATCACGACCAAACGAATATTCTCCGATAAAAAAAATGAATATTTTATAACCTCTTGCTTATTTAAAATATTTGCGCATTTTACCCATAACTAACCACATTAATCATATTAACCCTTACTATTTCAAAATGATAAATAGAGGAAATTAAATCTGTATTTATAAAAAGTTGGGGTCTTACAACCTCCCCTCCTTATGAAATTTCGTCCTCGAAATTGACGTACGTACCTGGTGTTTCGAAAAGATGAGGATACCTCGCTTTCATTTCCGTTTCCAACACCCAGGTCATTTCCTCAATAGCATGGTTTCTCAACAAAACTTTAACTTGTGGTATGACCTTCGTGCGTAGGACATGCTCCTTCCTATCCAAGATATTGATAGGTACCTCTTCGTACATTAAGTCTTCGGCTATCTCATCCGATTCTAACTCAATAACGTGGTTTAGGTCTTTCACATATTTACGTAGCACAGATATATGAAAAACATTATGAACACGAGACATACTTGGAGGTAACGCGAGTCTATAGGGCAGATTTCCTACTCGGTCAAGAATCTGAAATGGACCAATAAATCGTGGATTGAGCTTTCCTCTCTTCCCAAATCTTGTAACTCCCTTCCATGGAGCCACACACAATAATACATAATCTCCAATACTAAATTCCATGTCCTTTCGATGAAGATCCGCATAACTCTTTTGTCGATCCTGTGCCGTTTGTATACGTTGTCGAATCATTTGAATCTTCTCTGTAGTCATTCGTACCAACTCTGGTCCCAACAACGTTGCTTCTCCTACCTCATCCCAACATACTGGAGATAGACACTTTTGTCCATATAATGCTTCAAATGGAGCCACACCTATACTTGCCTGATAACTGTTGTAGGAGAATTCCACCAATGGTAGGTACTTATCCTAAGTCCCTTTGAAATCGAGGACACAAAGTCTTAATAGATCTTTAAGAGTTTGAATAGTCCTCTCTGATTGCCCGTCCGTTTGAGGATGGTATGCCGAACTGAACCGTAAATCCGTGCCCATAGCTTTTTGCAAGCTAACCCAAAATCTAGAAATGAATCTTGGGTCACGATTCGAAACTATGGATACTGGCATTCCATGCAATCTCACAATCTCATTTATGTACATTCGAGCAAGACGTTCAAGGGAATAAGTCTCCCGTATTGGAAAGAAATGAGCAGACTTGGTTAATCTATCAACAATAACCCAAATCGCATTTATGCCTTGAGAAACCGTGGGAAGACCCGTAACGAAATCCGTGGTAATGTGTTCCCACTTCCATTTCGAAATCTCAAGTGGTTGCAATGGACCTTTTGGCACTTGATGCTCCGCCTTTACACGTTGACAAGTTAAACACATCGAGATAAACTTTGCAATCTCTCTCCTCATATTATTCCACCAAAATGTATGTCGAAGATCACGATACATTTTGGTACTTCCAGGATGGATTGCAAATGGTGTATTGTGTGCCTCCATCATGATCTTGTACTTTAAATCAAGAATCGTTAGGAACACAAGTCTGGAGTGGACTCAAAGTATTCCTTCTTCATCGATTCTTGCTTCTGGAATAGCACCTTCTTGCACTTTCTTCTTCATACGCATCAACTCTCAAGATCGTGGCTCGAGCAACTTTAACTTTATCGATTAAAGTTGGTTCTATGCGTATACTTGACATCATCGCACTCGTTCCTGCATATGATCTTCTACTCAACGCGTCAGCTACCACGTTCGCTTTTCCAAGATGGTATTGAATAGTGTGGTCGTAATCTTTCAACAGCTCGAGCCAACGTCGTTGTCGTATGTTGAGTTCTTTTTGAGTGAAGAAATATTTGAGGCTTTATGGTCTGAATATATCTCCACTTTCTCCCAATATAGATAGTGCCTCCATATCTTTAGCGCGAAAACGACTTCTGCCAACTCTAGATCATGAGTAGGATAATTCCTCTCATATTCTTTAAGTTGTCGCGAGGCATAGGCTATGACTTTCCCACGTTGCATGAGAACACATCCTAACCCTTTGCCTGAAGCATCGTTGTAGATAACAAATCCATCCGAACCAGATGGTATTGTCAAAACAGGTGCCGAAATGAGTCTCCTCTTGAGATCTTAGAAACCCTTCTCGCATTCCTCTCTCCATACGAATTTTGTATCTTTACGAGTCAGCTGAGTTAACGGAGTAGCGATTCGAGAAAATCCTTCAACGAATCTCCGATAATAACCAACTAAGCCTAGAAAGCTACGTATTTCGATTACCGACTTAGGTTGCTCTCAACTGTGACTCATATCCCAACCTTGGATAGCACGTCACAATGACACCTATCAGTTTACTATTACACGAATATGGTGTCCCCTACGAAGAGTCTGGCTTCGGTGCATTCCACAAAAGAAGTCACCAGATAGAGGCTCGGTTATCAACTTCTATAGTTGGGTTTTTAACTCCTGAAGTTCAATAGGAGCCATTCGATATGAGATTTTAGAAATGGGTTTTGTACCAGTTTCAAAGTCGATACAAAATTCAATATCACGCTCTGGGAGTAGGCCAGAAAATTTTTCAGGAAATACGTCAGGAAATTTACTAACAACAGAAATATCATTCAAATCTGACGATTTTTGTTCAAGTCCATAACATAGCCAAGAAAGCTTGACATCCGTTTTTTCAATAAACGAATGACTTTACTGACTTGATATGAAAGAGTTTGACTTCAATTGTTTGGTTGCTTAAATTGAATAACAAGGTTGCTTAGGAATATGAAAACTAACAACCTTACAAAAGCAATCAATTTGGCATGATGAGTAGTTAAC
Source organism: Panax ginseng (assembly GCA_020205605.1). NCBI lineage: Eukaryota > Viridiplantae > Streptophyta > Magnoliopsida > Apiales > Araliaceae > Panax > Panax ginseng. Next base: position 42,109,804 of record CM035127.1, on the reverse strand, counting down.
CAATCAATCCCTAAAATCACATCAAAAGCAAGTATCTTTAAAGAGATAAGGTCAACAGGTAATGTGATGGTGCCAACTTGGATCAAACAAGATTTATAAACAGTGGATGTAATAAAAGTTTCTCCTAACAGAGTCTCCACAGATAGGTCAAAGTCTAATTTCTCCAGAGTCAAGTTTAAATGTTGAGCACAAGCAGGAGAGATAAATGAATGGGTAGAACCGGTATCTAATAAGGTATAAACTTCACAAGAATTTATAATTAACTAACCCGTGCTAACTTCGTTCGGGTTCCTCGCATATTCACTAGTCACGATAAACGCTCTTCCAGGAACCGTTGACTTTGACTTGTTCGTATCTGCCTCTGGTGCCACCGTCCCAACTGGACTTAACATTGCTATAAAGTACATTCCACCCGTCATTGCTTCGTCGAATTCCTGATCCGTGATTTCAATCATTACTCTCCGATCCATATCGAATTGGGGTTGACCGCTCTGCATAGGGTAATTCCGAACTCGATGTTGGATTCTCCCAATTGCTGTCCAAAAAGCGAAATCCATTTCATCTATTTTGGCCTTATTGGATCGGACGTCTTTTTTATACAATATGAACATGTCGTGTAGCTTTTACCCATGCATCCTCCATTCTCATTCGTTTGGTTGCTTCTTCTTTCATCAGAACTTTGATCATAACATTCTCAGATTCCAGCTCTAATATCTTATACTCTGCCAAAGAGTGCTTCTTTTCAAGCATCGCACATCGGGTAACACAATTTAGAATTATTGCATCTCTTTGCTCCACGACCGCCTGCCGTTCTTCATCCTGATCTTCTAACTCATGAATACGATTTTGTAATTCTAAATTTCGATCATAAAATTCTTCTAATAAATTCTCCTCATGTTCCTCTTCTTCCTCACTCTCAGCTGCTACCTCTACGACTATCTCAGGTGCAACTATTAATTCTTCACTCACCACATGGATATCTCTAATTCTTTCTTCGCATGACATCACATTATCCTGGTTGGCGATTAGAGGTGTCTCCACGGTCTCATTCACTCCATTGTTAACATTTTCAGCTGTCATTCTTAAATACTGCCACAAAACAAGGGTTAATTAAAGAAATTGACATGCAACATAATAACCCTATACTTTGACCAACCAACAAATAAGCTTAGGTAGGACACACTAGCGAAGGATTTACTAGTCTCTCCCCTCCAAGTTCTATTCCCGATCTCACTTGGAGATCATATCCCTAAGCTCGATATTAATCGTGGCGCCCCCAAAATAGGTATACAACACCCATTCTGAGTCGCCAAATACATGGTACAGAAACAACTACAACATTATTAATACAATTGCCGTGCAAAATATGACAACACTTAAACTGTGAGTTTAAATACAAATATTGTCATCTAGACAATATCCACACTCAAATAAGTCCTCATTACAATTATTAGTACACTATTTTACAGAATAGTGAGGACTACTAGAACCACTTCTAGAACCATCATTCCACACCCCGACTAGTACTCGCTACATTCTCGCCTCCTGAGAAGAAAAATGGAACAACAAGTAAAATGGTGAGCTCTACTAGCCCAGTAAAGAACATTATGACTAAGATAACATAGAACAAATTATCGTTAGTCTTCAACAAGGAAAAATCTAATAGAATACAATAGACAACCTATTTTAAATCAATATTCGCAGCGGAAATAATAATTCATTAGAAGATTTAAGTAGAGAATGCAATCTATTTTCTTCTATATATGAATTTAAAAGTTCATCGTCGATATTTTATCCTTGTAACATCAATCAATATATACCTGAAATTAAATATTCATCTTTGCACTACAGGTCAAAGATATTCATCAGTTGGTCATGTTCATCTAAACACCTGTTCATCTTTGCACTACGGGCCAAAGATATTCATCAGAAATCATTAATCTTTGCACTATGTGCCAAAGATATTCAATTATATCATCATTTAGGATGGAGGATGATGAAAAATATTTTAAAGAAAAGCGAATCCAAATTGAAACAAAAGAATAAATATTAAGGATTCAGTATTTCAACTATTTCATGTCCAAAATACCTCATAAATAATCATAGTGGAGTAAAATTCAAGAATGATCAAAACATGGATACAATCAAAGCTAGTATCCATAATAGATATTTTGGACGAAAAATAAAAATTTAATTTTTCTGTGAATAGTGTCGTATTCGTGAATAGTGTCGTATACGTGAATAGTCCCGTATACGTGAATAGTAACTCCGACACTAAAAGATAGAAATTTTACAAAAATAATCATCATGCTTCGTGAATAGTAATCGTGAATAGTAACTCGTGAATAGTAACTCATGAATAGTAACTCGTGAATAGTAACCCCGACATGAAAAGTTCAATATTTGATAAAAATTTCCAACCAATATTTTGACATAATGATATTGAAGAAATAATATCACTTACGAAGAAAATAACATCCCTTACCTCGAAAGAATAGTACTTCTGGCTGGAACACTTAATATAGTGCTGAAGGAAACTTACACCGTATAGCAACACTCAATGTATTAAAATACTCACAAGAATACGCTCAATATATCGAGAGAGAAAGAGAAAGAAGATTTCAGTTTCTGGTGTGATTTTCAATTCTAACCTAAGCACCTATTTATAGGAAATTGCTTAGAACAATAAAGTAGAAAATTGAATATAATATTAATATATATATATAAATTTTCAAGCCCACCTTTGAAATCAGATCTTAGCATTTCCCACATGCCAATCATCTAGAAAAAAAGGTAAGAAAAACGTTTTTCATAAATAAAATATTTAAAACTTCCAAAAATTAATTATTTTGGAACTACGGAACTTTAATAATTCATAATAAATAGCCCTTTTATCAGAAAAATTCAAACCACAAGTCCTTTCCATAGGAAATTTCATTCTCTAAAACTTTGTAAGTTTAAGTTTTTCCAAATTCCAAATGTAATTGGCCAAAAGAAATCCACAAACCAGGCGATTTTATGTTTATAATCAAATTTCAGTCAATAAATGGGGTCCACCGACACACAAAACATGTGTTAATTATTTAATGCAACAAAAATACTTTTTCTCCTTATATACTCATATATTCCACATTCATTATAAAAAAATATCATCATTATTATATTAATATAATATAATAATATATTTAAATGAATTATTTTATCAGAAAATGATAAAATATTTTTTAACAATTGTCACTTTAAAAATTTTCTCCATCTATATCCACATAAAATCAATATTTCCTCATCATATAAATCAATAATTAATTATTCACAAATAATATTACAGAATTACAAAGATTAGCAACTGTGTAGTTCCCAGGAAAGAGGGGCTTTCAATAAGAATCTCTCCTTCAAGCGCAATTAGGTGACCAAACCTCTCCTTAGATGTAACTTTCTAGACATTGCCAATAATATTTTCTAATAATATTATTGAGATAATATGAATTATTGCTTCGATAATAGAAAAATATCGTGCGGTGACAATTATTAAAACAACGGTAATATAAAATATCAATGCAAAGAATTATTGAATCAATAAAATAAAATATTGAGCGAATAACTCTTGTAAAAATTATTGAGTAGTGTCTTCTTACGTAAGAATCAATAATTGGTGCAATACCTGGTGTCATCTCTTTGTGCAACAACGCGTAGACATCGTATTTTAACCACTAGGTATTCCAACAATATTAATTGTAATAACCACGCCAGTTATTTATAAACAACTTATACTTGTCGTTTTCTTCATCTAATCACTTTTCAGTTATGGGGCCCACATAAGGTCACAATGCGTCGCATTTAATATTTCCCGACAAGACATTTGACCTAAACGAATATTCTCCGATAAAAAAATGAATATTTTATAACCACTTGCTTATTTAAAATATTTGCGCATTTTACCCATAACTAATCACATTAATCAAATCAACCCTTACTATTTCAAAATGATAAATAGAGGAAATTAAAATCTTTATTTATAAAAAGTTGGGGTCTTACAATGAACATCTCGAATATGTGAAAACTTTTGTGCACCTAAGGTGGATAGAGTGAACGATAATATCGTTCTTCCATGTAGTATTGATCAATACAGGGCATAACGGACTAATCACCCCCCGTGCCCGTAAGTTATGACGGTTTACAAATGAATTTCTGTTTAACCTTTTTGAAAATAGAAAACAATGTTCATAGTATGTTGATTGATCTCCAGTTATAGTTTGTACTTAGTTTCAAAAATTCCATATTGAAATGATATGTTGTTATTATTGGTTCAGCTTACTTCACAACTGTTGATTCGTTGTAGAAGTGTCTTTCAAAGAAAACATTTAATTCTTTCAACTAATATATATTGTTGTTATTACTTGCTGGCAATTCAATGCTCATTCTTGCTTTAAATTTAAATGTTTTCAGTTAAGTATGATCAACCAGAAGGTTCAGGCAAGAACAAAGGGAAAGAAAAGTTGTTCGAATGAGATTTATAATATTTTGTGTAATAGTTAAGGTTTATTAAGACAATGATACTTATTATCTATGATGTAATGAATGTTTAAAGGTCTCGTACCTGGGAGTAAACTTTGATGCATATGTAAATTAAGTTTGAATTTTATATTATTGTTATTATTATTAGTATTATTCAGCTTATAGAAATGGTATCGTGAAGCACCGAGTTCGGGTTTCAAGTACCCGAATTTGGGGGCGTCACAGGTTGGTATCAAAGCTTTAGGGTTAGAAACCTCAAGTGGGATCGACCTTAGGCTATAACCTTAGAACAGAGGGAAACGTTAAAAATACAGATAACTCATATAGAGTTTAAAAGGACATGAATTGAATAAATTCATCGTTGAACAAAATAAAAGACAACTCTTATAAAACTATTGTTTGCTGTGTGTATATACTATTTACTAATCAAGATAAGTTGTGTGTAGATGTCAGGTGGAAAAGAATTAGGATACTCTCTGATCGTAAAGAAGGAGCCAATATCAAAGCCAAAAGCTGAAATAAAGGCTCATAGTGCAGACAACCTTGATGAGGTGGTGGTATTGGAAAACGTAGTACCAGATTCGAAAATGGTGGAACTGACAGATAGTGATTCAGACACTAAAGTTGGAGCTGATCAAGCATCAATGGAAGTACAGAATCTGAAGAACAAGGTTTCTTCTCTAGAAAAGCTATGGGAAATAGAAAAGCTACTAAATAACCAATTGCGAAAGGCGTTAATAGAAACTATGAAAGAGCAAGATAAGCTTAAAATCCAAATTGATCAAATGGGAGCCGGAAGCAACAAATCGTATGCAGCTACGAGCAAGAAAGGGAAAAGAAAGAGGAAAGACCGTGACTTAGGAAATTAGTAGTATTAGTAGTTGATTATGTATGTTTGATAATGTACGGGTGTAATGTAATATTCTCAAACTTTTGTATAAGTTATTACAATAATTCCCGACTTTTGTGGTCACAAAGGGATAGCAGTATGGGTTATGTTATATAAAGTACTTTGAATTAATCTATGGTTGATTAATGGAATAAGTTTTAGATAAAACTTTGTGTTACATGTTAAACTTATACAATAAGGTTTAGAATGTAAGTTAAATTTATGATTTTATGTAATCAGATAATGCCGCCAAGACATCAAACACGAAATCAAAGGGCAGAAGAATCTATCAACAACGCTGAGGGACAACCGCAAGACCCAATGCAAAACTTTGCGAACATGGTAGCTCAGGCTATGTAGCAGGGAATACCAGCCGCAAGGAACCGACCAGACAATCGCTAGGCAAACTTCAAAGACTTTAAGGCAGTAGGACCACCGGAATTCAGGGGAACAGCTGACCCTATAGAAGCCCAGACATGGGTTAACGAGATAGAAAAGGCGTTCATAGTTGCTAGGGTAGATGAGGGGCAAAAGACCTCTTTTTCCACTTATATGATGAAAGGAGAGGCGAACTTTTGGTGGGAAGCAAATCAAGCGAGGGCAGGAGAGGGAGTAGTTACTTGGGCTAGGTTTAAGACCTTATTTTTCGAAAACTACCTCTCAGCTAGCATGCAGGCTTTGATGGAGGTAAAATTCCCAGAGTTAAAGCAGGATAACATGACCTTTGCGGAGTATGCCGCAAAGTTTAATGAGTTGGCTAGGTTCGCTCCGCATCAAGTTGATACGGAGGAAAGGAAGGAAAGAAGGTTCGAGCTGGGATTAAAACCCTGGCTATCATGGGAAAGGCTATCATAGCTGAGGAGGGGAGTGAGGCCATAAGCCTCTATAACAAGGAGAAGAGGAACAAAGGAAAGACTGTAGGAGCTGTGAAGGTGGAAACTAATAGTGGGAATAGGGGTGAGAAAAGAAAGGAGAATTATTTTGGGAATGTTCAGGTGAAACAAGATGGTGTGAAGAAGCAGATAGTTCAGTGTGGGAAATGTGGGAAGAATCACTATGGTGAGTGTCTGAAGGGTAAGTTTGTATGTTACAAGTGCGGGCAGGAGGGTCATATCTCTCCCAACTGCCCCAACCCAAGGATGAACAATGTATATTTTCTATGTGGATCGACTGAACATAAGGTGAGGGATTGTACAAAGAGGAAATTGGAGGAAGGGAGTGTAACCATGGGAAAAGGAAGCGGGACTATGGCAATCACAGGACCGACTTCAACCAACAAACCAACCGCACGAGTCTTCAATATGACGGTCCAGGATACTGTGGCAGCTGGGAATGGAACTCCAGGTATTATTCGAATAACTTTTATTTTCGTGTATATATTTGATGTTCCTTTATAAAGAAAATTATTTTATAAATAAAATTTTGAGGGAGGAATTTGAGTTCTTTTAGAAATAAAATTTCCGTTGAATCAGAAAGATAAGCTTTATATGAATAGTTAAAGATTTGTTCGATCAATTATGATCGAGATCTTTTGGGAATGATTGTGTAGGCTATGTACCCTTGTATATATGAGTTTTAAAACGGTGATTCCGGGGAAAGAATCCTTATAAGGGAGGGTGAATGTAATAATTAACCCGATATTTTCTATTTAAATAAATAAAAAAATTTGCATATAATTTTTTTTATATTTTAAGATGCGAATATGTGCCAAGTAATGTGTATGTATATATGTGATAAATAAATTTATTTATTACATGAATAATTTCAAATAATTTTATTTTAGAATTATTGATCATTATAACGTATATACTTATAATAATTAATTTTATAGTAGAAATGTCCTTATTATTTATTTTTTATGAAAATATGATTTTTATATTATTTAACTAATATATGAAATGATTATTGGAATTATTATAATTACTATTTTATTATATGAATTTTAGTTGATTATTATGTTAATTATTTTAACTTAATTAATAATGTTAGATATGAAAAATAAATCAGATATGGAATCCAAACCCTAAATTTGGGTATTGATCAAAGGATGAAAATAATAATATAATATTAATTATATTTTAATTTTTCAATGCTATAAATATGTATTGTAAATGCATAGACTGATAACGGTGCGCTAAATACGGTGAATTATGGCATAACCCTCATATCGTGTTATTAAACCCTAATTGTTAAACTCGATTATGAGTTCAAGACTGTGTAGTAATTGTGTTATATGAATTTTACTGTGTATTATATAATTTTTGTAATTAGGAGAAACCCTAATTATTATTTGAAAACCCTAATTGCTAAAATTAGAAATCCTAATTACTGTTTAAGTAAATTATAATGATAATTAAGAAACCCTAATTCTTAATTTGGGAACCCTAATGATGTTAAGGAACCCTAATTATTTAAACCCTAATTTTCTATTAAAAACCCTAATTTCTATTAAAAACCCTAATTTAATTAGTGTGTTTAAAATTAAAATTTTATTACACTTTAAATTTTTATTGTCCAAACCCTAGTAATTAATTGGGAAACTTTAAGATGTAAAATCTAGTGAATAAATCTTAGATTAAAGCACCTTGGACAAGAATGCCCTTAAATTAAAATAAAATTACCAAAATACCCTTTTTGTCCCATTAGTTGAATTATTGCTAGCCAAATCCTTGCAAGATCTGGCCAGCCACCCCCTAGACCTACCTACATGCTATATCACCAGCACATTATCAGCCACTAGCATACAAGTTCATTGCATACATGATTTGCATAATTTAAGAGAGAGAAAGTGATCATTTTTGGCCTAATTTGTTCACAAATACCTAGCCATTCTCTCTCAAGCTCAAACCCACGAAATTCTGGTGTTAGATCAATCCCCAATCAAGCCTCACGAAATCCACAAACAGATCAGAAGCTAAGAATCAAGATTTTTTAAAGAGAGGTACAAAACCCTAATTTACAATCTGATCTTGAAGGTCATGTTAGATGTTATAATTTAATGTTAAAACATGTTGGTTATAGTGTCTAATGATGATCTGGGTTGCTAGATGTTGAATCCATAACATCTAGAGGCTCGGATTTGAAGATTTGCAAAATCTGGAAAAAAGTTCAACTGTGGTCTGACAACGAATGAATATGGGCGTTGGCCTGATTGTTTCTGGATTATGGTTTTTGTTGTTTTTAAGTTGTTATGTGTAGCTTGTAATGTGATATGTAATCTGCAAAATGAATCAGGGTCATTTCATGTCTAGAATAGAAGTTATTGACGGTCAAATACCGTTGACCGACATTGACCGGAAGAAATCTTGGCAGCCCAAATTATGCCCAAATCGGTCTGACAGTAAGTTTGTGTGACTAGATCTGTCAGGTTTTGCAAGTTATGTTGATGTTGTTGTAATTCATATGTAGCCTGTTTCTCTAACTATAGCTCCATGACTTTAGATCGTGTAGATAATCATCAGGTAGATTGTAGCAAGTGGTCAAAGTAGGCCACTCGCACTGACTTAACTTTTCTTGGAATTTCCAGAAACTGAAAGAGGCTTATTTCTGACAAGGTTTGACCGATCTATATATGTCAATTATGTTGTGATTTTGTTAATGTTTTGTAATATATCTATTCCATTACATGTTGGTTACATACTGCATCTTGTAAATCACTAAACCATTATAAGGATTACAAGTTGTAGAAGCCCAAAATGGGACGGATCAATTGTTCTTCATTTACAGGTAACCTGAAATGAAGAACAACTCAACAAACTTGTTCATGAGCCTAGATCTTGAAATTCAGTTATGTTATGAACCTGTTGGTGGATGGATCCTGTAGTCTTGCACGAGTACTACAAGATCTGACCAAGAGCATGCCCAGAATCATCATGGTTTACAAACTATTGTTGGTCAAACTAGCTACCTCGTCAACTGACATTGGTTTCTGGGTTTGGCCAAGAACAGCTCAAGAACACCTATAGCGACAGTTTAGCGTTTACGCTATATAGGGCCAGAATTAATGACAGATGCGATATTTATTATTTTACGAAAATTAATTAATTTTCGTTAAATAAATAGAAAAAATAGTTTTTAATTATTAAAAATACCAAATAAATTATTAAAATTATTTTAAATTCGGAAAATTAGTTTTTAATTATTTTAAGTATATTTCATAAATATTTAATATTTTGAAATATTATTAATATTTAATTTATTTAATTATAATATTAAATAAATTAGATAAAAATGATTTTAATATTTGAAAAATCATTTAAAAAATATGTTATGATATAAAAGATATATTTTAGTTATTTTCTATAACTTTTAATATTTTGTGATGTATTTCATTAATAATTAAATATTAATGATGATTAAGTTATTTAATAAAGATATTAAATAAATGATGGAAAATAGAATAAATGATTTAAAATTTATATAAAATGATTTAGAGATTATAAAAATATTTGAAGTTATAAAATATAACTTTTTATATTTTGTCATGAAAAATATTAATATTTTAATATTAAGGATATTAGATTTATTTAGTAATTATATTAAATAAATTAATTAAAAATGATTTTAATATTAGAAAAATCATTTTAAATGAAAATAAAGTGTTTAAAGATATTTGAAGTTATAAAATATAACTTTTAATATTTAAAGGATAATTTTATTAATAATTTAATATTATTAATTATTAATTTATTATTAATGATATTAAATTTATTTAATAATAAATAGTTTAAAAATGGTTTTATTAATTTAAAAATCATTTAAAAAGGATATAAATGAATTAAAAATATTTTAAGTTATAAATAATGACTTTTAATATTTTGATAAATAGTACATTAATATTTAAATATTAATGGTAATTATTTAAAAATGATTTTAAAATTTTAAAAAACATTCAAGGGTAATATTAATACTTTAAAAGTATTTTAAGTTATTATAAATAACTTTAATATTTTGGAAATGAGTTTATTAATAGTTTAATATTAATTAAATATTAATGATAATAGGATTGTTTAATACTTAAATCATTTAATAATGATTAGATGTTCAAAAATTCATGATAAATTATAATAAATATTTTAAAATTATTATAAGTCATTTAAAAATAATATGATTGATACTAAGTTACAGGACAGAGTCTTAGACTCGATAATTACCCGATAAAGTTGTTTCAGGTTTTGCAAAGCATGTTTTGTAAATTGATCTGAACTTAGATAATATAATTAGATATGTGATTATTTGTGATTCAATGGTTGTTAAACATAGGTAACAAGGTGATTAGGTTATGTGCTGACTGCAATAGACAATGTTCTGTGTTACGATATATTATTATAATCGAACGAATGATCTTATTACTGATAGGTCGCTGTATAAAAGATTAATCTAAGTTGCGTTATTGTAAGCAGCAGTTCTGGACTTGAGATCATCATAGTATCTTGTGTATGATTAGTTATACTTTGACATATTCCTTAAGACCCTTAGGATATATCAAAGGGTATGCTTGGGTATAATAAGTTGTACATGGAGATAATGTATGATCAATAAAGAATCTACCACTTCTAGTAAAAGAAGAGAAATGTCCTATATGATTCGATAAATGACAACTCAGTAGTCCTTGTCCAAGGCAGAATGAAATTAGAAAGGAGTTTATAATTTGCAATATTTGGAGTTGTGCATTTAAGAATCGAACTACATATAATTAAATAAAATAAGACTTGTGGTAATTCCATGTCTTATATTTAATTGGGACATTGTATGGTGGAATGATTGAATTAGTATTGCGGTAACTATTTACTCAAAGGTTCTTTTATGATTAATGTTGAAATCTATATTATCCGGAAAGTCGTTGATCGCTAGGAGGCTTATCCTATTGTAGAATAAATATTATTTATTTAAATAAATTATTAGTTTAATTTATTTATTTAAATAAGATTAGAATTATTCTAATTGATTTATTCACAACCGGTTTAATATGGAGAACCTAAAGGGTCACACCATAAAAGGAAGAATAATTATTTAAGAAGTTAATGGCATAATCGTAATAATATGTTAAGTATATTTAATTTAATCTATGGTGATAGAATAAATTAAATAGCTTAATATTTATTATTTAATATTTTAGAAATATTAAATATAAATTAATCGGAGAGTCTTATTAATATTATTACAATTATTATTATTTTAATTTCTAAAAGAGTTTAGGAATTAATTTAATATAAGTACTCTCATTTATTCCTAATAGGATTAGGAGGAAAAATTAGTTAAAGGAGTTTAATTAATTATCCCTAATAAGATTAGGGAGCTTAATTAATTAAAAGAATTTAATTAATTAAATAAAACTCAATTCCTAAATTGTTAAGGAGGGTTGCCCACATCTATAAATAAGAAGAGTCTTATTATGGGTGAGGTGGTTGTTGACGTATTCATAGAATACGTAATTTCAATAGTTGGGAGAGTACGCTCTTTTCTATGAGAGATAGAAAAACTAGGGTTTTGCCAAACACCCATCTTCTTGAATCTCTATTCTTCCTTGGTGGATCACCTCTAGAGGCCAAACACTTGGGTGGCTAACGTTGATCAAAGGAAGGAACTAAACCCGGCGGATTCAAGTTGAACACGAAAAAGATCGGAGGTGAACTTGTACCTGAGGAAGCTCGAATCTTCAAGGGTATGATTCTTGTTCTTTCTTTTTCGTTGAATTAATAATTTTGCATAAAGGGTGATCCGGGTATATGGTTTGTAAAATTTTTAAAACTCTGATTTTACACGTTTCCGCTTATTTTATGCAATTTGATTGTGTTCTTGAATATTACAAACCTAACAGATAAAACACCTCATCATTAATTCCTTCATTTATAACCACATAAATAAATCCATCATTTATATCCACATCAAATAAATATTTCCTTATCATATAAATTAATAATTAATTATTCACAAATAATATTACAGAATCACAATAATGACAACCAGACAGTTCCCAGGAAAGAGGGCGCTTTCCGATAAGGATTTCTCCATACTGGCGCGCAATTAGGTGACCAAACCTCTCCTTGACAGAACTTTCTAGATATTACCAATAATGCTATCTAATAATATTATTCGAATAATATGAATTATTGATCTGATAATGGGAAATACTGTGCAGTGACAATTATTGAACAACAATAATATAAAATTTCAACGTAGCAATTATTGAATCAATAAAATAAAATATTGAGCAAAGAATTATCGTAACAATTATTGAGTAGTGCCTTCTTACATAAGAATCAATAATTCAAAATTTGTGCAATACCGGTGTGTACATCGTGCAACAACGCCAGACATTACTTTACTTTACCCACCGGGTATTCCAACGATGTTAATGATGAACGATTACGCCGTTATTTGTAAAAACTCAAATTTGTCTTTTTCTTCATCCGACAGTTATTCTGTTACGGGGACCACAAATGGCTGCGTCGTCGTATGAATATTCCCCGACAGAAAGAATATTCCACCACCAAACGAATATTCCCCAATAACAATGAATATTTTATAACCACTTGCGTATTTTGAAAAAAATTCATATATCACCCTTAACTTTAAGTTTTTATCAATTTAACCATTTACTGAATCGTAATTATAAGAAAAATTGAATACTTATATTTCATAAAATTCGGGGTCTTACACTACAAATATAAATATTTAAACAAACAAAACCATAAACAGACAAAGATCTATGAGGTCTGACATTTGGCTATCAAACACATTTTAAAAATTTTCCAGATTTTTGCAAATTTCAATTTCGAGTATCTAGATGTTATGGATCCACTATGTACCAACCCAGATTAACTATATATACTACAAACAACATATTACAACATAAAATCATAACTTCTAACACGTCAAGCAAAATCAGATTCTAGGTTAGGGTTTTATACCTCTTTTGAACAAAACTTGAATCTAAGGTTCTTGATCTATTATGGAAGTGGTAGGGATTTAATTTGGGACTGGTCCACTACTATATTTTGTATGTTTGGAGAATGAGAGACTTTGGTTGAGTGTTGGTGAATAAATGAGCCAGAATATTCATTTTCTCTCTCTTTGATCTTATAAATAATGTGGTGCAATGCATTTGGCTGAGATGTAATGTTTGATTGCCGGAGTTATTGTCAAATGGAAAGTTAAGAGTGGTTGAACCACTAATGTATTAGAAAAATGTACAAGTTATCTAACAATAATGCAAGAGGGGTAGTTTGGTCATTTGGCTTGTGATTTTAATGGCACCTGACCCTTAGGGTTTAACACTTAGGTTTTGTACATTGATTCTAGGATTTTGCATTTTAGGGTTTAAAAAGAAAACTTAGTTTCTAAAAATGAAAATTATGGTTTCGTAATCATACTTAGTTTCCTAATTATATAGAACTCACTAATTAGGTTTAAGATCCACTAATTAGCATTTGGCTTTCCAATTTGGCGATTAGGGTTTCTAATATGACAATTAGGGTTCCTAATTTAGAAATTAGGGTTTCTAATAATTAGGATTTCCAAATATTAATTAGGGTTTCCCTAATTAAGATTAATATCTATTTTACATATCAATTATCACATAACACAACGACTTAACAAATCTTACAGTCGTATTTGACTTTCGAATTAGGGTTTCTAATAGTTTAACACTAGGGTTTAATCATGCTACACTATAATTGATCAACTATTATCAATATATACATACAGTACATATTTATAATACTAAAATATAATTAATATAATTTTATTATTCTCATTCCTTATTCAAAATCCAGAATTAGGGTTTTGAATCCATATCCGACTTAACTTTCTTATATACCATTATTAATTAAGTTAAAACAATTAACTTAACTAATCCGAATAAATTCATATATTAAAATAGTTATTATAATATTTCTTATAATAATATCTTATATTATTGAAATAATATAATATTCATATTTTTCATAGAAAATAAATAACAAAAATATTTTTATTAAAAAATTAATTTATTATAAAAATATAATTTATAATGATCAATAATTCTTAAAAATTTTATTTGTAAATATTCATGTAATAAATAAATTCTTATTTATCACATATATACATACACATTACCTTACACATATTCCTTCCTTTATTAAAAAAATTATATGCAAAATTTCTTATTTAATTATATCAAAAATATCGGGTTATTACATTAATTATGTAATATAATTGTGGAAGAGCATGAATTAATTTCAATGATTGAATGACGACTAAGTCAATAATGCGGAGTGGTCAACAATGACCATGAACCAATTTAACTGAACATTATGGTAATCAAGGTGCTCAGCCTTTCATACCTGAAGAACATATGCAACATGCACTATATACGAATCAATAATCAAAGATGTGGAATAATTGTAAATAATTAAACCAATAACATGCTTGAAATATAATAACTCTAGTTTGAGTTAGGAAACTTGCCTTGGTCGTTGAATACTGCTACACAATTTAATTTAACTTCGTTTGAAAGACATATCATTAATAATATTAATCTCTCAATTAGAATAATATATCATAATGTATACTACTGTTATTTACAGTCATCATACAGCTTAAACACATTACCACATATTCCTAACAGTCTTTAGAACATATAAGAACAAGAATCAAGTCAAATTATTTCAGTCTGGTTTGATTTCGGTATTATTTCGACGTCCCGATTGCCCCATCAGATAATTATCGAGTTTATTTTCAATAAAACTCTATTTAAAAACTTTAATAGTATTTTAGATAATTTAATTATCATTTATAACATTTTTTGAAAACGTACTCATAATAATTTTCAAATAATTATTATCATTTATAATGATTTTTCAATCATTAATATCATTTTTGAAGGATTTATTTGCTAAATAATTTTATTATCATTAATATTTAAAAATTTTAAAATAATAATGAAATCCATGACAAAATATTAAAAGTTATTTATTATAACTCAAAATATTTTAAAACCTTAATATTACCTTTAAATAATTTTTAAAGCATTTAAAATTATTTTAAAATAATTATCATTAATATTAAAATATTAATGAAATTCATGTCAAAATATTAAAAGTCATATATTATAACTTAAAATATTTTTAAAACCATTATATCATTTTTAATTGATTTTTAAAATATTAAAATAATTATTAAATAATTTATTTATTACAATTATTATATAAATCTATTATCATTGATATTTAAATAAATTAAAATATTAATTAAATTTATGTCAAAATATCAAAAGTTAATTTTTATTACTTAAGATAATTTTTAAAACTTAATTATGAATTATGAATAATTATTTTCTATTTTATTTATTTATTTATTTAATATAATTTATTTTTATTAAAAATTGTTGCTAAAGGCCTATTGCAACAAAAACTATCGCTATGGGTGTTCTTCAACCATGAAGAACTGTCAAGTCAATTCCTTAGAGCCTACTTTGACTATATTTAATTTTCAGTTCATGAAGTTTCTGGGCATGTAAGTGTATCATTGATGTAGTAATACAAATACATATCAAGTTTGGGGTCTAACTACATCATATCATGAAGATATTGACGGTTAAATTAGCCAACTAAGGTTGTTCTTAAGTTATAGAATTTCCAACATTTGCAGTCAGTGTTGAGCAACCTACTTTGAGCTTTAATAACTTTGATTCTATGTGTTATCTAAGTAATCTAGTGTCTCACACTTGTAATAGACATGTCGGGCTACAAAAGTGATACACTGGATTAGCCTAACAACATCACATAAGCAAGATCTAGCCTGGTCAATAAATTTTTAGAAGCTGTTATGAAAATTTTTTGGAATTTCAAGAAATCAATTTATGTGCTTAGTTAACCCATTTTGACCATTAATAACTTGAAATATCTTGATGCAATGGGTAATCCATTGTTAGAGTTTTAAAGTCCATATGCCAGTGTTCAAAATTCATACACTTAGATAATCTAACAGCATAATATGACCAAGATCAAAGCTATCAAAAATCTTGTCAGACAGTTTCTGGGCAAATCTGGATTTTCCAGAAAAAATTTTCATGGTTGTTCAACTGAGTTAGAGCATGAATAAATTGAAATCTAGACATGATTCCACTTCCAGTTTACTCTCCTCATGACATACTTTAACAAGGATACACTTAACAGATCTAACAATTAACAGATTAATATCTACATGCCCTGACATTTGACTGTCAGACCATATTTTTAAGGTTTTCCAACTTGCTTAAATCTTTATTTTCATGCATTTAAATTTTATGAATCCATGATTTATCAACAAAGATTACTAAATAACATAACATAGAACATATCTAAACACAAAACCAGAAAATCTACCTAAGCATACAAGATCTAACATAAGGTTAGGGTTTATACCTTTTTGAACCAACTTTTGATTTCTCCTTTCTAATATGATCTTAGATGGTTTATGGGGGTGTACTTGGCTTGTATTTGGTCTTAGTTTCTTTCTAAATTTCGTGGCTTTGGAGAATGGTAGGTTTGGCTAAGTATGAAAACTTAAAGTAAGGTTTTCTTTAAACTTAACTCCCTTTTTGATCTTATCCTTTTGATTCATTGTATATAGCTGATATAGGTGTCCAAATATGGCTGATTGAGCATGATTTTGAGCACATGTGAGATCTCCATTGATGAGTCATCAAGATTTAATCTTATCTTTAGTTAAAAGATAAGATAAAGGGTATTTTGGTCATTTTACACCTATTAAGGATAATTTGGTAATTTCCCAAATAATTTTAATTGTAGTTTGGTCATTTCACATTCTTCCTTTAAATCTTAACCCTTAGGGTTTACTAACTAGGATTAGGGTTTGCTAATCATCATTAGAATTTGCTAATTAGGGTTAAAGTTACCAATTAGGGTTTAGGGTTTCTAAATCTAGAATTAGGGTTTCTAACTGATCGTTATGGTTTCCTAACTGAGCATTAGGGTTTCTAATATAACATTAGGCTTTACTAATGTTATATCTTATCTGATTAACATTTAATCATCAATCATATACTGGACATACACATAATATTAAATACCCAAAACAATATACCTCATTATAAAATAATCTCTTTCAAATAGTAAACCATATAAGTTCCTCTCAATTTTTTTTTATTAATCCTCTATTTCCAATCTAGGTTTTATTCTTTAACCTTTATTTTAATTAATCAAGATTTTATTAATCTTATAAATTTTCGTGTTGGCACATTCTTCCTCCGTTATAAGGATTCCGTCCCCGGAATAACTATTCACCAAAAATAGGTTTTCATTTTGACCTTTATCTCATCACCTCTTATTACACTTGTACTTAATGAGTTCATGTTATTTCCTTCTATAAGGATATCTTCTATCTTCTTACGCTACCCTAACTACTCTTTAGAAGCTTACACCTTCAAACTATGCAGGAATCTTCACAATTGTTCAATAATTGTGAAGCCATATCAATAATCTAAAACGTTTTATTCAAGAAAACTTTTCATATCATGCTGAGGGGTCATATGAACACATAGTTTTAACAGTATTCACACCGCAAAATGGTAAATTACTAAGTATGTTTACAATCACGAAGAAGGTAAACTAGCTACCGCTATTAGTACTTTAAGTAATCAACCTATCGTGCGTATCAATCTTGTTTAGCGACTATTTGCGCTACTAGATTGGATTATTTTATCCAATCTGCATATCCCCCTTTTTCGGGGTTGTTCACCTCAGACTTATCATAAGATTTATTGGCTTGTTTAGGTGTTAATCAAAACAACACACACGTAAGTGCACGTGGTCCACAAGTAATATGGAGTGACTAGAGTATCGTTCCTACGGAGAATAATGGTTGAGTTTTAATCTATCATGCAACCATTTTATAATTATCTCGGTTTGCTTAAACTGTTGAATAAATTGTATCTTAACCAAATTAATACTAAAGGCATGGAAATAGTAGAATTATCAAGTAAAATAGCCAAATAAGGGGGGATATGGGGTATATGTTTTGACTTAATATTTCGTTCAAGACAATACACTTCTTTACAAGCTTAGTTAATTATTTTGGTTTGTTTTCCGAGAAAATACAAGTAAGATATGACCATCTATCGATGCACCATACCTGCATTACATTCAATCCATAGAAGATAGAATAAATGTAAACACCTAATTTGATTAAAACATTATATGTCTATGTGAATTACAATCAAAGCAGGTTAAAGAAAGTTGAAGCTCAAGTACTCAATGGACTATATATGACGCTTCGATATATGTCTATCCTAGGCACGAAACATAAATTTCAACTCAATGTAGAATTCACATACATATATTAATAGTATTAGTTCTAAGCCTATAATTCCTTTTTCAAGTTCATATAAACAGCCATGATAATTTGTGATCAAGCATTTAAACATTTAAATCAAATCACATTAGACAATCCAATACAAATAATCAACTTAGTCTCATAACGAAAGATAGAGATTTGAGCTATATATCAAGATTCATCATAACCCCATGATGGAAATTAGTTCATATATAAAGTAAAATCCATCACAAGAGTTTGTTCATAAATTGGAAGCCAAAATGAAAAGAAAGAGAAACAAGAGATTGAAATATGCAAATCTGAAATCTTCTTCTCAAATATGGACATCCATTGTTGAATCCAAGCTTTAATGTCCCCAATTTCAGTCCTAATCTAGACTAAATATCAAAATCTAATATAGAGATCAAGAGATAAGCTTAGGTATAGAAAAGGAGTCTACAAGTTCTCTCTGTGTTTCCCTAACCTTAAAAAGGAAATAAAACGATCTGATATATTCTAACTTGCAAGACCCCCCCCCCCCCCTTTAAGTACGAAATCCATTTGGCTTTTTAAATGAAAAGTGAAGCCGCTTTGGTCAAGTCGAGCAAAGGGACCATGCTAGTCATTAGTGCAAAAAAGGGCACGCAAAAGGCCGCTTTCTCGTGTTAGCTTTGTATCGGCGCCACCGCCGCTTCCATAGTAATCTCTTGGATCTATTGAATTGGTGCTAGTGCTGCATTCTTCTTTAACACTTCTATATGCCATTTCCACTTATTCTTCATAACATGCACTTTGCTCTTATTTGAGGCAAGCTTCATAACCTTTCACTACAAAAAAATGGGGCTTCAGCAACAACCGATTTTCGTTGCTAAAGGTGCCAAATTTTGTTGCAAAATGGTTTTGGCAACGACTTTACTGTCGTTGCGTCTTTCGTTGCGCAATGAGCATTTCTAATTGTTCCGCAACGAACGCTTTTTTTTCGTTGCAAAAAGTAATACATTTTGCAACGAAATTTGCCTTTCGTACAGAGACATCGATCCTTTAGCAACAAAATGTATTGTTGCAGAATAACTAAAATTTTGTTACTAAAAATCCCATTTCGTTGCAAAAGTCTGCTAATTGGCAACGAAATGAACTTTCTTTTTTTGCAACGATCATGCATTTTCGTTGTAATTGACACCATTTTGTAACGACATTTTTCGTTGCAGTAAATTATGGAAATTGTTGCTTAAGCTTACTTTCGTTGCGGAATATAAATTTTTTAGCAACGATTTTCGTTGCTGATTATATTATTTGGAAACGACATTATGCTGAATCAATAACGAAATTTTTTGTTGCTGTTTATTTTTCAATAGCAACGAAAGTTGTCGATTAGCAACGACATTATATGTTGTCGTTTCTTTATATGTGCAACGAAAGTTGATATGATTTGCAACGATAAAAAATGTTGCCTTTTATGTTAGTATTAGCAACAATTTCCTCTCCTTTGTTATTAGATTAATTTTTCATTGCCAAATATTATATTTTTAATGCCATTAGCAACGAAAATTTGTTGCTTAAATGTATAAAAAATTGTTGCTATATTAAAACTTGTTCAATGCTTTGGTAAGGAATTATATTGTTGTCAAATCAAAATTTGACATTCTTTTTGTGTACCTGGCTGGCTCAATGTCCCAATAGCAAATAATGGCAAAAATACAAAAAACTAAAATATTATTAACTTAATAAAATCATCCACTACATAATCATTCATTATCTTTAAAATTAACCATCTAAAGCTACCACAGTTCTTCAATCAAAGTATATATCTTCAAACCGATCCCACTCTTCATCCCAATCAGCTGCTCCTCCTTGGATGCCAAGTTGCCAACCTTAAAAGGTTTATAATACAATAAGAGAAAAATAATCACAAAAAATAAATATGACAACGGAAGATAACTTTTGGGCAAGAAAAACTGATTTAATATAACCATTTGACTTGCTAAGTAGAAACTTAGAGGTAGTTTGACTTTTTTTTAATTGATTTGAAATGAAGCCATTCCAACTCTGAATATAGCTACCATATTGCCAATATGCAAACTTTTTCTCATATGGAACTTTCATAGGACACAGTGATACTAAAGAAGGATGTACCACACACATAGAGTAAGTAAACATTTGTTTCAGAGATTCGAAGTAATAAAATTAACAACTTCTGCCTTCAACAACTAGATGTAAAAAGAAAGTTATTTGTAACTGAAGTACATTGAGAGAGAATAAATAAATGGTCAAATAGTTCCTAACTGCCTTACTCCATAATCTGCAGAATCTCATGTTGTATAATTCAAAAGAAATTCATCTAAATGTTAATCAATTTAGCAATTGAACTTTAATATGTCAAAATAAATATGAATAATATAGTAGTGTGTGTTGCAGAGATTAATTAATCAATGAAACACCAACATGAAAGCTACAAGAAACCCCCTTAATTCTCTCAAGTGCACCAATTCATTTTAATCCACTAGTGGACTTTGATGACTAGTGGGCTTGAAAAGAAAACAACAGGTAAACAAAATAATCCAAAAAAAAAGAAAAGAAAAAGAACCAAAACTACAACTAAACGTGCATATATGGATACTTAAGTTAGCATAGTAAAGGAATTACCAAATGGAAGCTCAACCAACGTAGTTGGTTTGGCACGTAGTCCATAAGTTTTGCAATGTTCATTCAAGGCTTTTATTTTTTCTTCAAGATCCAATCGGATGAGATCAGCGGAAACCTGGGCAACAAAGACGATTGGACTTAAGAGTTCCAAAAGTCTTTGTCAAATCAATTAGTGGTGCAACATACCTTAATCTTATCAGCACCGCCCTCTTGCTCCAATTTGATGATTGCACAATATAGCTCCATTATTTTCTCCTACAAATGATTCAGTGTAATTTCCATCATATGAGAAAAGATTTCGGGGGAAAAGTACATAATTTTTTATTCACCATTCAAGCAAAAGAAAGTACAGGATATACCTGAATATCTCAAAATGTGGCCTCCTCAATACTTAATTTAGAGGCCACATCTCCAGATTGCTTGTATTTGTCTTCATACTTCTTCGCCAGTTTATCAACCTAAGCGCAAGTTCCAGTAATTTGTATAAAAAACAAATACTATGTAAGAAATATTTGTAATCTGAGATACTGAAAAAGAGTAGATACCTCACGTTTGTCAGCAGAAACCCTTTCAGTGATCTCATTTAATCGGTTGTCACATCTACTTTTGTATAAAACCTGGCTCAAAATGGCATGATATTAGAAAGTAGCAAAGTGCAAACAACAGAGTTTAAAATCCCATTATTTGTTGGTGAAAAGTGAAAAATCAAAAAGACAAAAATCAACTCAAAATCTATAAAACTATTGTAGCACAGCAAAGCTCAACAAAACTAGAGTACCAATATTATTAGATCCTAAGGATTTAAAATTTTAGGATTGAAATTACTTGATCATTTTCGATAAACAAATATAAGTGAATTAGTTGAGAACCTATACACATGATCAGGCAAGGCAGCCAAGACTAGAAACTGAACGTGAGAATAAAGTAGAAATTCCCTCTCTTATTTTTGAAATCTAAGAGTAACATAGAGTAATTTGCAATTTTCATGCCTGTATGCCCTTAATGTGATGCACCACTCTATAGATTAAACCTTTCAATTTAAAATTAAAGTTTGAAATAGTAGGCACACCATTTTCTACACCTAATCACATAAATAATATAGAAATCTTATTGTAGAACGGAGAGAGTATTTACCTGTGAAATAACATACACGTCTTTGGTAGAAAGATAAAAATAAACTTTTTTCAGTAAATAAATATGCATAGCTTAACTTTCTACAAAACTAACCACAAAATCAATTAGCAAGCATAGATTTCAGTCATGCAGCAAATTAATAAGCTCTCAAACTAAACAATTATGAACGAACAAGAAAATATACTTCTAGCAAGGAAATTTGAACTAGGAAGGTCTCTGCCTCTTATGTATTGGTAGAGATTCCTCCTTTTCATCATCAAAATGCCAAATCCTAGCTCTATTTAAATCCTCCTACAAGGGGAAACACAGAGAGACTACACAATTTGTTATGTTCAACACAAATCTACAAATCACTGTTCTAAGCATAATCTAAGAGTCAACAATAAATTTCATGATTGCAGAATCCTTCTCATCATCAAATTTTAAAATCACTGTGCAGAGAAACCCATCTGAATCTAGGGCCTTCTCTTCCACCACCTTTAATTAAGCTAATGATACATTGTGGTACAATGACTATGACTTGTATATTATTACCCCGCATGAAAATAAAGTTCTTATAATTAAATGCAATGTGATGATTAAGCATAAAACATAAACACCCTAAACTATCCTTTAATAATATATTATTTGTGAAATTCAATCTTTGAGGTTTCAGATTCATATAATTAATTAGTTAAAAAAAAGATTCATATAACTAAATCAAGCCAACTGAACAACAAAAATTAACTCCACAAACGTATATAATTAATCAGGAACATGATTATGCATAACATAACATGACAACTACGAACAAATGACTACAAAAATTTCCATAGCAAAAAATCAAATTTACCTCACAATGAGTTGGAAAGACAAAATAAAAGCCTGGGATTGAATGAATTTAATGATTGCATAGATAAATTAAGATGGCCAGTCACATAGCCATGTACCAAACATAAAGTGTTTTGTCATCTTTCATTGGTAAAAGCATCAAAAAGTCTTATGCCTTAATGTGATGCAACGGAATATATGATGAAGTCGAATGCTCCTCCTAAATGATAATCCTTTTGTTCCACAAAAAGAGTAATTTGATCTTTTGTTTAATTTCTAATCAATTTGTGAAATTTTAACATTCAAAATTGATGTGAGTTTATATGCCTTTAATTAATGTAATAATCAATTTGTCATTTATCTACTTAAAAAGAATTACTATTTAAGTACAAAATTATTATTTCAAAAATTAAAATAAACTCAAATCAAAATTTAAATTTTAGAATTTCATTAATTAATTAGAATCAAAGTCCAATTGACCTCTGTTTATGGAACAAGAGTATTTGAGTAATATCACAAAGGAATGTAATGGAAGCTTAATATCTTGTAAATACGTAGATAAAAAGATGACATCCTTCAGCAGGGTTGGGTTGGTCCAATAAAAATTTGATTAACTATATTGGTTGGTCTCCATCCCTAGATCTAATGAGAACAATTGAAGAACAAATTATCCCACTATAACAATTTTTTAAACCCCAGAAGGTGATTTAGGTTGTTTAGAAAAGGGCGATGGAGTTCAATAATTTTTTAACAATATGAGAGGGGAAATAAGCCTAGGGTTTTCTCTAATAAGGACAGAAGAAGTGAATTCGCCTGAGACGAAATGAAGTGGTTGTTCACCATTGAGATTTTAACATTGCACAATACGAACAGAGAAACTTTCACTTTCACCATCATAATTTTTTATCTATGTTGCTATAATTGTGATTGTTGTGAGAAAGATACTCAAACAAAACCCTAGAATATTGTGATACAAAACCCTTAAATTAGTTCTACTGCTTTATCACACCATCACAAGAGAGGTGGATAACGTACGAGCATACCTCTTGTCGGCGGCGGGCACACGAAAGGGCAGAAAGTGAGAAGCAATCGAGTGAGAAAGGGTGAGAGAGGAGATAGAAGGCTGATCGAGTGAGTAACAAGAGAGTTGATGAATTATTTTGAAAAAGTGTGCCTAATCCGCCCGAAAAATCGTTGCCAAACATATTTTTATAGTGTTGTAAGACACTTAAAAAGTTTTATTAAAATTAAATTTACTATTAAATTTTTTTAATGTATTTATATATAATAATATAATTTATATTCACTATAATTAATTCTAAAAAACTAATTTTCACAAAATAGTAACCAATTTTATCTCTTTTAAAAAATTTCTCAACAATAATATATAACAATTAATAATTCTTCATTAAAAATATTTTTCTTTGTAAATTTTTATCGAAAATTGTCGCCAAACATCCTTCGTACCATCTCAATTCTGCGAAGAAAAAAAATGTGAAGAATGTTTCTTTTAGAATAATTATATTGTCACTAATTTTTATTCCTTCATTGTTCCCTCACTAAAATACTCATTAAGTGAACGAATGAATTCCTTCACAAATTTTGTTTCACTACATTCCTAGTTTCTTGTAGTGGATTAATATATAAATATATATTTATGGAGAATGATTCATATCATGTATTTGCTATGAATCAAAAATTGGCAAATAGCATCTTAAGCGTATGTTCCACTGATCAATGGCTAAAATTAAAAATGAGGATACAACGTAAGTTAGTAATACTAGCGGGCAGACTAAAAAAACAAATCGGACGATTATACCCTCAAGTCTCCAAAGTCAACGAAGGCCGACCCACTTTTGTAAACATTCTGCTAGTAATACTAGCGGACGACAATTGAAGCAACCATTGCCGGGGTAAAAAATATTTTTACAGATATTTGCCTTAGATCACAAAACGTGAAGAGACTGATATATATTGCCTCAGTAACAGCATAATTCCCATTGAAGGACGATGAGATTTGTTTCAAATACTCAGCAAAGGAATTTTTCTCTAAATAAATTCAAAAAACATTCACAACATGCAATTATTGAATAAAACTCTCCACTCGTTAAAATAAATTTATTCGTTGCCTCTTTTGTACGTAATCATCACCCCCCCAATTTCCATTTCAATTTCCAAAATTCACATGTGGGCCCCACATATGGCCCCACCCTTATTATACTAAAAAAATTTCTATCGATTATTTTGAAAAATAGGTAAATGGGGGGTCCATAAATACAACAAATACTGTTAGTTCCTAGTAGGCACAAGTTATCTAGAAGGGGGGGTTGAATAGATATTTGAAAATCTTTTCGTTTTAACTTATTCTTAGATAATGATTAAAACTTTGCGGAATTAGTATTTGTTTTAATCTTCTTTTCCAAGCAATGGAGTTATGAGCGAGTAAGGCAGTTATAGCAGATATAGCAATTATAACATAAATGTAAATGACACAGTAGTTTTTAAGTAGTTCAGAGCACTCAAAGCTCCTAGTCCACTCTTCTACTCAACGAGTAGGATATCCACTAAGGATGTCTTTTACAATCTTCTGAATCACACAGATTCCTTCTAGACCAGCAGTCCAGGAACTTCTCTAGTTCACTCTTGAACTCTTCAAGTCCAACAGACTTGGCTTTCTTACATTTCTTCTGAACTCTTCAAGTCCCAGAGATTTGGTACTCTTCTTCAATTGATTGATAGTTGTTGAGTTCTTGATGGTTGCTACTCGATTCTTTGTGTAAGCTTTGGTTCGTTAAGCCCCGAGTGGTGAGCAATCTTTGCAATATCTCAGATCATAGAGTTGAGCTTGAGAGAGATGTTCACGTTGTTTGATTAATGCTTGCTTTTTTTTTCTCCCATCTGTCTGATCTGTATATATGTGATGTTGAAAACTATCCGTTGTGGCATTAAATGCATCTGAACTTTCTGTACTGTGATGGAGACATTTCTGCACATCTTCCAATTACGTATTCGCCCACCCGATTAACTGCAGTGATTTTTCACCTACCACCTGAAAAGGTATTTTGTCCCTCTTACCCATGGTACTATCCTTAGCTTCTTCACTACGCTTCTTTGTTGCATACTAAGGATATTTCATATATTCTGGGACTGATGAGTACTGCAGCATCTGGGATCCACTCCTCACTTGTTGAAAACACAGATCATGAGGCTCGACGTTTTCTGACATGAGAGAGATGATGCTCTACGATTTGGATCGTGGTGTTCTACGATTTAGATCGTAGTGTCTTTGACATCTTTGCATACTACGAAGCTATTAGTTCGAGAGCACTACGATTTCCCTTCATCCTTCGCACACTACGATCTTCTCTTGCTCGTGTTGTTGATTCTACGTTCCCGAGAGCACACTACAATCGTTGACTTGTAAAACTTCATGTTTCCCTCAGCATACTACGATCTTAGAGTTGGCTCGGCAAACGTTGGGACCACTCTACGATTTTCGAAGAGTCCCCTTCAAGGAAGGCACACTACGATCTTTAGGCTCTACGTTTTCTGCCTTGACTTCTACAATATTGATCAGATGGATGCACTACGATTTCTTCAAGACTAATCTATTACATCTTAAGATCAACCTAACATTTTTGATCTTTCTATCTATACATTCTTTATTAGAATGGTACACGTTAAAAGCTTAGATCAACCTAACAATTTTGATCTATCACTAAGTCCTTGTACATATATTCATTTAAGGACCTTACAAATAATCATGAACATATACATTTAAAACATCAAATCATAAGCATTCTCCCAACAATCTCCCCTTATTTGATGTTGACATAACCAAGGAGATTTATTGTCATGATTATTAGTGACTAGATGCATTTGCAGGAAATTTAAACATGGCTTAGTATTTCAAATTGAAGTATTTGAAATTTCTAGAGAATAAGTATGAATTTATTGATGATCAGAAGATATTACAATTCAGCATTACATCAATAGGAAATTTAAGTTTTAACTTATCTCTGTTTCCTTGACCTCTTATTTGGAGGTGGGTTGGCATACTCCTCAGCCCTTCTTTTCTTTGAGCTTCCTCATTTCTTGCTAACTCTTCCAGCTCGCTTAGACTTAGAACAGGATTCTCTTCATGTCTATGCATGAATGCAGGATCTCCAATTGGCATTCTTATGCGTACAGTAGACATGTCTTGTGAGCTAGAAGTTAGCTCCTGATGACTCATAGGAATAGCTGTTACAATTGCTTGCGGACCAGATCGTTGAGTCTGATGATGTCTTGCATGAAATTGACTTCTCCCCCTTTCTTCCCTTTCTTGAGTTTCATGACCTCTTCCTCTGCCTTGGCCTCCTTGATCTCCTTTCCCTTTATTATTCTCCCCCTTTATGTCAGCATCAAGGGTTCGAATATCGGCAGACAGCCGATTAACTCCTTGAACAAGCTCATTCAGTTGGCTTTGGGTTTGAGCAATGTCCTCTCTATTTTCCTTGATCTATTTTTCAGCTCTAGCTTCTTTATTTTGGAGGACTGTCAGAATCATATCATTATGTTTCTCCTGATTGGCATAAAATTTCTGGAAGTCATAGACAAAGGCTTTCAAGTTGAGAATATTGTCCAGCATAATTTGATGTTGACGATCTTGGTGTTTACGCATTTCAAGTCTGACCTCTCTTTTCTTGGCAAAGAACTTTGAAGTGGATCTCATCTCATTCGATATACTCTTTTGAATCTCTTTGATAATTTCCCTTAGCCTCTTTGTAAGCTCGTGATTCATAGTGCTGGGGAGATTATTTGCGGATGTGATCATTTGATTTTTGCGGATATTGATGAGATCAGAGTGAGTTTCTAGGCTTGCTTCTATAGACTTGATCATATTTTCAGAGGTGTCTTTCAAGTCATCCTTGGTAGGCAGGCTTGGGAGAGTATCATTTTCTTGAGGATTTTTCATTGGAGGGGTTTTGGGGTGAGATTGATCTTGCAGATTGTAAAGAGTGAGATCAAGACTGAAGTAGTCATGTGATGAGGAGGATGGTATATCAGCTGGAGGGGCTTGGGTTTGGATATCTGGGATAGGTGACTCTACGATTTCAACATTGGACTCTATGATGTGGCTTGAGTCTGGAATCGTAGAGTTGGTGATTTGAGGGAGCAGGGTAAGGTTGACTTCTTCTGGTTCTTCGCCATGTAATTTTGGGATTCGTGAATCGAAACCGATGATTGGATTGAGAGTTACTTCCAGCCATTTAGGAAATTCATAGAAATAGCTAAATGAAGATGATGGCAGGTGATTAACTCTAAAACTGGTAGGGATAGACAATACCTCAGGTTTATCTTTTGATGAGGAATGGTTTATAAGCAGGTTCTTAGCAAAGATGACTTTCCCTGGAAATCCATTAGCCAGAACTGAGATTGCTGGATATTCTTTGAAGCTCCAGAACATGTGATCCCATGAGTTCAGGATTTAAGCTTGATGGTATGCCATCATGGGTAGGTAGGAAAACAATTGAGTGTACATATATCTCCTAAATCCATCTTTCCCTACACCAGTGATTTCAAGCTCATCATTATCATCATCTTTTTCTTCTTCATTTTCTTCTGAAGATTCCATTATCTCAATGGTCTCTGGAGGGTTTGGCATTGGCTCAATTTCATCTTGAGCAAGGACCTCTTCTTCAGCCACTGGGATGTCATGAGGCTCCCCCTCAGCATGAACATCTTCTTGAGCAGTAGACTTCTCCCCCTCAACTGGTGTATACTCAATCATGAGAATTTCAGGGATCTCCCCCTCAACTGGAGCATTGTCCTTTTCGTTTGCTTGGGGAAGTTCTACTTTTGCAGCCATACTTTTGGCTTCCCTTTTCAGCACTTTTTCATTCTCAAGAATATACTTCTTGACCAAATTTTCTTTTTTCTTTCTTTGGGTTTAGCCACAACTTCGGACTCTCTTGAGTCTTAGCTTTGTCATGTTGAATGACTACTATTATTTGGAGGCGCTTCTTCCATTTCTGCCACACTTGGCCTCGTTTCAGAGAACAGCAGAGTCTCTACGATCGAAGAAACTGTTGTTCTTTTGAACTTATGACCAGTTTTGTTCTTCTTTAGGATCTGTGAAATGGCGGCTTAATCCTCTTCAGCTTCTTCTTACTGTTGCATCTTTTTTAGCCTTCTTAGAGTCTCTATATCAGAGGACTCTACATGAATGTTAGCTGTAGATCCTTGAGGCTCTTCGACTTATCTTGCCCTTAGCTTTCTCTTGCCCTTGCTTTTTCTGGCAAGAGCAGAGGGTTCTCCCTTGTTTGCTTCTTCTTCTTCTTCAACTTCCCTGACAACAGACATGTTTCCATGAATGCCTGCGTCCTTTAGTTCCCTAGTTCTCCCACTGGACTCAGTCATCATTCTTACATAATCCGCAGGGTTCCTTTTCCAGTTCTTAAACAACTGCTGTGTCATTCTTCAATTTGGGTTGATGGCTTCTCCTTCATCATCCCCTATTTTGTCACCCAGTGCAGATTGCAGAATGATGCTTATGAATCTCCCATACAACATCTTCGGGGTGCTCTTTGATTTCTTCGAGTTGATGATCCACTTGAGTAATACAGCCCCATAGTTGAGTTCTGTACCGTGAACCATGGCCGACATGAGCTTAAGCTGAGTCTCATTTACCGAGTCATGACCTGAGCTCTTGCAGCAGATGCATTTCCAAATAATGTCAGCCAAAAATTCGTACCTTTGAGGGAACTCCTTCTTTTTGTAGCCTTTCACAGAGGGATTCTTTTGTGGTGCATTTTCTTCAAGCCCTCTTGGAAGCTTATCTTTGTCTAGAAATGGGTGCCCCCACGCTCTTGAAACCTAGGGCCGATTGAAGTTTTCTTCCTTAGCCTCATTTCAACTCCTCTTACTCGTGTAGTGATGGTGTTGTGTTCGTACACTCCATTCTTGTAGAACTCCTTCACTAGCTTGGGATAGATGAGGGTGTCGGTGCTCAGAGCCTCTTCGAGACTTGCCTTCTTCAGTAGCGCTAAGGTCTTGTGAAATTTTGGTGGAGCATCCTTGAACTCATCGAAACAGAGTCTGTAGCCTGAAATTACATTTGAAGTAGCCATTGATTCTGTAGTTAAGAAATGGGATACGACTGAGCTTTCTTTTTATTTAGGGTTTTGCTTTGAGAGAGAGAGAGAGAGATAATCTTTTGAACTTCAGATTTCAAAAACACGGTTCCAATTTGTACTTGTAGCTTCCCTCTCTCTTTTTGACTTAGTAGGACAGGTGTCGCCTTTTGCTTGGCTCTACGATTTTGACTGTGCATGAATGTACTGATTTGCCCTATGAGTCTTCAGAGCTGAGATGTCCTTAGGATGACTACGATCATAGAGGTATTCTTCCAGTCGTTGAGTCTGTCCAGCGATCGTCGAGTCTGTCCGGCAGTCGTTGAGTCTGATCACCATTCGTAGAGTCTGTCCTACGATCGTCGAGTCTGTCTGGATCCTTGTGATGAGTTTTTGACTAAGCTTCTTTTTAAGGTAACTCAGGAAGGGCCAACCTCTTTCTGTGATTCAAGGGTTAGGTTTGTCCTTGAGGCACCTCTTAGAGAGATTGCTTCGTTATGAAGCTTGTCATCACAGGATTCACTTTGCTTGTTGAAAGGGCTTTTGGTCATCGTCGAGTCTGCACTATGATAGTTGAGTTTTTGCTACGATCGTTGAGGTAGTTGTCTGTTCGGCTCTACGATCGTGAACTTTCCTTGATCATGTCTATGATTTTGAGTACAGCCTTTTTATCTGTAGTGGTTAGCACAATCTAGAGCATATATTTCATGGTTGAAGATTTAGCATGCCTAGCTCACTTATTAACTTGTTAAATCTGGATTCATCTAGTGGTTTTATAAAAACATCAGCAAGTTGATTTTTAGTAGGGATATATTGTAAAGATATAGTTCCATTTTGCACATGATCCCTAATGAAGTGATACCTTATTTCTATATGCTTGGTCCTAGAATGCATGACAGGATTATGAGTTATTTCTATGGCACTTGTGTTATCACGGTGTATGGGAATAGATTTGAAATCGAACCCATAGTCACTAAGTGATTTCTCATCCATAGGATCAGGTACGCAAATTGCCGAGAGTAATATATTAAACCTGCGGTTGAAGTAGACAACGAGTTTTGTTTTTGCTAAACCAGACACAAGTCTATTTCCAAGAAGTTGTGAGTGCCATCGGTACTTTTTTTCTATCTATTTTACATCCTGTAAAATCAAGATCATGTATCCTATCGGTTCAAATGAGGATTCCTTGGGATACCATGCCCCCAAGTAGGGTGTACCCTTGAGATACGAAGATCCTCTTTACATGAGACAAATGTGACTCTTTAGGGTTAGCACGAAATCTAGCACATATTCATGTTGCAAACATTATATCGATCTCATTGGCGTTAGGTATAAAAGAGACCCGATCATACCTCTGTATTGAGTGATATCAATACTTTTACCTTTCTCATCCTTGTCAAGCTTGGTTGCAGGAGCAATTGGTGTTTTCATGGGAGAGGCTGATTCCATGCCATACTTCTTTAGTAAGTCTTTGATGTATTTGGCTTGGTTGATGAATATTCCTTCATCATCTCGCTTCACTTTGCAAGTCAAGGAAGAAATTCAGCTCACCCATCATGCTCATTTCAAACTTGCTCTGCATTAGCTTAGAGAATCTCTTACATAAATTTTCGTCAGTAGAACCAAAAATGATATCATCAACATATATTTGAACTAGCAAGACTTTGTCTTTATGCTTTCTAAGAAATAGTGTGGTATCTACTCTACCTCTAGTGAACCCATTTTCTATTAAGAAGTTAGTCAGTGTTTCATACCATGCTCTAGGTGCTTGTTTAAGACCATATAAAGCTTTATCTAATCTATGGACATAATTGGAAAGAGATGGATTGATGAAACCTGGAGGCTGTTCTACGTAGACTTCTTCTTGAAGCTCTCCATTTAGAAATTCACTTTTGACATCCATCTGGAAGACTTTGAACTTCATGTGGGCAGCAAAGGCAAGAAAGATTCTGATGGCTTCTAGTCTGGCAACGTGTGAAAATGTCTCATCATAGTCAATACCTTCTTCTTGAGAATAGCCCTTTGCCACTAATCTTGCCTTGTTTCTGGTGATGACCACATCTTCATCCATTTTGTTCTTGAAGACCCACTTGGTTCCTATGACAAGATGACTCTTTGGTCTTGGTACCAATCTCCATACTTTGCTTCATTCAAATTGGTTGAGTTCTTCCTGCATGGCTTCTATCCAACTGGAGTCTTCCATAGCATCCTCTATCTTCTTTGGCTCTATCTGTGATAGGAAGCTTAGATAGAAGCATTCATTCTGAGTAGCAGCTCTTGTTTTAACTCTTGCACTTGGATCTCCAATGATTAGATCCTGAGTATGATCCCTTGCTCATCTGTTCCCTGTTGGGACATCTGTCCTGATGCCTTCCTGTCTTAGGTCTTCAAGGTCTATCTCTTCTTCTCGGAGTGGAAGCTCGCTGTCTTGGATGGACCTCTCTACGATTTCATTATCATGCTCTACGATTTCACTATCTGGTACTACGATCGTAGTGTTGAGCTCGACGATTGCACTCGTATTGTCTGCACTATCGGTCATAGTGTCTACGAAGCTTCGCTTTATCGAAGTCGGTTTCATCAAAGATGATGTGTATTGAGACTTCGACATTCAGTGTCTTCTTGTTTAACACCCTGTAAGCTTTGCTGTCTGTGGCATATCCAAGGAAGATCCCTTCATCTCACTTGGGCTGGAATTTTGTCAGATACTACTTTCCATTGTTGAGAATATAGCATGCACAACCAAAGACATGGAAATAGCTGACACTTGGCTTCCTTCCTTTCCATAGTTCGTAGGGTGTCCTCTTGATCGTAGAGTGAATTAATGATCTATTCTGTGTGTAGCATGCAGTGTTGATGCTTACGCTTGAAGTATTCAAAGAGCAGACGAGTTCTTTGCTAGTAGAGTCCTTCCAAAGATCTATCGTGGTTTACATTCTTTCTTTCAAAGAACTCCATTTTGTTGAGGAGTTCGTGGAGCTGAGAAATTATGACTGATGCCATTGTCTGAGCAGAACTTGTCTATTTCTGAGAAATTGAATTCTCTTCCATGATCACTCCTTATTGCCTTGATTTTCTCTCCTTTCTCATTCATCACCAGTCTGAACATCTTGATTAATTCGGAGCTCATTTCATCCTTTGAAGTTAGGAAGAATACCCATGTGAATCTGGTGTAGTCGTCGACTACAACTAGAGAGTATCTTTTTCCTCCAAGACTGGTTGTTGGGATTGGCCAAAAGAGATCCATGTGGAGCAACTGCAGGGGCTTACTTGTCAATGGAGTTGGCAGTCTTGCTCTTGAATGAGCTTCTGGTTTGCTTTCCAAGCTAGCAGGCGTTGCATGGCCTTTCCTTCACAAAGTTGAACTTGGGTAGGCCAGCTACGAGATCTTTTGATGCCAGTTTGGACATGTTTTTGAAGTTTAAGTGAGATGACCTTCTATGCCATAGCTTGATTTTATTTCTTCGGATGCTTTTTCCAGAAAACATATTATTTCATCAGAACTTAGTTGACCAAGATCTACTATGTAGACATTTCCTTCTCTTGTTCCGGTCAGCTTTATGGCATATGTCTTCAAATCTCTGACTTGACATTGATTATTGAGAAATGTTACTTGGTGACCCTTGTCGCAGAGTTGGCTGATGCTTAGAAGGTTGTGTTGAAGTCCTTCCACATAAGCTACTTTGTTGAAAGATACTACACCATTGCCAGCAGAGCCATATCCTCTTGTCTTGTCCGAGCCGTTATCTCCAAAGATGACTGAGGGACCCTCCTTTTCTACATAGTTGGATAGTAGAGCTTTGTTCCCTGTCATATGCCTTGAGCATCCACTGTCCAGATACCATGTTAAGGTCGTGGAGCTCTTTCCTGTCAAAACATTTGAACCTTCATTTTGGTACCCATATTTGCATGGGTCCTTCTTTGTTAGTGCCTTTGGGGACCTAAATTTGTCTAATCTTGGGTCTCACATGCATGGAATTATAATAACACTTTGTAGCCCTATGACCATATTTATTGCATATGAAACATCTATTATAATGCATGCCTCTATGTGTGTGGTGATTCATCTTCCACTTGGACTTGTGTGGTTCCTTAGTTAACCTTCTGTTAAACTGATTCTCTTTCTTCCACGTGTCGTTAGGTTTCAGAAATAGTGATGAGTGTGCCTTACCTCTACTGTACCTTCACAGTTGATTCGTAGAGTTGGTTTTGTTTGACTCTACGATTCTTCGAGGTTGGTAAGTAGAGGTTGGGTTACTCTTTTCCTTGATGAAACCCAGACCAACGTGAGATCCTTTACTTCTCTGAGTATAACTAGAGACAGTAGAATAAGGTTTAACTGGTTCTTCCAACTATGAGGATTTCACAAAAGCAATGCCTCTACCAAAACTTGAGACATTACTAGTGCTAGTTTCCATTGTCTTTTCCACACTTAGCTCTGAGATGGATTCCCCAAAGCCTAAGCTCGTTACATCAAATGTGCTTCTCGACTAGAGAGCGAGCGATCCATGGATGATGAGGATCTGTTCCATGAAGAGATAGTCTTCTCTAGATCCTCAATTTTAGAGGTTAGCTTAGACTCTCTTTGTGCATGATGTGTGTTTGTCTGTTTTAAAGTTTCATTCTCAGCTTCAAGCTTGGAGAGAAGATTAGTACTTAGAAGGGTCATTTCAAGCTCTTCTTGAACTTTCTTCTTCTCCTCTTGAAGAAGTGAATGATCTTTAGACAAGACTACGAACCACTTCATGTATTGATGTAGGTCGAGTGGTTATGCCATGCAAAGCAGTTCTTAAGTCACTTATATCTACATTAGGAGAATTAAAATCAAATACCTCATCGATACTTACATCATGTATGTTTAGGCTTTGTTTGTCCTTTGCATGTTTGGCCATTAAAGCAGATTGGCCATATGTGGTTCTTCCTCATCTCCGAGTCCGCATTTGAGTCATTTTCGAATCACTCCACGATCCTCCGTGAACTGTGCCTTTGTCTCTTTTCTCCGAGGCCTCGTTGGTTCCTTTGTATTCTTTCTTTGCGTGAGATTTCTTCTTCAGTTCTTCTTTGATGGGTTTGTTGCAGTTGGCAATGAAGTGACCAGGTTTCTTGTAGTTGTAGCATAAGTCATTCATTTGCTCCTGGCTGACGTAGTTGATGACTTTCTTTGGTTTGCTGGTTCTGCCTTGTCGTATGAACCTTCTTAGTCTATTTACTAGCATAACAAAGTCTTCATCATCGTCTTCATCATCGTCAGAGTCAATCTCAGTGATGACTTTTGATGCACCTTCATTTGCCTTGAGAGCAACACCCTTTTCCTTTCTTCTTCCTTCTGATAAGGTTTCAGCACGTTGGGTCAGCTCCAACTCGTAGGTCAAGAGATTTCCATACAATTGTTGAACTGTTATCTCATAAAGATTTTTTGATTCTCTTATTGTTGTGGTCTTTGCATCCTATCTGCTTGGTAGGGCTCTCATGAACTTTATGGTCAGATCCTTGTTAGGATAGATCTTCCCATACGCTCGTAGAGAGTTGAGCAAAACGTTGAACCTTTCATAAGTTGCAGTTATGTTTTCTCCTTGCATATGGGCAAACATTTCATACTTCTGTATCAGGAGAGACTGTTTGTTCTCTCTGACTTCTTCAATTCCTTCGTGCATGATCAGCAGTGCTTCCCAAACTTCCGTAGCTGTTTTTCTATTTACAACATTTTCAAATAGATCATCCTCTAAGGATTGGAACAGGATGTTCTTTGCCTTTTTATCAAGTTGGACAGCTCTCTTCTCTGTGTCTGTCCATTCTTCTTTCACTTTGATTTGTACTCTATTTGGATCGTCAATGGTTGGTGCAAGCTTTGTTGGTATATAGGGCCCATTAAGAACAGTCTCAAATAGATCTTCATCTATTGAGTACATGTAAGCTTGCATTCTGACTTTCCAGTTAGCAAATTTATCCTTGTTGCACATTGGTGGCTTGCTGCCTCCCCCGGTCCTGGATTCGCTTGGTACGAGTGCCATTTGGATCTACTAAAGCGTGTAAGCTTTAAAATAGAACCTGCTCTGATACTAATTGGTAGTTCCTAGTAGTCACAAGTTATCTAGAAGGGCGGGGGGGGGGGGGGGTTGAATAGATATTTGAAAATCTTTTCGTTTTAACTTGTTCTTAGATAATGATTAAAACATTGCAAAATTAGTATTTGTTTTAATCTTCTTTACCAAGCAATGGAGTTATGAGCGAGTAAGGCAGTTATAGCAGATATAGCAGTTATAGCATGAATATAAATGACACAGTTGTTTTTAAGTGGTTCAGAGCACTCAAAGCTCCTAGTCCACTCTTCTACTCAACGAGTAGGATATCCACTAAAGATGTCTTTTACAATCTTCTGAATCACACAGATTCCTTCTAGACCAAATAAATCCAGAACTTCTCTAGTTCACTCTTGAACTCTTCAAGTCTAGCAGACTTGGCTTTCTTACAGTTCACTACGTACTCTTCAAGTCCAGCAGACTTGGTACTCTTCTTCAATTGATTGATAGTTGTTGAGTTCTTGATGGTTGCTACTCGATTCTTTGTGTAAGCCGGTTCGTTAAGGCCCGAGTAAGTGAGCAAGCTTTGCAATATCTCGTAACGCGTCTGAGTTGAACTTGAGAGAGATGTTCACGTTGTTTGATTAATGCTTGCTTTTTTTTTTTCTCTCATCTGTCTGATCTGTATATATGTGATGTTGAAAACTATCCGTTGTGGCATTAAATGCATCTGAACTTTCTGTACTGTGATGGAGACATTTCTGCACATCTTGAATTACGCATTACATTGCCCATCGACACTACAGTCGCTTTCTCACTACTACCACGAAAAGGTATTTTGTCCCTCTTACCCATGGTACTATCCTTAGCTTCTTCACTACGCTTCTTTGTTGCATACTAAGGATATTTCATATATTCTGGGACTGATGAGCACTGCAGCATCTGAGATCCACTCCTCACTTGTTGAAAACACAGATCATAAGGCTCGATGTTTTCTGACATGAGAGAGATGATGCTCTACGATTTGGATCGTGGTGTTCTACGATTTAGATCGTAGTGTCTTTGACATCTTTGCATACTACGAAGCTATTAGTTCGAGAGCACTATGATTTCCCTTCATCCTTCGCACACTATGATCTTCTCTTGCTCGTGTTGTTGATTTTACGTTCCCGAGAGAACACTACGATCGTTGACTTGTAAAACTTCATGTTTCCCTCAGCATACTGCGATCTTAGAGTTGGCTCGGCAAACGTTGGGACCACTCTACGATTTCTGAAGAGTCCTCTTCAAGGAAGGCACACTACGATCTTTAGGCTCTACGTTTTCTGCCTTGACTTCTGCAATGTTGATCAGATGGATGCACTACGATTTCTTCAAGACTAATCTATTACATCTTAAGATCAACCTAACAGTTTTGATCTTTCTATCTATACATTCTTTATCAGAATGGTACACGTTGAAAGCTTAGATCAACCTAACAATTTTGATCTATCACTAAGTCCTTGTACATATATTCATTTAAGGACCTTACAAATAATCATGAACATATACATTTAAAACATCAAATCATAATATGCATTCTCCCAACAAATACTTTACAAATTTACCATTCTATTAATTATAACCATTGAGCCATGTATAAAAATATACAAGATAAATTTAATTAAAAAAATCATAATAAAAAAACTAAAAAAATATAAAAATTGAAAGGAAAACTTAAATTTTTCGTATATTTTTTTTCTTTAATATTTATTTTAAAACTCATAAACATAGTACAAGAGGAACTATTACCCGCTATAATTTTTACTCCCATATATTATATTTCCCTCCCAATTTTTGTCAGCCGCTTGAATATCTGATTACTGCCCCCAATTCCTATCTCTAATCCGCTTGAATACCAGATAACTATGGACAATTTCTATCTCTAATCTAAACTCAAATCCCCAAATATTTATACATAATTTTAGTGTACATATGATCTACAGAGCCGCACACTAAATAATTGCTAATTTGTACAGTTTAGGACTCGTCGGCTTTGAGAAGCGATTCGTCAACCAAATTCGCATCGGAACTTCTTCCACCCAATTCAGCCTCTTTCTCTTCCCTTCATGTAATATTTTTATAATTTGAGTGACTAATACACCTATTTTTGGTCCTGTTGTATGCCATATCTTGTCAGTCGATTAAAATGTAAAGCAAAGAAGGTTAGGATTGTTGCACAGTCTCCTAAATTGTCATATGATCATCACTGTTTGAATCATATAACTTTTCTCCTATTTGAATCAAATATTATAGCTTCTTCGAAGTGTCTATAAGCCTTTGTTTTCGTATTTTATTAGATACCAAGATTTCTTATCTTGCCTTGTATTTCCTGGTTGTAGTTGTATAGTGTTCATTCTTGGCATATTTTAGTAAATCTAATACTCATCATCTTTTTTTGGGTGGTTGAGTTTTTGTTTATCTATTTGAATCTAAGGCTTTTGTTTGGGTTGACAATCAAATTTGGGTATTTATTTTTAGTGATCCCGAGAATAATCCCAACTGGGTTTTGATTGATTATACATATAAATTCATATTCAGGTGATTTGGATTTTTTTTATATATTTTATTTTGTATAATTGTTAAAATCATGGTGGCCATGTGCACCCATGATTTTATTTGAATTGTTTTCCAGGATTCTTTAAATGTATGATTCATTCTTTGCATATGATTTTATTTAAATTGTTTTCCAGGATTCTTTAAATGTATTTCGACTATGCCATTGTTTTTTTTGTTGTATTGCATGGACTCAAAATTGTACTTGAAACTTTAAACTTTGGATTAGGCACTAGACTTGTGTTACATTTACTGAATGCTTTTCAAATCAAAATTAAGGAAACTGTCCTTTCTGTTTGCAAATCTGTGAAGTTGGTCAAGTATTTTAAACTAAGTTGAAATTGCTAGACTAGTGATGAGTGAGTTTTATACACATGAATTGGATACATTCGGGCTTAATTTATTGTTGTTCTCAAGTCTTTTAGGATGTTTTTATGTGTTTATGTCTATTCAAGCATGTTTTATATTGTTTTGTAGGATTTGGGACAAAAGTTACATGGATCGACGTTCGGGGTGGCTAGATTCGCGTTTTCGGCTTGCCATTTACACAGTAGTCACTTCAGAGCCAATTTGACTATAGCTCCGGATATTATTTCGAAAAACTCAAAGAATTAAAGTTGTAGATCTACTTCTCCTCTTTCCAGAACATCTTGAATCATCAAAATCGGAGTTCGGACGAAGAAGTTATGGCCATTTTCCCAAAGGACGTCAGAGTAGAAAATGTCAGAATGTGTATGTAGCCGGGGCGCTATTTCTAGTTCATTTTGCAGCGCACGGGCGCTTATAAGGCGATTCTCGGTGATAAAGAACAGTCTTTCAAGGCTGGGGAAGAGGTTGGTTGGGCACGGACGCGTTTTGGCTTAATTTTGACACCTTTTAGACTCCAAATTGGATTGGGTTTGTTCCTAAGCTCAAAATTAGACTTGTAATCTATAAATACATGATGTAAGACATAAAATAGGAGAAGATCACATAGATTAGACTAGATTAAACACTCCTTTAGATTAGAACATAACCCTAGTTCTTATTAGTTTTGGAGATTGAAGCAACTTGGAGACCATTGAAGATCAAGAAGCAAGAGCAAGAGGGGAGCATCGATTTCTTGACAAAATGATTCTATTATTCTCTTCTCTCATCCTACTTTTATCTTTTAATGTCTATTCAATTGTGGATTCTTGGTTTTAATTCATTAATTATGAACTAACTTTTTTATTAAGATTTCAATTGAACCTTTTATGGATATAAATTAGTTATTTAATTTATTCCAATTATTTGTGTCAAAGTGAGTTGTTTATTTTGCCTTATGCTTATTGATTAATTATCTAATCAGTAATTACTTTGTTACTCTAGAAGGAATTGGAAGAGGAATTCTAGGGTTAGAACTGGGCATGATATCATGTGACTTAGTTATTTGCACAGTGAATAATTAGGTTTGTGAATAGAATGGAAATATCTTTTTGCCGCATGTAACACATAGGAATTGAGATTGTAACGAGTTTAATTCTATTGTTTTGCATAGGAATATAGAAAAATTAATCTGGATTAAATAGAAGACAATTGATCACTTGGAAAAGGGCTTTTGGCATTTGAGAATTCCTATTAACAATTCAGTAGACATAATAATTGGGATAATTAGATAATTGATTTATAGTTCATAATTGGGGATATTGGAGTCTTAATCCTTATTTACCTGAATTCAATCAAATCTTAGTTTTGTTTATTTGTTTTCTTTTAGACTAATCTCTTTTAATTGTTTAATTTAGTTTTCTTAATTGGAAAATTCACAATTTGTAATTGTTTAAATAAAATTGATTTGGTTAAGAGTTAGTATTTGGTAATTTTTATTAAATAATTCCTCGTGGGAACGATACTCTACTTTCACTTTATTACTTGTTGACCGTGTATACTTGCACGTATTCATTGATTGAGAAATCGATCAATAACTAGGTTGTGAAATCACCAACAAAAAAGTTCATATATTCTTTGAAGGCCAGTCAATTGAGGTCCTATTAGACGATCCTTGTAAATTAAGATATTACCATAATTTTGTCCAAATTCTTCTTTCTTGATCAAGGATGAAAATTCCTTACATGCCTCTATATTTTGTCTCTTGGAGGATGCTCTACCTTTCTTCTTGTCAGGACACATTATACACTTATTTAATTCATTCTCATAGAAAAATAAAAGTGTAGGCTGATGCATATGTGGAAGAAAATGTACGAGTGCCATCAAGTTCCTACAGATTGTTAGTTTGTGAATCTACCAACAGGATTACAAATAATCAAAAGATAGTTTCCAGTATTGTGAAGTATATGACATTAAATAGAGGATAAACAACTAAAGAAAGCTACCTCAAATCTGCGAACATATAACTTATTGCCATCTGAATTTTTCTGATGTCGGTAACGACTCTACAAGGGTAATCTTTTGCTTGACTTTTCCTTCATTGGAACCCAAAAGAACACCAAGTATATGAATCATGCAAAGATAAGATCCCGTAATCAAGGAGAGATTGTTTATCAATAGAATTTTGCAGAATCATATATGTAAGTTATAAAGTTAGAACAATGAAAGATAATAGCATCAAAATAGGTGAGCACCTATATCTATGACTCACATAATAATTACACATCAATAAATATGCAATTTCTATAGCAGCTTTGTATAATAGATGTTAAGAAATATAATACAGATTATATAAATTAGCTTTAAAGATAAAATATTTGACATGTAGTCGCTCAGAAACTAAACACTGAATGAGCCATGCTATATTAAATATTCAATACTGACGACATTGAAGGTTAAGAATATACCCTAGATACAAGGATTTCCACTGCATGTAACAAATTTGAACCAGGCCGAATGCTGTCCTGCAGGAAATGAAAATGAACGTTAACCCGTATAAAATAAGTTTAAATCTTTTAGAGGGAGAGGGAGAGAGATAGATGACTAAATGATTATAGAGATGTGAGAATCTGTAGGAAAACCTTAGTCTCTTCCATAAAAAATTCTAACACTCTATTGGTGCGTTAGTTTGTTGCTTGTTATTCTTTGGTCTGCCGCTTCGCAATTGTCTTTTATTCTTCGTTGTTCTCGGTTTGATTTGGGTTATGGTGCAGGGATGGGGTCGATCTTTATGGTATGTCAATATTTTATGAAATGCTTGGTCTCAAATGCAGACATGATATTAGTATGTTAACCGTTTCATCGAAGTTGATCCGTGTTAATGGAAATTTTGGTTTTACAGAACGGATGGGTTTTGGATCTCTAGCATTCCGAAGTTCCTTTCAGTGGATAACAATCCAATGGCTAGAGTAAAGAATTGTACATATTTTAGTTCTCATTATTATTATTATTATGAAACTGAGTTTCGAAAGGCAATTAGCTTTTGGAGACAGAAGAGTATCTTGGAAGAATAAAAACTTTTGTGGTTTAGTTGTAAGGGGATTTTGTCTAGAGAGGCTGTTAGAAAATGTTGGGATATATGGTCTGTAAGATATACGATTCGCCTATTTTATGGGTTTTAAGTATCTTGTAAATATTTTAATCTTTGTTTATAAAACAAGAAATATTTTTCAATTTGCATTATTATTGCTGCGAAATTAAAAGTTTGGTTTCTGTGGAAGTAGCTAAAAGAGCACGACATGTACCACAAGATTGATACATATGGAGGGCACAAAAGGTAAAAAACATCTCACGTTCTTGTGTGAGATATCTCTATAATAACATTTTTTTGATAATTTTATAAACATCTTTTTTGTAAACAACATAGTAGGGAGTGTATTTTTTTCCTATATTCAACATAGTAGGGAGTGTATTCTTTATTAGAAGCAATGGAACCCAATTTGAATTATAAATGAATAAATTACCTTGCCGATTATAATTTTTAAAAGTAGCATGACACATGTTTTGGAACAAATAAAAGAAAATGCTAATTAAAAACTTGATCATCAATACAAAAATGTAAAAAAAAAAAAAAGAGGTTGAAACGTGCTTATTAGGTTTATCTTAATTTTGGACAACAATTTACTAACCGTTGCAAAAAAATGTATAAAATACGTAACAACAAAAATTGTTGACACTGAATGTGACCCATATTAGGCCACAAAATATAGGACTATTATTATTATTATTATTATTATTATTATTATTATTATTATTATTATTATTATTATTATTATTATTATTATTATTATTATTATTATTATCTTAATTTAAGGTAACATGTTAATAGTCGTTGCAAAAGTTACAAAAAAATATTGGGTTAAATGCTTTTGAAGTCACTCTACTTATAGGTTAACTTACAAATGGGTCATTGAACTTTTTTTCTTA
The DNA here is from genome assembly GCA_020205605.1 of Panax ginseng. NCBI lineage: Eukaryota > Viridiplantae > Streptophyta > Magnoliopsida > Apiales > Araliaceae > Panax > Panax ginseng. Next base: position 42,066,455 of record CM035127.1, on the reverse strand, counting down.
CAAATGAGTCATTTGAACTCTTATTTACTTCTATTTAGTTAAAAATCCGTTAACTTTAACAGGTTTGCCACATAAGCAGTGACTTGTGAATAAAAGAAACTTATCGCAAGAATTCTCCCATGTGACCTTGATGTAGATTTGGAAAAATTTATGGAATAAATAAAGAATTATTTTAAAGTAAAATATAAATTAAAAAAAAGAAAATAAATGAAAAAATATATTTAATTATTTTTGTAATTAATATCAAATTAGTTTTGTTTAATTATTTACAAATATAATAATATAAATTAGAAAAATTAGCCAAAAAAATAAGAAAATAAATGAAAATATATTTAATTATTTTTGTAATTAATATCAAATTAGTTTTTGTTTAATTATTTACAAATATAATAATATAAATTAGAAAAATTAGTCAAAAAAATAAATATTAAATATTATTATAAATAAATAATTATTTTTTAATTAAATATTATTATTTAATTATAATATTAGTTAAATTGATGTCGCCTTCTCCTCCTCCTAATCTTTTCGCATTATCAACAACCCACGTCAATTTTGTTTCTGAACTCTCAAATCACATCACTAAAATATCCGTAATGTAATATATTTGGAGAACTAAACAAAATTTATAATTTCATAGTTTTTTTCTAATATGAATAAAAAATAAATTTCATATTTACGTGAGAGAGATGTTGTGAAAATATTAATTTTCCTATATTTAAAAATAATTATTTAAATATAATAATATTTAATTAAAAATAATTATTTAATTATAATAATATTTATTTATTTATTTTTGACTAATTTTTTAATTTATATTATTATATTTGTAAATAATTAAACAAAAACTAATTTGATATTAATTACAAAAATAATTAAATATATTTTCATTTATTTTCTTATTTTTTGGCTAATTTTTATAATTTATATTATTATATTTATAAATAATTAAACACAAATTAATTTGATATTAATTACAAAAATAATTAAATATATTTTTCATTTATTTTCTTTTTTTAATTTATATTTTACTTTAAAATAATTCTTTATTTACTCCATAAAATTTTCCAAATCTACATCAAGGCCACATGGATAATTCTTGCCACATAAGCTTTCTTTTTTTCACAAGTCATTTGCTTATGTGTGGCAAACCTGCTAAAGTTAACGGATTTTTAACTGGCTTATAAGTAAATAAGAGTTCAATGACCCATTTGTAAGGAAAAAACGTTCAATGACTCATTTGTAAGTTGGCCTATAGTAGAGTGACTTCAAAAGCATTTAACCCTCAAATATTCAACAAAATAAAAATTGTTGCCAATGAATGTGATCCATATTAGGCAATGAAATATAGCAACAAAAAAATTTTCGTTGCCCACGATGAGGAGAAATCAAGTGGTTAGAAATTTTGCAACGAATTTTATTTCCAAATTTTGCTACTTATGAATTTCGTTGCAAAAAGTGAAAGTCTGACACAACAACGAAGGACAAGTTTCGTTGCTAAACATACACTTTTAGCAACGACTTATAAAGTCGTTGCCTGAAAAATCATTGCTAAAGCCCTATTTTTAGCAACAAAAAAACTTTTGTTGCCCACGATGACAGGAAATCAAGTGGCCGAAAATTTTGCAACAAATTTCTAACGAAATTTTTTCCCGCCAATGAATTAGCAACGACTTATGAATTTCGTTACAAAAAGTGAAAACCTGACACAATCTGCAACGAAGGACAAATTTCGTTGCTAAAGATATACTTTTAGCAACGACTTATAAAGTCGTTGCCCGAAAAATCGTTGCTAAAGGCCCATTTTTTTGTAGTGTTTTGAATCACAATGCTCCCAGGCGAGCTTCCACGAATGCTTCCTACAAAATAGAGATAAAATGCATGAAAAGCTACTAAAACACCCGAGATTAAGCCTCAGTTCTGGCAAGTTAATATCCAATAAGTGGGTATAAAACTTAATTATCAAATACCCCCAAAATTAAATCGTTGCTTTCCCTCAAACAACAAAACACAAATGAAACTAAATGAAATGCAACTACTCTAAATACAAGTGAATCCCAAATTCAGTTAATCATGAATTCCAAAAGAGTTACCTCAGAGAAACCACAACGACCTTAAACGAAGAATCCCACCAAGAGCAAGGTAATAACGCATAACACTATGCGAATCAAAGCATGTCAACAATTATGTTTTTTATGCGTGCTTGCTACCAATAAGCTTGATATAGAACAAGTACATCACATAATATTCTTCTTAAGGGAAAAATACAGTTTCAAATCAATGAAAACAGTAAACACAAAAAGTTCCAACCAAGATTACGCATGAACTAAGCTTAAGAGTCAACAAAGGGGTTTAACATGCTTATTTTTACTCACGAGGGAAAAAATTGCACTTTCCCGCGTTTACACCTGACTGTGCAATTTTTAGTCCTCTTAGTGTGACGCCCCCAAATTCAGGTACTTGAAACCCAAACTCGGTGCTTCACGATACTATTTCTATGAGCGGAATAATACTAATAATAATAATAACAATAATATAAATTTTAAACTTAATTTACATATCAGAGTTTGAATCCTAGGTACGCGACCTTTAAACGTTACATTACATGATAATAATAAATATCACAGTCTTACTAAAGTCTAGTTATTACATATGATAGCATAGAACTTATTCTGCAACCGCTCCTTTTCCTTTGTTCTTGGCATAGCTTTCTAGTTGATCACGCTTAGCTGAAAACATTTAAATTTAAAGTAAAGATGAGCATTTGATTGCCCAGCAAGTAATTGTAAATAATAAGTGTTAGCTGAACGAGGTAAATATTTTCTTTGAATGACACTTCTACAATGAATCAACAGTTATGAAGTAAGCTGAACCAATAATAACAACATATCAACTCTATATCAATTTTTTGAAACTACGTATTGACTATAAATGGAGATCAGTCGACGGACTATGAACATTGTTTTCTATTTTCTATAGGTTAAACAGAAATTCATCTGTAAACCGTTATAACTTACAAGCACGAGGGGGTGATCAGCCCGTTATTCCTTATATTGATCAATACTACATGCAAGAACGATATTATTGTTCATCTTATCCACCTTAAGTGCCCAAAAGTTTTCTCATGTAAGGGATGTTCATACTTAGTCGGGAATCCGAACCAAAACAATTTGATTGGATAATAATAAAGTTCTATCTTGTTCAACAATATTGTTAAGTTTCAGGTTCAAGCCGAATCAAATAATTTCAGAGCGACTTTTTAAGTTGACGTATACATACTGGAAATCAATAAGTATGTATCAACATGTGATTTCACTACTACAAAACAGTAAATAGACAACGCTTAAACCACAACGTTTTTATAAAAAATGTTGTGGTATTTTTTTTCACAACGTTTAACGTTGTAGATACATATGAAAAAATATTATTTATTTAAAAGGGTATTTTTTTTGCGTAGGTCAAAAACACGGAAGAAAAAAAGCGCTCAAGTGAAAACTTCAAACTAAAAAAAACGTGACTGGAGTGCATCCTCCAGGGTTTAAAGAGAGAGAGAGGCTCCTCATTCTCACTAGAATTTCCCCCCCACCATCTGCCATCACCTCCTCCTCCACTTACTCATCCGGCACCTCCACCACAGAACTCTCTTTGCTGCAACTTTTTCGTCTACGGCAACAACTGCCCTAACAAACTCCACCAGCACCACCATAAATACACCGCCCATGCCTCTTTTTCTTCCTCAATCGCTAACGGCACTTCTTTTTCTTCCTTAATTGCTAACTTTTTCTAGTGCTAGTTCTAGTAGTTTCACCCGTTATTTCAATACTCGAGCCGAGTCCAACAATGGCGCCGAGCCTCGCCAGTATGATTTTGACCTCTTCAGAATCGGCGTTGGCAGCGGCGGTGTTAGGGCTGATAGAAATAATCAACTACGAGTTTAACCTCTTCACAATTGGCGCTGGAAGCGGCGGTGTTAGGGCTGATGGAAATAATCAACTATGAGTTTGGTGTCTGGGGCATCAGTCATCTCTACTCTGGACCTGTTTGGAGTCGCTTAAAGGTAATTAGTCATAATTGAGGTAATTTGAGTACTACTTGATGTCCGGTTCATATTAATGATGAATTACTCATTGTTTTTTTTCTTGAAAAACTTAATAGGCTTGCACTTTTAGTTCTCCGAGTGCTGGTCCTCTGAGCAAGGACGCTCCAAGTTGGTGTCGTGCTCCATTTGAACCTGAAGGCTTGTTGAGGTACTTGAGAATTCCTTTTATAAAAGAACAACACCTTTTAATAGACAGTGAATTGAGCTTTGACACAATTTGATTTGATTTAGACTCGGGATTTGACTCGGGTTGTTACATATTATACACGTGGTGCGTAAAACATATTCTTGAGGATTGTTGTAACCTGTGCTATCATTAGATATGCAATGAACTGTTCTTCCTCTGTCAGTCAATGAGCCGTAAAAGAAATGGTCGTCATTTTAATTTCTGTAAGCATTGTGTTGTGAATATGAGATTAGAGTAGATTATTTGTTCTCTGTTCAATCGTGTGCTTTTGTTGAATGAATACATCTAATTGAGATTTCTGTAGTTAAAAGTTATATTCCATATTCAGCCCATGAATATGCTAACATGCTAACCACTGGTGCTTCTTTATCTTAAGTCTTGCTATCTGCAATACTCTTATATTCATACAATCTTTTTAGTTTCTTATAATGCAAACAGCTTCTTATGCTATCTCTTTTTTATCCAGAAACTAAACAGGAAGCTTGTTCATGTAAGCATTGGGCTAGTATTCATGCTTTCCTGGCCACTGTTTAGGTAATCTACATTACCAAAAATAGAAGCTTTTCATTCTATCTGATATCTGCCAAGTGATAGAGCTAGTAATGATTGTTGCATTTCCGGTCGTCAAGGAGCACTTTTCGCAGCTCTTGTTCCTGGAGCCAATATAATAACAATGCTTCTTATGGGACTTGGAATATGGAAAGATGAGGCCACTGTCAAATCAATGAGCAGATTTGGAGATTACAGGTAACATCTGGTAAAGAGTGAAGTTGGTTGTTCATGTCTACTGTATCATCTATCGTAGAGAATTGGCATCTTATATCTGTCCTTGGACTTGTAGCCCCAGCTAGAGAGTTCCCTGCAGAGTGGCCTAATTTCCTGTTTCTTTTGTTATTTATTTTTTATTCCAATGTTAACCCAAAATAGAAAAAGATTCAATACTCCAAGTACCATATGAGTTTCTGACTAAATTACTTCTAATATTCTAATAAGTATGGGCTGGAAGATCATGAATTACCCTAGCTTAGGTCTGTTCATCAAGAAGCTCGTTGAGGCTTATGCAGAAATAAGATGGATCAAAGATGAAGCTTTACAATTGAAGATCTATTGCCTTTAAAACCAGAGCTTGAATAGCAGCAACCGTCACTCAGTATGTTTGCTAGTGTTAACTTTAGGTGTCATTTAGGTGTTTTGTAATGTAGTATGGTCCATTGTTGAACATACCTGCCCTTTATAGCATTGTTATCAAGTCATCGCCTTGTTGCCGCTAGGCTAAATTTACAAGGCGCCCAAGTAGGTACATTTTGGGAAGTCGTTTGGGCGACTTGGTTGGAGGGGAGAAAGGCATCCAGTCCTCTGCGCAAGTTTTATTCTTTTGACATGGTTTTTTTTATGATTTTGTGAATCCAATACATCATGCCTTTTAAAGGTATCATACGTTGTTACTCCTTTTTACTTGTCCTATTTTTGGTGACTTGAAATGTGATTGATCACATTCAAATGTGATTCAGTGGATGACTTGAAACAGTTCTGAACTCGAAACGAAAAATAAATTGTCAGCAGCTGTAAATTTTTGTGAACTGATACATGGCATACGGCTTGTTTGCAACTTGCTGACGTTTTCCTAATCTCCAAACAGATTATATGAGGAGTGAGTTGTTTACAAATGTGTGTGATAAAGAAAATAAAACTGTTTGAAAATTTTACTGGCTTTATCTTGTGCTAATGGTTCTTCTAAAAGGAATGAAAGTTCTAGAGAGTATAAATTCATTGTAAATGAAGTATGGTAATTTTTTTTACAAATTTTTAATATAAGTGACGTAGTATTCTGTAAAAATTTAACCTTAATGTTGATGTCAATGATTTGTTTTTAACCCATACATAAACCAAACATGCTCCATAATAAGAAAAGGGTAACGAATGGTTTAGGATAAAACAGATGTTGATTTCCTTTGTTCCTATATTTCATAATTGGTGAATAGATGTCTACTTAAATTGAATTTTATATTATATTTTGTTCCTATATTTTATATTTTGTACCAACATATTGGCAGCAAAGAGTCCATTTTTCTATAAGGTTAGGAGTCATCAATCTGGCATATACTGCTTTGAATTTGAACTCTTTTATAAATTGTGCATTTGAACCATTGTCTTATAGTTATTCTCAAACGGGATGAGAGAGTCGGAGCAGCGATATGTGACTATACAAATCCATGGCTCTGGTAAAGATGAAAACATTTCTTTGGCTGTATTTTTCTTCCCATTTTCTTGTTATGTGAATAACTACTTCATTTCATTTAAGGTGAAATTTCCGATAATCAGTAATGTATCATGTGTGCTATGTATTGTAGTTGACCTCAATATTTCTTATTATTTTCTTTTGTTGTTTTTGAGAAGTTAGTAAAAACATAAGCTTACAACCATTTTCTACTTTTTCCTTTTCATGGAACAGAGGAAGCTGCCTTGATGGACCTTCTAAATTTTATGTACAACAATACTTTGTCAACGACTACGCCTTCCGCTTTACTAGATGTTCTGATGGCTGCTGACAAATTTGAGGTTACTTCGTGTATGAGATACTGCAGTCGGCTATTAAGAAACAAACCTATGACTTGCGAGTCTGCTTTGCTTTATTTGGATCTTCCTTCGAGTGTTTTGATGGCTGATGCAGTGCAGCCACTGACAGATGCAGCAAAGCAGTTTCTTGCTGTTTGTTACAAAGACATAAGCAAGTGAGAGCTCTGGCATCCTAGCCTTTACTTTTTAGTTCTGTATTAGTTGAAACCTTAAAGACTCCGTTTTGTTTTTAAAAAGGAATCATGCTTAGTAGTAACTTTGGCTCTTAATGCCTCTGCAGTAATTCCCGGTATTTCAGATGAAGAACCGAAGTGGGGGAACTGCAGCGCTTGGTAAAAGCAGACAAGAGTTCTTAACTCTTTTACATTTAATGTTGCTTGTTGACACACATCCATAGATGGCTAGATAACTCGTTACTTCATAGTTGTTTGCTAGCTCACATCTATGTTGCTAGATAACTCTGGTACTATGTAGTTGCTTTCTGGCTCACTCATATTTGTGGGTTATCCAGCTGGCCCTGGGTATGGGTTTGCACTTTTCCCTCATAATTGCTAGCTTAAGTTATTCGAGTTCACACAATTTCTTTTTGCAATTTTTACCAGATTCCAAGAAGAGGTGCTAAACTTGCCTTTAGCTGGAATAGAGGCAGTCCTATCCAGTGATGATCTTCAGGTAGCTTCAGAGGATGTTGTTTATGATTTTGTGTTAAAGTGGGCCAGAATCCATTGATGGTGTCCCAAAGAACATTTTCTTGGTGAACATAGTAGTAATTTATATTGAAAAGTGAATTTGAGATGTATATATGGATAGTTTGGTATATATTTTGTGGATATAGTAATTTGAAACTGTAAACGAATGGTATTATTAGGATGTATTTTGAATGGTTGATACTTTTTTGGCTTTAAATTTAAATGAGAATTTAGACCTTTTAGCTATATATCATGGCATTAGCATATTGCAGGTGCATTGGTAATGTAGGTGAACTACAATCTTTTTTTTTTTTTTTAATCTACAACATTTTAAAAACGTTGTGTAAATGTGTCTAAACGTTGTCTGATATATTAAACTACAACATTTTTAGCCAGAAAACGTTGTGGAATCATACTTTCTACAACGTTTTTAAACATCTGCTAATTTATGAAAAATAAATCTATAACGTTTTTTTTTTTAAAAAAACATAGAATGTGTCTAACTACAACATTTTAAAAACGTTGTGTAAAGGTGTCAAATAGATGACATTCTTAACCACGACGTTTTTCTGATTGAAACCACAACGTTTTTTCTGCGTTATCTATTTACTGTTTTGTAGTAGTGTTTAAATACAATGATTATCCAAGTGAGGACATTTGTCTAACCATATTTAGAAATTAATGAACATAATATATATCTTGATCTATAATAACAGAATTAAAGAACTTGTACAACATATTATAATCTAATAACTTATACAGAATCATTATATAAGTATATATAAAGGTTAAGATATTTGAACAATGAAAAAGAATAGTTCTGATATTCGCTTACGGATGTCCATTGTATAAAGTAAATACAAAGATAGGATACTTGCCTGAGCTGTTGCTTACAATAATGCAACTCAATTTTATCTTTTATACCGAAACCTATCATTAATAAGATCATTCGTTCGATTAGAATAATATATCATATCATATAGTACTACTATTTGCAGTCAGAACATAACCTAATCACATTATCACATATGTTTAACAGTCATTTGATCATAAACAAACACGTATCTAGTCAAATTATCTAAGTCCAGATCAATTTCTAAAACATTTCAGTGTACCGACGGCTTTATCGGATAATTATCGAGTCTAAAACTATATTCTGTAGTTTAATAAATGTAAATATCAGTCATATTATTTTTCATATACTTATAATAATTTTTAAATAATTATTATAATTTATTATGATTTTTCAAACTTTGGAATCATTATTAAATGATTTAAATATCAAATAATTCTATTATCATTAATATTTAATTAATATTAAATTATTAATGAAACCATTGCTAAAATATTAAAGTTATTTATAATAACTCAACATATTTTAAAACATTTTATTACCCTTAAATGATTTTTAAAATAATTAAAATCATTTTTAAATAATTACCATTAATATTTTAAGTATTAATGTATTATTTATCAAAATATTAAAAGTCATTAATTATAACTTAAAAAATATTTTAATTCATTTATTTCATTTTTAAATGATTTTAAATCAATAAAATCATTTTAAATTATTTATTATTAAATAAATCAAATATCATTAATATTAAATTATTAATAAAATTTACCTTTAAATATAGAAAGTTATATTTTATAACTTAAAATATTTTAAACTCTTTATTTTTATTTAAAATAATTTTTCTAATATTAAAATTATTTTAAAATTAATTTATTTAATATAATTATTAAATAAATCTAATATCATTAATATTAAATAATTAATTAAATTTTCTTTAAAATATTAAAAGTTATATTTTATAACTTCAAATATTTTTAAATACCTTATTATCATTTAAAATAATTTTTAATATAATTTTAAATAATTATTTAATATTATCATTATCATTTAATATTTTTAAATACCTTATTACTTTATTATCATTTAATATTATCATTTAAAATGATTTTTAAATACCTTATTACCATTATTTAAAATGATTGTTGGTCAGATCTTGTAGTGCTAGTGTAAGACTATATGATCCAACAACAATATTGGCTAAACAGAATAACACTAAGGAGATCTAAGCCTTCAAAGTAGCTGTCAGAGCTGTTCTTCATTTCTGGGTTACCCAGAAATGAAGAACAGTTCGTGAGGCCTACTTTGGGCTTCCACAACTTGAAATCTGTGCAATGATTTTGTGATTTAAAAGTTTAAGTGTGTAGCCAACATGTAAGAGAGTAGATCTATTACATAAAATCGATCTAACAACAACAGAGACTTAATAGATTTATAATCCGGTCAAACCATGTCGGGATTTACATGTTCATATGTTTTTTGGGTTACCCAGAAAACAGAGAACGTGCTCGACTTGGCTAGTTTGACCGGCCACTAAATCCAACATGTTTATCAATTAAGTGATCTTAAGGCATGAGAATGTAGTCTAACCAACATACTACAACTTAGATGCATCAAATATAACAAATCAACAACAAACAGTAAGATCAGAGGCCACAAAGTTCTTGTCAGACCGTTCTAAGCAAGATCTAGGTTACCTAGATTTTGTCCAGTCATGGTCGGTCAACGGGGTTTGACCACCCATATCAAGTAATCGGTTTATGATCTGACCTTGAATCAAGTTCCAGAGTACAGACATAACATACTACAAGTTTAAACTTTCAAACAAGCAAAAACATAAACAGGCAAGGATTTACAAGGTCTGACATTACGTTGTCAGACATAAATTTCTAGTTTTTCCAGATTTTGAAAATCTTCAAATCCGACCCAATAGATGTTATGGATCTAACATATATCAACCCAGATCATCATTATACACTATAAACAACATGTTTAACACAAAAAACTTAACATCTAACACTGCATTAATGATCAGATTTGGTTATAGGGGTTTATACCTTATGAACAAACTTTTTATTCTTGGCTACTGATCTGTTAATGGAATTCATGGGGCTTGATTTTCTGACTGACATACTACTATATTTCGTAGGTTTTGAGAGAGAGAGAATTGGTGGAGAGCAAGTGCACAAATGAGCTAACAAATGAAATTTTATGTGACGCCCCCAAATCCGAGTTTCTTTCAACCCGACATATGGTGCTACACGAGTACACGGTACTACAGTTCACACAATCATTCAATTGAAATACCTCAAAAGAACGAATATGTCTTATATATATTCAAAATAATATTAACATTCTCCCAGGTTCTTAATAACCATTACATCTGTTCTTGTCATAATATAAAATATTATCATTACAAAACCTATACTATTACATAGGTAATCTACGGGTTCGCCTTAGCCTTCCTTTTATCCTTGCCGGATCCATCGGTCCGTTCGGTCTTAGCTGCATTTGTGACAACCCGAGAATTTTGAAAATTTTAATTAATTTATTCAAGGTTCAAAATTAGAACATAGATAGAAAATTAGTGTATGCGTTTGATATTTTTAAGAAGGAATTTTGAGGATTTCAAAATTCTGTTAAGGATTTAAGTGAATTATTCAGGATTAAGGGAATAAGCGTTTATGTTCTATGTATATGTGTACAGTATGTGGTTAAGGGTCAAGGGTTGACCAGATAAACGATATATGTGGCAAACCCTAAGAATATATTAAGAACGTCAACGTTCGGTTAGAAAACCCTAACGATTAATAAGAAACCCTAGAAACCGATTTTGGAAACCCTAATTTCAGTTCTTGGAATCCAAAACCCTAATTCGGTGCATGAAACCCTAAATCGGGAACTTAATGACGTAAGTGTAAATAATTATAGGATTAATTAGGGTTAATCTTAACAAATTGGTTACAAAACCCTAATTCCAAACTTAAAACCCTAATTACGGATTTGAAACCCTAATTTATAAATAGGGGAAAAAACCTAAGTGTTAATTTAATACTTTTAATGTTAATTAGGATATATTAATTCTAATTTTAAAGTTAAGTAATTAGAAAACCCTAATCTAATTACAAAATCTAATTTCTAATTTAGAAAATTGTTTTTCTATTAAAAACCCTAATTTTTGGGTTATAAACCCTAATCCGTGATTTTGACCCTAATTGCTAAATTAGCAATTTTAATTAGGAAATACTAATCCTAATTAGCAATATTTAAAGTATGATTAAGGAATTTTAATATAATTAGAAATTCTAATTATAATTTAGAAATATTAATTTTCTATTTTTAAAACCTAAATTGAAAATTTTAGGAAATTAAATTGCAAACCCTAAATGTTCCAAACCCTAAACCCTAAAATGGTCCAAACCCTAAACCCTAAATCCAAACCCTAAACCCTAAGGGTTTGGCCATTTACTAGAATGCCATTAAAATTAAATACAAAATAACCAAAGTGCCATTTGTTGTATTATTGAACATAACTTGTAAGAGTTGCCCTATTTGATTTGGTGAACTACCCTAGCCCTAGCTTATGACTTAATTCACAACAATCCAGCAGCTAGAGCTCAGCCATTTAATTACATGTAAGCAATTATATAGATTAAAGGGAGAGAGAAAACCAACTTTATTTCTCATACTTCCCAAAGCTTTTCTCTCTCTAGAAATTCGGAACTTAGAGTGAGAGGGAGTGATAAACAAAATCATTATTAGTTATTAGCTTTCCAAGATCAGGATCCAAAAGTCAGATTCAAGATTTTAGCCTTAAAGGAGGTATAAATCCTAATTCTAGAAATCCTTTGATCTTATGTTTGATGTTGTAATTTGTTGGCTAGATATGTGTAATAGGGTGTTATTTAGTGATCTGGGTTGTAAAATTCCAGATCCATAACATCAAAGTCCTCGAATCTAGCATTTTTAGAAATCTGGAAATCTGTGAAAAGATGGTCTGACAGTCATATGTCAGACCTAATAGATCTGTGTGTGTTTGATGTTTGGTGTATTTTGTGTTATAGATTTGTTCTGTGTTGTATGGTCTTTGATCTGAATCTTGAATTAAGCTCAGATCACGTGTATATGGTACGTTATGAAGGATCAAAGGTCGTCAATTGACCAAGATTGACTAAACTGCTCGGGTAACCCAGATTAACCCAGAAACCGTCTGACAACGATTTGCAGGCTCTAGATCTTGTAGTATTTTTATTGTTTAGTCAGGTTGTTGTTTTATTATTATAGACTGACATACATGCTATACATATATGCCTTTATATCACTCAGATCTGTAGCCAAATCGTAAAAATTAGTGGTCAACTTCTAGTTGGACCGAATCGCTTTCAAGAACATTTCTGGAAAACCCAAAAATGTTCAAGAACAGTTCGGACTACTACTTTGACCGGACATTATTGCTTATATATGTTGTTGTTAGATTGATGTGTTGTTTTAGAGTTATTCCCTGATACCTCGACTACAACTATGAACTATTGTATCACAGAAAGGAAACCCAGAACTCATGAAACAAGGATTCAAAGTAGGCACCATGAACTGCCTGGGTTTCTGGGTTACCCAGAAAATCCAGACCAGTCTCTGACATGAAGATTGAGAGCTTAGATCTCTCCGTTTTATTATTGTTTGGTCATGAAATCAAATGTTAGTTGTAGTATTACACTTATACTGCATGATTAACAACATTAGTAGCCCAGAAAACCTTATGAAGACATATCTACCTTCGGTCAAACCTAATACCTTTAGCACTGACATGAAGGCTCAAGAACACCTATAGCGACGGGTCTATCGCTATAGGGCCCTTTAGCGACAGTTTTATTATAATTATTTTCTGGAAATTAATTAAAAATAGATAAAATGGTTTTTAATTATTAAAAATACTAACTAAATTCTGAAAAATTATTTTAAAATCTGAAAAATACTTTTTAATTATTTTGAGTATATTTCATAAATATTTAATATTTTTGGAATATAAATGGTATTTAATTTATTTAATTACAATATTAAATAAATGATTTAAAAATAATTTTAATACATGAAAATCATGAAAAATAATATTATGGTATAATAAAATATTTTAAGTTATTTTCGGTGACTTTTAATATTTTAGGATGAATTTCATTAATTAATCAATATTAATGATAATTAGTTTATTTAATAAATATATTAAATAAATTTCGAAAAAATAGAATTAATGGTTTATAAATCATACAAAAATGATTTAAGTGTTATAAAAATATTTGAAGTTATAAAATATAACTTTTGATATTTTTTCATGAAAATATTAATATTTTAATATTAAAAACAATTATCTGGAAAATGAATTTAATTGTTTAAAAATCATATAATTTTGATTTTAAGTTATTAAAATACTTTGATATATTATAAATATATTATAATGTTATGAGAAGTATTTCATTAATATTTGATAATAAATAAATATTAATGATAAAAGAATTATGTGGTATTTAATTCATTTAAATAAGATTTTAATGATTAAAAATACACGATAAATGATAATAATTATTTAAAAATTATTATAAGACTTGGAAAAATATTCTGACTGTTATTAAAATTATCTGAGATAATTGTTAATCGTTTATACAGAGTTTAATTGAACTTAAACTCGATAAAAGTCCGACTAGACCGTCGAGACGTTAGAATTTGTGTCAATTTCAAGTCAGACTGAAATAGTTTGACTTAATGCTAAGTTTTATGTGCTGAATAGACTGATAGGGTTATGTATTATGTGTTTAGGTTATTCTGTATATTTATATATATATAATAAGATTATATTGTGATGATATTATTCTAATATTGGAGATCTATATTACTAATATTAGGTCTTCGGATAAAGCGTTATAAATTCATGAAGCTGTAATCAAATCTGATTCGAAGCAAGTTTGTTTTTACTTAACTCTACTAAGAGTTGTTTTATTGGATAAGCTTATTGTTAATTATTTTGGTTGTCATGAATTGTACTTTCTGTATATATCAGATGTATAAGTTAGGTATGAAAGGTCGATCACCTTCATTACCAATTGGTTCAAATATATTTGTTCATGTATAATACTTGTTCAATTCATAAATTTGTTCCTGCTAGTTCACAATTATATTATTGAATTATAGCCAGCCAATTATTCAAATCATTTCAATCATGATATATCGTTATATTGTTGAATTTAAAGTACTTGCTGGGAAACTTTCATGCTCACCCTTGCTATATCATGATAAAACATTGCAGATTAAGGCTAATGCTTCGGATACAGGGAAATGTTAAAGACAGGTCCAACTTAGAGTGAATGTGCACGATTAGTTTTGTAATAGTATAGTTTGATAATAATGTTATGTGTTAGTTAAGTTATGAATTGTGATTAAGTTAAGGTTATTCGACCTTGGGGAAAAGTATGTAAGTTTAATGTATAAACAATTTATGTTTATATCTTCCGCAAATATAGTAAAAGTGATAGAATGATCGAACCGGATCATGGTGATTCGGGACCCTTGATTCGGGGCCCTCACAACAGTATCGTGAAGTGTTGGTTATGAACCTTAGGTAGGAATACCCGACTAATAACCACAGTGATTTGGATAAGTACTAACTCACATAGAGTTAGTTGGTCGGTAAGATTCAAAGACGAATCTCGTCGAGTTATAAAGATACAGAGTTCCCTAACTCTGATAATAAAGTTGAACAGTAATGATGAATAGATCGAGTCTAAAAGACTAAAAGTGCAGTGATAGAAGATCGTAAAACAAAACGATTAAGACTTAGAAATGAATCGTAACATATATGATGAGATCACCCCGTGATCAGATAAGGTTATAGTATGAAGAAGGATCAAGCGAATGATTGAACAGTTTATAGCAAGATTGCTGTGTGACAGTTGTACTATGAATTGGTACAGATTCAGGAAAGGATTATGAATACGGATTAAATGAAATTCGTATTAAGAAGGGTGTTAGTGTTAGGTGGGGATTCAATTGAGGATTCATGTCGGCAACTGAGTTGTATGATTCCTTGTGTTGGCGGGGAATTGTACATGGTGTTAAAACTACTTAGTTCTGACAATGACAATCATTGAAATGTTTGTGTCGCGCTATTTGATATATGCATGTTAAGAGGGTGATTCCTTTCTCATGTGTATAACTGATAGATAGGTTATAGGTAGAGGATATAAGGTTAAGTACGAGTTCATAAAACTCATACTTATGTGACATACTTGATTCATAGTTATATGAAATGTTTATGAACCCCTCAGCGAACGGACGCCAAAGGTCAGACTAGGAAAGTTCTTAAACTCATATGATTGTGGCAATTTATGGACTCATAAGTGCGGTTTTATGAACTGGGTATTGTTGTGTGTAAATGGAGTATTAAGGATAATAAGAATAGATAGACTGTTTAAGCAAATGATTATTAGTGAAGAATTAAGTTTTCCAAAACTCCTAGCTATGCTAGACTTCGAAATTTTGACATCAAGCTAAATACGCACTATGTGCTTTTAAAAAAAATGTAGACTCGTAATCATTTTTGAAACAGTTTAAAGTATAGTCTATGCTACTTATTTCAGCTAAACACAAACGATTTGAATTATCAAAATATTTTATTTATCACTCATGTACCATGTAACCTGGTGCAGAGATGATAAAAAGTTGATAGAGTTGTAAATACAAGAATACTTAGTGCGAATTCGATCTAAAAATCATTGTTCCACTATTGTATGATGTGTTATAACAAAGTCATACAATGAAGGCATCCTCAAACGGACTGTTAATACAGTACGGCATCATGACGTCATTCTCGAAAATATTTTCAAAAATTTTAATGTGCCAACGGGTTTGGCTACACCTTAATAATTCGATTGAATTGAATTATTGATATGAGTCTATGCTATTCGATTCAGCTAGACTAAAGTTTATTAAAACTCTAAGTGTTCATTGAAGAAATTTCCCGAATCAAATTGTTTTGGTGCGGAATCCAATAAGACTGAGGTAAAATTTTTGTGCCTTTGGCAGAGATGAGAAACAGAGTCGACCAACAGTACTTAATAAGTACAGGACATACTGGATTAATTACCCATTAGGGAAAAGGGTCAAAAAAGCCCCTGATGTTTACTGCAATGTCCCACTTGCACCCTAAACTAAATTTTTTTCCAAAAGTACCCTTAACGTTATATTTTTAGGTCATCCGTGCCCCTGCCGTTAACAAAAGACAAACGGGGTTAAAATGTGATGACGTGGCAGACTTAAATATAAAATATATTCTAAATAAAATAATATATATCATTTAATCAAAACAAAAAAATACTAAAATTCAAAATAAAAAAAAAACATAACATATTTACATCATTTATTCAAAATAATAAAATTCAAATTATTTTGTTAACTAATCAAAACAACTAATTAAATAAAATAAGTTGTATAACATATTTACATCATTTAATCAAAATACTAAAATTTAAAATATAACATATTTACATCAAATACTAATTTAAAAAAAAAACTAAAATACTAAAAAAAAATAAAATTAAAAAAAAATACTAAAATTCAAATTATTTTGTTAATTTATCAAAACAACAAAAATTCAAATTACATCATTAAAATACTAAAATCATAATACTAAATACTAATTGATATAAAATTTTTAAATTAATAAAATCATAATACTAAATAATATTTTTAAAATATATAAAATTTGATGATGTAATAATCTATACATAATCTATATATGTTATAAATAATATAAATAATTTGATGATGTCATAATATTTTAAAAATGTATTAAAAAATTCAAATTACATCATAATATTTTTAAATTGATATGATTTTAAAATTAATATTAAAAATTACTAAAATAATCATAATAATCTAGTTTTGAATTTTAAAAATATTATTTAGTATTATGATTTTAGTAATGTAAGTATTTTGATTAAATGATGTAAATATGTTATACAACTTATTTTATTTAATTAGTTGTTTTGATTAGTTAATAAAATAATTTGAATTTTATTATTTTGATTAAATGATGTAAATATGTTATGCTTTTTTATTTTGAATTTTAGTATTTTTTGTTTTGATTAAATGATATATATTGTTTTATTTAGAATATATTTTATATTTAAGCCTGTCACGTCATCACATTTTAACCCCGTTTGTCTTTTGTTAGCGGTAGGGGCACGGATGACCCAAAAATATAACGTTAAGGGTACTTTTAGAAAAAAATAAATTAGATTAGGGTGCAAGTGGGACATTGGGGTAAACATCAGGGGATTTTTTTACCCTTTTCCCATTACCCATTATGTTTGTAAGTTATGACGGTTTGCGGATGAATTTCCTATAACCTTTATGAAAATGATGCATAATAATCATCAGAAACCCTCAAAGAAAATTTGAAAATTTTTACTCTTGTGAGTGGTGTATTGGGTAACATGTGATGTTGTGTATGTATGGTGTAAGCAGTATGGTGTAAGGTGTAAGGTAAATTTCGGGGACGAAATTTTTAGAAGAAGGGGTGAATGTGACAACCCGAGAATTTTGAAAATTTTAATTAATTGATTCAAGGTTCAAAATTAGAACCTAGATAGAAAATTAGTGTATGCGTTTGATATTTTTAAGAAGGAATTTTGAGGATTTCAAAATTCTGTTAAGGATTTAAGTGAATTATTCAGGATTAAGGGAATAAGCTTTTGTGTTCTGTGTATATGTGTACAATATGTGGTTAAGGGTCAAGTGTTGACCAGATAAACGATATCTGTGGCAAACCTAAGAATATATTAAGAACGTCAACGTTCGGTTAGAAAACCCTAACGATTAATAAGAAACCTAAAAACCGGTTCTGGAAACCCTAATTTTAGTTTCGGGAATCGAAAACCCTAATTCGATGCATAAAATCCTAAATCGGGAACTTAATGGCGTAAGTGTAAATAATTATAGGATTAATTAGGGTTAATCTTAACAAATTGGTTACAAAACCCTAATTCCAAATTTAAAATCCTAATTACGGATTTGAAACCCTAATTTATAAATAGGGGAAAAACCCAAGTGTTAATTTAATACTTTTAATGTTAATTAGGATATATTAATTCTAATTTTAAAGTTAAGTAATTAGAAAACCCTAATCTAATTACAAAATCTAATTTCTAATTTAGAAAATTATTTTAACATTAGAAACCATAATTTTTGGGTTATAAACCCTAATCCGTGATTTTAACCCTAATTGCTAAATTAGCAATTTTAATTAGGAAATACTAATCCTAATTAGCAATATTTAAAGTATAATTAATGAATTTTAATATAATTAGAAATTCTAATTATAATTTAAAAATATTAATTTTCTATTTTTAAAACCTAAATTGGAAATGTTAGAAAATTAAATTGCAAACCCTAAATGTTCCAAACCCTAAACCCTAAAATGGTCCAAACTCTAAATCCTAAATCTAAACCCTAAACCCTAAGGGTTTGGCCATTTACTAGAATGACATTAAAATTAAATACAAATGACCAAAGTGTCCTTTGTTGTATTATTGAACATAACTTGCAAGAGTTACCCTATTTGAGTTGGTGAACTACCCAAGCCCTAGCTTATGACTTATTTCACAGCAATCCAGTAGCTAGAGCTCAGCCATTTCATTACATGTAAGCAATTATATAGATTAAAGGGAGAGAGAAAACCAACTTTATTTCTCATACTTGCCAAAGCCTTTCTCTCTCTAGAAATTCGGAACTTAGAATGAGAGGGAGTGATAAACAAAATCATTATCAGTTATTAGCTTTCCAAGATCAGGATCCAAAAGTCAGATTCAAGATTTTAGCCTTAAAGGAGGTATAAACCCTAATTCTAGAAATCCTTTGATCTTATGTTTGATGTTGTAATTTGTTGGCTAGATATGTGTAATAGGGTGTTATTTAGTGATCTGGGTTGTAAAATCCCAGATCCATAACATCAAAGTCCTCGAATCTAGCATTTTTAGAAATCTAGAAATCTATGAAAAGATGGTTTGATAGTCATATGTCAGACCTAATAGATCTGTGTGTGTTTGATGTTTGGTGTATTTTGTGTTATAGATTTGTTCTGTGTTGTATGGTCTTTGATCTGAATCTTGAATTAAGCTCAGATCACGTGTATATGGTACGTTATGAAGGATCAAAGGTCGTTGACCCGCATTGACCAACTGTTCTGGGTAACCCAGATTAACCCAGAAACCGTCTGACAACGATTTGCAGGCTCTAGATCTTGCAGTATTTTTATTGTTTAGTGAGGTTGTTGTTTTATTATTGTAGACCGACATACAGGCTATACATATATGCCTTTATATCACTCAGATCTGTAGCCAAATCGTAGAAATTAGTGGTCAAACTACCGTTGACCGAACTGCTCAAGAACATTTCTGGAAAACCCAAAAATGTTCAAGAACAGTTCGGACTACTACTTTGACCGGACATTATTGCTTATATATGTTGTTGTTAGATTGATGTGTTGTTTTAGAGTTATTCCCTGATACCTCGACTACAACTATGAACTATTGTATCACAGAAAGGAAACCCAGAACTCATGAAACAAGGATTCAAAGTAGGCACCATGAACTGCCTGGGTTTCTGGGTTACCCAGAAAATCCAGACCAGTCTCTGACATGAAGATTGAGAGCTTAGATCTCTCCGTTTTATTATTGTTTGGTCATGAAATCAAATGTTAGTTGTAGTATTACACTTATACTGCATGATTAACAACATTAGTAGCCCAGAAAACCTTATGAAGACATATCTACCTTCGGTCAAACCTAATACCTTTAGCACTGACATGAAGGCTCAAGAACACCTATAGCGACGGGTCTATCGCTATAGGGCCCTTTAGCGACAGTTTTATTATAATTATTTTCTGGAAATTAATTAAAAATAGATAAAAATGGTTTTTAATTATTAAAAATACTAACTAAATTCTGAAAATAGTTTTTAATTATTTTGAGTATATTTCATAAATATTTAATATTTTTGGAATATAAATGGTATTTAATTTATTTAATTAAAATATTAAATAAATAATTTAAAAATAATTTTAATACATGAAAATCATGAAAAATAATATTATGGTATAATAAAATATTTTATGTTATTTTCAAAGTGACTTTTAATATTTTAGGATGAATTTCATTAATTAATCAATATTAATGATAATTAGTTTATTTAATAAATATAGTAAATAAATTATGGAAAAATAGAATTAATGGTTTATAAATCATATAAAATGATTTAAGTGTTATAAAAATATTTGAAGTTATAAAATATAACTTTTGATATTTTGTCATGAAAATATTAATATTTTAATATTAAAAACAATTATCGGATAATGAATTTAGTTGTTTAAAAATCATATAATTATGATTTTAAGTTATTAAAAATACTTTGATATATTATAATATTATGATATGTATTTCATTAATATTTGATAATAAATAAATATTAATGATAAAAGATTTATGTGGTATTTAATTCATTTAAATACGATTTTAATGATTGAAAATACACGATAAATGATAATAATTATTTAAAAATTATTATGAGGCTTGGAAAAATATTTTGACTGTTATTAAAATTATCTGAGATAATTGTTAAGCGTTTATACAGAGGTTAATTGAACTTAAACTCGATAAAAGTTAGACTAGACCGTCGGGATGTTAGAATTTGTGTCGGTTTCAAGTCAGACTGAAATAGTTTAACTTGATGCTAAGTTTTATGTGCTGAATAGACTGATAAGGTTATGTGTTATGTGTTTAGGTTATTATGTATATTTATATATATAATAAGATTATATTGTGATGATATTATTCTAATATTGGAGATCTATTGTCAAATTGTCACATGGAGTATTATTTCATTATTGTTTGTTAGTGGGTTTTGGTGGGGAATGATATTATCAAGTGGTATGTGGTGTGTGTTGTGTTAGTGGGAACATGTGTTATATATTATATATATATAATGTGTCCATGCTGCATTTGAACTGATATATATATATATATATATATATATATATATATATATATACTGCTTTGAAAAAATTATCAGAAGAATTGAATTATTGGTTTCACGGGGGAGTACTATGATTGTTATTATTATTATATATATTATATTTTATTTAAAAGATTTTTCTTTAAATATGGACTGTTAGATTAAAGTAAATCAATCTGGACCGTTCATGAGTTAGTTACTATGCAGTCCATTTTTTGATAAATAGAAGCTCATTCCTTCATTATTTTCTTATTTAATTCAATTGAAACTAGAGAGAGAAAATTATAGAGAGAAAGAAGAAGAGAAGTCTCGCTACCTTTCTTTTCCTATATCCGATTTCTTTTACGGTAGTGAGGGTATTATTTCTTTTATATTCATGAAGAGAACACATTATTCCATTCTTTATTATTCGCTAGAATAACCAAAGATATCTGTGGACTACCCTATACTTTGTGACATACTTCTATTATTCCGTCTTTATTATTATTCTGTTGGAATATCCTGTCTATGCATGATCATGACCATGACCATTGATGAATACACGAATATCCTTGGCTGTGGTACATGGATAATTTGTGGTTGTGATACTAATGAATATCCTTCGCCAGTAGTCTTGGGGATGATGTGGATTATTTATTAAAGTCGAGTCTCAAATGATAAAAGTTATGAAAACCTTTTAAATCATAGAAGATAGTAAATTTTATTCTCTACTTGACTCTTCTAATGGATTGCTTGTTCACCGCAGATTAAACTTGATGTTTGTTATATTTTATCGGTTTTTAACATTGTTGAAGGCTAATGATAATTTATTTCGCATTATCTTAGTCATAATATTTCTTCTTGGGCTAGTTGAGCTCACCCTTTCTTTCACCGTTTCTTCTCGAAAATGAGAACGAATCGGGATTTAGCCTGGGGAATAGGAGTGATGGTCCGGATGATAGTATTAGCTAGTAGTCCTCACTATTCTGTTAAGAAGTATGACAATAAATGTAATGAGGACTTATTCTGAGAGTGGATATTGTCTAGAAGACAATATTTGTATTAAAACTCACAGCTCCCTTGTTGTATAATTAAGATTGTATTTATATTCTGCATCATGTACTTGGCGACTCAGAATAGGTGATGTATACCTATTTTGGGGGCGTCACTGTAACAACCCGATATTTTCTATTTAAATAAATAAGAAATTTTGCGTATAATTTTTTTTTTATTTTAAGGATGAGGATTTGTACGAGATAATGTGTATATATATTTATGTGGTAATAAAAATATATTTATTACATAAATATTTACAAATAAATTTATTTTAGAATTATTGATTATTATAAAGTATATTCTTATAATAATTAATTTTAAGATAAAAATGTTTTTATTAATTATTTTCTATAAAATATAATCATATATTATTTAAATAATATATGAAGTGATTTTTAGAATAATTATAATAATTATTTTATTATATGAATTTTAGTACAGATTATTAAGTTAATTATTTTACCTTAATTATTAAGGTTAAATATGAAGAATAAATAAGATATGGAATCCAAACCCTAATTTTGGATT
This sequence comes from Panax ginseng, assembly GCA_020205605.1. Classification (NCBI taxonomy): domain Eukaryota; kingdom Viridiplantae; phylum Streptophyta; class Magnoliopsida; order Apiales; family Araliaceae; genus Panax; species Panax ginseng. The sequence goes on along the minus strand of CM035127.1, from coordinate 42,043,431 downwards.
ATTGTCAGGGTATGAGGATATTAATATAATATTAATTATATTTTGATTTTTCAGTGCTATGAATATGTACTGTATGTCCGTATTGATAATGGTTGGTCAATTACGGTGTATTATGACCAAACCCTAGTAATAATGTTAAACCCTATTTTGAGATCCAAATTAGAGTACAAGATTGTTTTATAAGTGTGTTATATAATTTATGTCATGTATTAAATGTATTAATTAGGTGAACCCTAATTAAAGTGCTAGAAACCCTAAATAATTTTTAGAAAACCCTAAATTATTAAAAACCCTAATTTTAAGTGTTAAACCCTAGTTTGAAACTCAATTATGAGTTCGAGATTATTATGTAACGATGTTATATGATTTTATGAATAATTAGGTAAACCCTAATTAATATTTTGAGATATTAATTTTTACAAACCCTAATTTCTATAATTAGTAACCCTAATTAGAAATTATAAAAACCTAATTACCAAAAGTATAAACCCTAATTGCTAAATTAGCAAAGTCAATGATAATTATATGATCTAAACCCTAATGTTACTGTAAAAGGTAATTAGAAAATTAATCATAATTATGAAACCCTAATTTAAAAATTTTAGAAACTAAAATTTATTTAATTTTTTATTTAATTTTATTATTTTTGTACAAACCCTAATTGCTAAATCCTATTAATGTTTTGTGCTAAACCTTAGGGTTAAACCCTAAGGATTAAACACTAAGGGTTTGTATGATTACAAGATTGCCCTTAAAATTTCATGCAAAAAGACCAAAAAACTCCTCTTGTATTATTAGATTTTGACAAGTTTCTATTTTGCCATTTAAATGAATTATCAAAAGACTAGTTTGCCCCTAATTGAATTATTTTGGCTAGAATAGGTTTTGACTTAATAGGGAGAGTTGGTGACCAAACTCTAACCACTACATTGACTTAAAATGGACAACATTCAGCTCTTGTACCAGCCATTCATGCATCTAGCAAGCTCTATATATAGATTGAGAGAGAAAAGTTTACTTTTGTTAGCCATTTTTGTACCAAATACCCAAACCTTTTTCTCCACCCAAACCCAATTTAAATTATAAGACAAACCACCCCAAGATCAATTTTACGAACAACCACATCAAACTCAGAATCAATGAATCAAAAATTTTCTTAGCAAGGTATAAAACCTTCCCAAAAATATGTCCATAAATTATGTGTTAGATGTTATGTTTGAGTGTTAGAATATGTTTATTATAGTGTCTAATGATGATCTGGGTTGCTAGATGTTAGATCCATAAATCTAGAGGCTCGGATTTGAAGATTTAAAAAATCTGGAAAAATTTTTGTTTGATGTCTGACAACCGAATGTCAGGCCTCTTTAATCGTTACCTGTTATGTGTTTTAGTAGTTTAAAGCCTTGTACTTGTAGTGTGGTATGTAGTCTTTGATATGCAAAAAGAATCAGAACCAAATAATGTATGGATTGAAAGTTATACTTGGTCAAAGTCATTGACCGACCACGACCAAGTGATTTTTGGCAACCCGTAAATCCTTTAAATGTCTCGACAAGATTTTTCCGAGGCTAGATCTTGCGTTTATTCGATGTTTTGATGTTGTTAGTGTATCGTGATTATGTTCGGTTATGTGTACTATATATGTATGCTCCTAGATCGCTTATATAAACAAGATAATGAAGGAAATCGATAGTCAAAGTAGGCTGTATGAGCATGAAATGCATTTTCTGGAATTTCTAGAAAGTTCAAGAACGCTATTTCTGACATGGTTTGACCAGTTGGTATCTGCTAGATTTGTTGTTGTTTTAGTAATATTTTGTGATAGATCTATTTAGTTACATGTTGCGTATAACCTGGAATCGTTAGATCCTTAAAACATTGAACGATTAGCATGTAGTGGATGCTCAAAGTATCACTCATGATCTGTTCTTCATTTCTGGGTAACCCAAAAAAATGAAGAACAGTCCTGACAACATTTTTGGAGGCTCAGATCTCTTTTATATTATGTGTTATGATCATTTTTGTTGTTGGATCTTGTAGTCGTGCATTTGTACTACAATATTTGACTAAGAACATTCCCAGAAAGCGTTATGAGCTAAGAATTATGCTTGGTCAAACCTAAGAACTCGTTAAGCGGCAAGGTGTTCTAGGTTTGTATGAAGAACATGAAGAACACCTATAAGCGATTTTGCCTGTCAGCTATAGTGGTCTTTAATGATGATAGTAATTTATTTTTCCGAAATTAATTAATTTAATTAAATAAATAGAAAAAAAATAGTTTTTAATTATTAAAATTATTTTAAATTCTAAAAATTAGTTTTTAATTATTTTTAGTATATTTCATAAATATTTAATATTTTTGGAATATTAAAAGTATTTAATTTATTTAATTATAATATTAAATAAATTAGTTCAAAATAATTTTAATATTTTAAAAATCATTTAAAATTATATTATGATATAAGAAAATATTTTAAGTTATTTTAATGACTTTTAATATTTTATGATAAATTTCATTAATAAATTAATATTAATGATAATTAATTTATTTACTAAATGAATTAAATAAATTAATTAAAAATGATTTTATTATATTAAAAATCATTTTAAATAATAATAAGTTATTTAAAAATATTTTATGTTATAAAATATAACTTTTAATATTTAAAGGTAAATTTAATTAATTAATTATTATTAAAGATATTAAAGTTATTTAATAATTATATTAAATAATTTAGTTTAAAAATAATTTTAATATTATAATAATCATTTTAAATGAAAATAAAGTGTTTAAAGATATTTTAAGGAAAATTTCATTAATAATTTAATATTAATGATTATTATATATATTAAATTTATTTAATAATTATATTAAATAAATAGTTTATAAATAGTTTTATTAATTTAAAATCATTTAAAAAGGATATAAAGGAATTAAAAATATTTTAAGTAATGATTAAAGACTTTTAATATTTTGATAAATAGTACATTAATATTTATATATTAATGGTAATTATTTAAAAATGATTTTAAATGTTTTAAAAATTATTTAAGGGTAATATTAATACTTTTAAAGTATTTCAAGTTATTATAAATAACTTTAACATTTTGGAAATGATTTCATTAATAGTTTAATATTACTTAAATATTAATGATAATAGAATTGTTTGATATTTAAATTAATTAATAATGATTCTGGTGTTTGAAAATGCGTGATAAAAGATAATAAATGTTTAAAAAAATATTATAAGTCATTTAAAAATAATATGACCGATACTTACAGATATTAAACTACAGGATATAGAGTCTTAGACTTAATAATTACCCGATAAAGCCGTCAGTACACCGACATGTTTCAGAAATTGATTTGGACTTAGATATTTTGATTGTATATGTGTTTATTTGTGATTCAATGGTTGTGGAACATATGTGACAATGTGAATAGGTTAAGTGCTGACTGCAATAAGCAGTGTTATGTGTTATAGTATGTTATTTTAATCGATCAAATGATCTTATTACTGATAGGTGTTATGTAAAGATAGAACTAAGTTCTGAATCGTAGCGGTAGCATCATGCAAAAATATCTTACCTTTGCATTTCCTTTATGCAATGGACATGAGTAAGAAGTTTCAGAATTATATTATTATTATTATGCTATATTATTAACCCTATTGTGATATATTCTATATCCGATCATTGTTTATAAACATGTTAGTATATGGTAATTCAGATATATATTCTGTTCGTTAATGTCTAAACATGGTTACACAAGTGTCCCCACTTGGATAATCAAGTGTATTTAATCACATGTTGATATATATATATATATATATATATATATATATATATATATATATATATATATATATATATATATATATATATAAAGTCGCTCTAAGCTATTTGACCCTGACTAGACACAAATTCGTAAATATCGTTGAATAAGTTAAAACTTTTGTATCCAATCAAATTGTTTTGGTTCTGGATTCCGATCTAAGTATGAACATCCCGATCACGGAAAACTTTTATCGTCCAATGATGAGTGAAAGATAATATCGTTCTTGTAATGTAGTATTGATCATACACAGGCACATGGGCGAGATCACCCCTCGTTTTATAAGTTATGACGGTTTGCGGATGAAGTTCTGCTAAACCTTATCGAAAACTAAAAACAAAGTTCATAGTATGTCGACTACCCTATATATATAGTCTATATGTAGTTTCAAAAATTTAAGATAGAATTGTTATGTTATTATTATCGGTTCAGTTTACATCACAACTATAAATTCGTTGTAGAAGTGATGTACAAAGAAAACATTTATTTCTTTCAGTTACTTATATTTCTAATTGTTATTACTTGTTGGGCACCCAAATGCTCACCCTTGCTTAAATTTAAATGTTTTCAGCTAAGCGTGATCAACCTGAAGGTTCAGACAAGAACAAGTGAAAAAGGAAAACAAACTAAATATGTGTAATGGTCTCTTTTGTAATTGTTAGACAGTAATAAGGCAATGATATATATTATCTATCATGTAAGGAATTATAGTAAAGGTTGCGTACTTGGGATTAGACTCTGATATATGTAAACTAAGTTTGTTATTTATATTATTGTTATTATTATTAGTATTATTCTGCTCATAGAAATGGTATCGTGAAGCACTGAGTTCGGGTTTCAAGTTCCTGAATTTGGGGGCGTCTCATCATGGTATCAGAGTTTAGGGTTAAAAACCTTAGGTGGGTTAGACCTTAGGCTATAACTTTAGAACAGAGAGAAACATTGAAAATATAAATAACTCGTATAGAGTTTAAAAAGGAGATGAATTGAATAAATTCATCGTAAAACAAAATAAAAGATAACTTATATAAAACTATTATGTGTTGTGTGTATATACTATATGCTAGTCTAGATAAACTATGTGGGTAGATGTTAGATAGAAAGGATTAGGATACCCTCAGATCGTAAAGAAGAAGTCAGCCTTCATGACCGAGCCAATATCAAAGCCAATAGCTGAAATAGAGGCTCACATTGAAAGCTACCTCAATGAGGTGGTTGGTTTGAAAAGTCTAGTACCAGACCAAGAGGCGATAATATGTCTAATGGGTAAAGTATAGTTAAAGAATATGTGGGCAATGTCAAGTTCTTAAACTCATATGCTTGTGGTGAGTTCTTAAACTCATAATGTGTGGTAAGTTTGACGAACTAGGTATAGTTAAGTGTAAATGGATTATTGAGGATAATGGGAATATATAGAATACTAAGAAAATGATCATTAGTGAATGTGTATGAAATAAGTAGTATTAGTATTAGTAGAATATGTATGCTCTATGATGTGTAATGTAATATTCTTAACTTTTGTATAAGTGTTGGCAGTGATTCCCGACTTTTATGTCACAAAGGGATATCGAATGTTTAAAGCAGTATGTGTTATGCTATAAAGTACTATGAATTAGTTAGATGAACATGATTTATTTACTCAGATAATGCCGCCAAGACGAAAACGAAACCAAAGGACATAAGAACCTGTCAACAAAGCTGGAGGACAACCAGACCTGATACAGAATTTGACGAATATAGATGCTCGAGCTATACAGAATGGATTACTAGTCGCGGAAAATCAGCCAGGCAATCAATCGGCAAACTTCAAAGACTTCAAGGCAATCGAACCGCCAGGATTTAGAGGATCAACTGACCCAGTAGAAGTAGTTGTGATAGCTCGGGTAACGGAGGGGAAAAAGACATCTTTTGCCACCTATACAATGAAAGGAGGGGTGAATTTTTGGTGGGAGACAAATCAAGTTAAAGACGGAGATGGGAGTAGTGGTAGTAGAACTGGAAAGAGGAAAGGAGATAAGGTTGGGAATACGGAAAATAGGCCAGAAGGTGGAAAGAAACAAGTTGTGCATTGTAGAAATTGTGGAAAGAATCATTCGGGAGAGTGTTTAAAAAGAAAGAATGTGTGCTACAAGTGTGGGCAGGAGGGACATATCTCTCCTAACTACCCCAATCCAATAATTTATAGTGGGTGTTTTGTTTGTGCATCAATGGAGCATAAGGCGAAAGACTGTCCAAGGAAGAGAAGGGAGGCAAAGAATGCAAATACGAGGAAAGACAGCAAGACATTGACGATAGCGGGACCGACTTCAACAAATGAACCAACAAAACCAACCGAAGGAGTCTTCAACATGACTGTTCAAGAAACAGTAGCAGCCGGGGATGCAACTCCAGGTATTACTCGAATAAATTTTATTTTCTTATGTATAGTAAATTATTTTATAAAGATATTTTGAAGGAGGAATTTGAGTTCTTTTAGGAATCAAATTTCCGTTTAATCAAAAAAGACAAGCTTTATGTGAATAGTTAAAGATCAGTTCGATCAAATTATGATCGAGATCTACTTGCAATGATTGTGTATACTATGTGCCGTGTATGTATAGGTTTTTAAAACGGTGATTCTGGGGACAGAATCTTTATAAGGGATAGTGAATGTAACAACCCGATATTTTCTATATAAATAAATAAGAAATTTTGCGTATAATTTTTTTTTTATTTTAAGGATGAGGATTTGTAAAAGATAATGTGTATATGTATTTATGTGGTAAATAAAATATATTTATTACATCAATATTTAAAAAATAAATTTATTTTAGAATTATTGATTATTATAAAGTATATTCTTATAATAATTAATTTTAAGATAGAAATAATTTTATTAATTATTTTCATAAAAATATAATCATATATTATTTAAATAATATATGAAGTGATTTTAGAATAATTATAATAATTATTTTATTATATGAATTTTAGTACTGATTATTAAGTTAATTATTTTACCTTAATTATTAAGGTTAAATATGAAGAATAAATCATATATGGAATCCAAACCCTAATTTTGGATTATTGTCAAGGTGTGAGGATATTAATATAATATTAATTATATTTTGATTTTTCAGTGCTATAAATATGTACTGTATGTCTGTATTGATAATGGTTGGTCAATTACGGTGTATTATGACCAAACCCTAGTAATAATGTTAAACCCTAATTTGAGATCCAAATTAGAGTACAAGATTGTTTTATAAGTGTGTTATATAATTTATGTCATGTATTAAATGTATTAATTAGGTAAACCCTAATTAAAGTGCTAGAAACCCTAAATAATTTTTAGAAAACCCTAAATTATTAAAAACCCTAATTTTAAGTGTTAAACCCTAGTTTGAAACTCAATTATGAGTTCGAGATTATTATGTAACGATGTTATATGATTTTATGAATAATTAGGTAAACCCTAATTAATATTTTGAGATATTAATTTTTACAAACCCTAAATTCTATAATTAGTAACCCTAATTAGAAATTATAAAAACCTAATTACCAAAAATATAAACCCTAATTGCTAAATTAGCAAAGTCAGTGATAATTATATGATCTAAACCCTAATGTTACTGTAAAAGGTAATTAGAAAATTAATCATAATTATGAAACCCTAATTTAAAAATTTTAGAAACTAAAATTTATTTAATTTTATTATTTTTGTATAAACCCTAATTGCTAAATCCTACTAATGTTTTGTGCTAAAGCTTAGGGTTAAACCCTAAGGATTAAACCCTAAGGGTTTGCATGATTACAAGATTGCCCTTAAAATTTCATGCAAAAAGACCAAAATACCCCTCTTGTATTATTGGATTTTGACAAGTTTCTATTTTGCCATTTAAATGAATTATCAAAAGACTAGTTTGTCCCTAATTGAATTATTTTGGCTTGAATAGGTTTTGACTTAATAGGGAGAGTTGGTGACCAAACTCTAACCACTACCTTGACTTAAAATGGATGACATTCATTTCTTTTGTACGACCATTCATGCATCTAGCAAGCTCTATATATAGATTGAGAGAGAAAAGTTTACTTTTGTTAGCCATTTTTGTACCAAACATCCAAAACTTTTCTCTCCACCCAAACGCAAGAAATTATAAGACAAACCAGTCCCAAGATCAGGCCCACGAACAACCACATCAAACTCAGATTCAATGAATCAAAAAATTTTCTTAGCAAGGTATAAAACCTTCCCAAAAATCTGTCCATAAATTATGTGTTAGATGTTATGTTTGAGTGTTAGAATATGTTTATTATAGTGTCTAATGATGATCTGGGTTGCTAGATGTTAGATCCATAACATCTAGATGCTCAGATTTGAAGATTTGAAAAATTTGGAAAAGTTTTGTTTGATGTCTGACAACTGAATGTCATGCCTCTTTAATCGTTACCTATGTGTTTTAGTAGTTTAAAGCCTTGTACTTGTAGTCTGGTATGTGGTCTTTGATATGCAAAAAGAATCAGGACCAAATAATGTATGGATTGAAAGTTATACTTGGTCAAAGTCGGTGACCGAACCATGACCAAGTGATTTCGGGTAACCGAAATCCTTTAACGTGTGTCGACAAGATTTTTACGAGGCTAGATCTTGCGTTTGTATGATGTTTTGATGTTGTTAGTGTATCAGGATTATGTTCGGTTATGTGTACTATATATGTATGCTCCTAGAACGCTTATATAAACAAGATAATGAAGGAAATCAACAGTCAAAGTAGGTTGTATGAGCATGAAATGCATTTTCTGGAATTTCCAGAAAGTTAAAAACTTTATTTCTGACATGATTTGACCAGTTGGTATCTGCTAGATTTGTTGTTGTTTTAGTAATATTTTGTGATAGATCTATTTAGTTATATGTTGGGTATAACCTGGAATTGTTAGATCCTTAAAACATTGGACGATTAGCATGTAGTGGAGGCTCAAAGTATCATTTCGATGATGATACATTCTTCATTTACGGGTAACTAAACAATGAAGAAACGATCCCTAACAACTTTTTTTGGAGACTCAGATCTCTTTTGTATTATGTGTTATGATCATTTTTGTTGTTGGATCTTGTAGTCGTGCATTTGTACTACAATATCTGACTAACAACATTCCCAGAAACGTTATGAGCTAAGAATTATACTTGGTCAAACCTAAAGAACTCGTTAAGCGGCAAGGTGTTCTAGGTTTGTATGAAAAATATGAATAACACCTATAGCGACGGTTACGTGCTGCTATAAATAATCTTTAATGACAGATAGTAACTTATTTTTCGAAATTAATTAATTTAATTAAATAAATAGAAAAAATAGTTTTTAATTATTAAAATACCAAAAAATTATTAAACATTTTTTAAATTAGAAAATTAGTTTTTAATTATTTTAGTATATTTCATAGATATTTAATATTTTGGAATATTAAATGTATTTAATTTATTTAATTATAATATTAATTAAATTATTTAAAAATGATTTTAATATTTGAAAAATCATTTAAAATTATATTATGTTATAAGAAAATATTTTAAGTTATTTTTAATGACTTTTAATATTTTATGATAAATTTCATTAATAAATTAATATTAATGATAATTAAGTTATTTACTAAATGAATTAAATAAATTAATTAAAAATAATTTTATTATATTAAAAATCATTTTAAATAATAATAAGTTATTTAAAAATATTTTAAGTTATAAAATATAACTTTTAATATTTAAAGGTAAATTTAATTAATTAATTATTATTAAAGATATTAAAGTTATTTAATAATTATATTAAATAATTTAGTTTAAAAATGATTTTAATATTATAATAATCATTTTAAATGAAAATAAAGTGTTTAAAGATATTTTAAGGAAAATTTCATTAATAATTTAATATTAATAATTATTATAGATATTAAATTTATTTAATAATTATATTAAATAAATAGTTTATAAATGGTTTTATTAATTTAAAAATCATTTAAAAAGGATATAAAGGAATTAAAAATATTTTAAGTAATGATTAAAGACTTTTAATATTTTGATAAATAGTACATTAATATTTATATATTAATGGTAATTATTTAAAAATGATTTTAAATATTTTAAAAATCATTTAAGGGTAATATTAATACTTTAAAAGTATTTCAAGTTATTATAAATAACTTTAACATTTTGAAATGATTTCATTAATAGTTTAATATTACTTAAATATTAATGATAATAGAATTGTTTGATATTTAAATTAATTAATAATGATTCCGGTGTTTGAAAATGCGTGATAAAAGATAATAAATGTTTAAAAAAAATATTATAAGTCATTTAAAAATAATATGACCGATACTTACAGATATTAAACTACAGGATATAGAGTCTTAGACTTAATAATTACCCGATAAAGCCGGTAAATTAGACAAGCATGTTTTAAATTGATCTGGACTTAGATATTTTGACTGTATATGTGTTTATTTGTGATTCAATGGTTGTGGAAACTATGTGACAATGTGATTAGGTTAAGTGCTGACTGCAATAAGCAATGTTATGTGTTATAGTATGTTATTCTAATCGATCAAATGATCTTATTACTGATAGGTGTTATGTAAAGATAGAACTAAGTTACAAACTGTAAGCAGCGCATCAGGCAAGTATCTTACCTTTGCATTTCCTTTATGCAATGGACATGAGTAAGAAGTTTCAGAATTATATTATTATTATGCTATATTATTAACCCTACTATGATATATTCTATATCCGATCATTGTTTATCAACATGTTAGTATATGGTAATTCAGATATATATTATGTTCGTTAATTTTTAAACATGGTTACACAAGTGTCCCCACTTGGATAAAATTTTATTTAATCATATGTTGATATATATATATATATATATATATATATATATATATATATATATATATATATATAAAGTAAATAAAGCTATTTGACCCAGCTAGACACAAATTCAGAAATATCGTTGAATAAGTTAAAATTTTTTGTATCCAATCAAATTATTTTGGTTCAGATTCCAGTCTAAGTATAAACATCCCGATCACAGGAAAACTTTTATGTGCCCAAGGCGGACAGAGTGAACGATAATATCGTTCTTGTAATGTAGTATTGATTAATACAGGGCACATTGGGCAGATCACCCTCGTGCTTGTAAGTTATGACGGTTTGCGGATGAAGTTCTGCTAAACCTTATCGAAAACTAAAAACAATGTTCATACTATGTCGACTACCCTATATATATAGTCAATACGTAGTTTCAAAAATTTAAGATAGAATTTTTATGTTATTATTATTGGTTCAGTTTACTTCACAACTATAAATTCGTTGTAGAAGTGATGTACAAAGAAAACATTTATTTCTTTCAGTTACTTATATTTCTAATTGTTATTACTTGCTGGGCAATTCCAAATGCTCACCCTTGCTTAAATTTAAATGTTTTCGGCTAAGCGTGATCAACTTTGAAGGTTAGATAAGAACAAGTGAAAAAGGAAAGCAAACTGAATATGTGTAATGCTATCTTTTGTAATAGTTAGACAATAATAAGGCAATGATATATATTATCTATAATGTAAGGAATTATAGTAAAGGTTGCGTACTTGGGATTAAACTCTGATATATGTAAACTAATTTTGTTATTTATATTATTGTTATTATTATTAGTATTATTCCGCTCATAGAAATGGTATCGTGAAGCACTGAGTTCGGGTTTCAAGTACCTTAATTTGGGGGCGTCACATCATGGTATCAGAGCTTAGGGCTAAAAACCTTAGGTGGGTTAGACCTTAGGCTATAACTTTAGAACAGAGGGAAATGTTGAAAATATAACTAACTCGTATAGAGTTTAAAAAGGAGATCAATTGAATAAATTCATCGTAAAACAAAATAAAATATAACTTATATAAAACTATTATGTGTTGTGTGTATATACTATATGCTAGTCTAGATAAACTATGTGGGTAGATGTCAGATAGAAAGGATTAAGATACCCTCAGATCGTAAAGAAGAAGTCAACCTTCATGACCGAGCCAATAGCTGAAATAGAGGCTCACATTGAAAGCTACCTCAATGCGGTGGTTGGTTTGAAAAGTGTAGTACCAGACCAAGAGGCGATAATATGTCTAATAGGTAAAGTATAGTTAAAGAATATGTGGGCAATGTCAAGTTCTTAAACTCATATGCTTGTGGTGAGTTCTTAAACTCATAATGTGTGGTAAGTTTGACGAACTAGGTATAGTTAAATGTAAATGGATTATTGAGGATAATGGAAATATAGAATACTTAGCAAATGATCATTAGTGAATGTGTAAGAAATAAGTAGTATTAGTATTAGTAGAATATATATGCTCTATGATGTGTAATGTAATATTCTTAACTTTTGTATAAGTGTTGGCAGTGATTCCCGACTTTTATGTCATAAAGGGATATCGAATGTTTAAAGCAGTATGTGTTATGCTATAAAGTACTATGAATTAGTTAGATGAACATGATTTATTTACTCAGATAATGCCGCCAAGACGAAAACGAAACCAAAGGACATAAGAACACAACAAAGTCGAGGACAAACTGGACGTCATGAATTTGACGAATATAGATGCTCGAGCTATACAAAATGGATTACCAGTCGCGGAAAATCAACCAGGCAATCAATCGCCAAACTTCGAAGACTTCAAGGCAATCGAACCGCCAGGATTTAGAGGATCAAATAACCTAATAGAAGTAGTTGTGATAGCTCGGGTAACGGAGGGGCAAAAGACAGCTTTTGCCACCTATACAATGAAAGGAGGGGCGAATTTTTGGTGGGAGACAAATCAAGTTAAAGACGGAGATGGTAGTAGTGGTAGTAGAACTGGAAAGAGGAAATGAGATAAGGTTGGGAATACGAAAAATAGGCCAGAAGGTGGAAAGAAACAAGTTGTGCATTGTAGAAATTGTGGAAAGAATCATTTGGGAGAGTGTTTAAAAGGAAAGAATGTGTGCTACAAGTGTGGGTAGGAGGGACATATCTCTCCTAACTGCCCCAATCTAATAATTTATAGTGGGTGTTTTATTTGTGCATCAATGGAGCATAAGGCGAAAGACTGTCCAAGGAAGAGAAGGGAGTCAAAGAATGCAAATACGAGGAAATACAATAAGACATTGACGATAGCGGGATCGACTTCAACAAATGAACCAACAAAACCAACCGAAAGAGTCTTCAACATGACCGTTCAAGAAACAGTAGCAGCCAGGGATGCAACTCCAGGTATTACTCGAACAAATTTTATTTTCTTATATATAGTAAATTATTTTATAAAGATATTTTGAAGGAGGAATTTGAGTTCTTGTAGGAATCAAATTTTCGTTTAATCAAAAAAGATAAGCTTTATGTGAATAGTTAAAGATCAGTTCGATCAAATTATGATCGAGATCTACTTGCAATGATTGTGTATACTATGTGCCGTGTATGTATAGGTTTTTAAAACGGTGATTCTGGGGACAGAATCTTTATAAGGGATGGTGAATGTAACAACCCGATATTTTCTATATAAATAAATAAGAAATTTTGAGTATAATTTTTTTTTTATTTTAAGGATGAGGATTTGTACAAGATAATGTGTATATGTATTTATGTGGTAAATAAAATATATTTATTACATCAATATTTACAAATAAATTTATTTTAGAATTATTGATTATTATAAAGTATATTCTTATAATAATTAATTTTAAGATAGAAATAATTTTATTAATTATTTTTCATAAAATATAATCATATATTATTTAAATAATATATGAAGTGATTTTAGAATAATTATAATAATTATTTTATTATATGAATTTTAGTACAAATTATTAAGTTAATTATTTTACCTTAATTATTAAGGTTAAATATGAAGAATAAATCAGATATGGAATCCAAACCCTAATTTTGGATTATTGTCAAGGTATGAGGATATTAATATAATATTAATTATATTTTGATTTTTTAGTGCTATGAATATGTACTGTATGTCCATATTGATAATGGTTGGTCAATTACGGTGTATTATGACCAAACCCTAATAATAATGTTAAACCCTAATTTGAGATCCAAATTAGAGTACAAGATTGTTTTATAAGTGTGTTATATAATTTATGTCATGTATTAAATGTATTAATTAGGTAAACCCTAATTAAAGTGCTAGAAACCCTAAATAATTTTTAGAAAACCCTAAATTATTAAAAATCCTAATTTTAAGTGTTAAACCCTAGTTTGAAAATCAATTATGAGTGCGAGATTATTATGTAACGATGTTATGTGATTTTATGAATAATTAGGTAAACCCTAATTAACATTTTGAGATATTAATTTTTAGAAACCCTAATTTCTATAATTAGTAACCCTAATTAGAAATTATAAAAACCTAATTACCAAAAGTATAAACCCTAATTGCTAAATTAGCAAAGTCAATGATAATTATATGATCTAAACCCTAATGTTACTGTAAAAGGTAATTAGAAAATTAATCATAATTATGAAACCCTAATTTAAAAATTTTAGAAAGTAAAGTTTATTTAATTTTTTATTTAATTTTATTATTTTTGCACAAACCCTAATTGCTAAATCTTATTAATAATTTGTGCTAAACCTTAGGGTTAAACCCTAAGGGTTTGCATGATTACAAGATTGCCCTTAAAATTTCATGCAAAAAGACCAAAATACCCCTCTTGTATTATTGGATTTTGACAAGTTTCTATTTTGCCATTTAAATGAATTATCAAAAGACTAGTTTGCCCCTAATTGAATTATTTTGGCTAGAATAGGTTTTGACTTAATAGGGAGAGTTGGTGACCAAACTCTAACCACTACCTTGACTTAAAATGGACAGCATTCAGCTCTTGTACCAGCCATTCATGCATCTAGCAAGCTCTATATATAGATTGAGAGAGAAAAGTTTACTTTTGTTAGCCATTTTTGTACCAAACACCCAAACCTTTTCTCTCCACCCAAACCCACGAAATTATAAGACAAACCAGTCCCAAGATCAGCCCCACGAACAACCACATCAAACTCATAATTAATGAATCAAAAATTTTCTTAGCAAGGTATAAAACCTTCCCAAAAATCTGTCCATAAATTATGTGTTAGATGTTATGTTTGAGTGTTAGAATATGTTTATTATAGTGTCTAATGATGATCTGGGTTGCTAGATGTTAGATCCATAAATCTAGAGGCTCGGATTTGAAGATTTAAAAAATCTGGAAAAATTTTTGTTTGATGTCTGACAACCGAATGTCAGGCCTCTTTAATCGTTACCTGTTATGTGTTTTAGTAGTTTAAAGCCTTGTACTTGTAGTCTGGTATGTGGTCTTTGATATGCAAAAAGAATCAGGACCAAATAATGAATGGATTGACAGTTATACTTGGTCAAAGTCGGTTGACCGACCATGACCAAGTGATTTCTGGGTAACCCAGAAATCCTTTAACCGTGTCTGACAAGATTTTTCTGAGGCTAGATCTTGCGTTTGTATGATGTTTTGATGTTGTTAGTGTATCAGGATTATGTTCGGTTATGTGTACTATATATTTATGCTCCTAGATCGCTTATATAAACAAGATAATGAAGGAAATCGACAGTCAAAGTAGGCTGTATAAGCATGAAATGCATTTTCTGGAATTTCGAGAAAGTTCAAGAACGCTATTTCTGACATGGTTTGACCAGTTGGTATCTGCTAGATTTGTTGTTGTTTTAGTAATATTTTGTGATAGATCTATTTAGTTACATGTTGGGTATAACCTAGAATCGTTAGATCCTTAAAACATTGGACGATTAACATGTAGTGGAGGCTCAAAGTATCACTTCATGATCATTCTTCATTTCAGTAACTTGGGAAAATGAAAACGATCCTGCTAACATTTTGGAGGCTCAGATCTCTCTTGTATTATATCTTATGATCATTTTTGTTGTTGGATCTTGTAGTCGTGCATTTGTACTAAAATATCTTACTAACAAAATTCCCAGAAACGTTAATTAAATAAATAGAAAAAAAATAGTTTTTAATTATTAAAAATACCAAAAATTATTAAACATTATTTTAAATTCTGAAAATTAGTTTTTAATTATTTTAGTATATTTCATAAATATTTAATATTTTGGAATATTAAAATATTTAATTTATTTAATTATAATATTAAATAAATTAGTAAAAATGATTTTAATATTTGAAAAATCATTTAAAATTATATTATGATATAAGAAAATATTTTAAGTTATTTTTAATGACTTTTAATATTTTTGATAAATTTCATTAATAAATTAATATTAATGATAATTAAGTTATTTACTAAATGAATTAAATAAATTAATTAAAAATGATTTTATTATATTAAAAATCATTTTAAATAATAATAAGGTATTTAAAAATATTTTAAGTTATAAAATATAACTTTTAATATTTAAAGGTAAATTTCATTAATTAATTATTATTAATGATATTAAAGTTATTTAATAATTATATTAAATAATTTAGTTTAAAAATGATTTTAATATTATAATAATTATTTTAAATGAAAATAAATTGTTTAAAGATATTTTAAGGATAATTTCATTAATAATTTAATATTAATGATTATTAAATTTATTTAATAATTATATTAAATAAATAGTTTATAAATGGTTTTATTAATTTAAAAATTATTTAAAAAGGATATAAAGGAATTAAAAATATTTTAAGTAATTATTAAAGACTTTTAATATTTTGATAAATAGTACATTAATATTTATATATTAATGGTAATTATTTAAAATGATTTTAAATGTTTTAAAAATTATTTAAGGGTAATATTAATACTTTAAAAGTATTTCAAGTTATTATAAATAACTTTAACATTTTGGAAATGATTTCATTAATAGTTTAATATTACTTAAATATTAATGATAATAGAATTGTTTGATATTTAAATCAATTAATAATGATTCCGGTGTTTGAAAATGCGTGATAAAAGATAATAAATGTTGAAAAAAATATTATAAGTCATTTAAAAATAATATGACCGATACTTACAGATATTAAACTACAAGATAAAGTCTTAGACTCGATAATTACCCGATAAAGCCGTCGGTACACCGACATGTTTCAGAAATTGATCTGGACTTAGATATTTTGACTGTATATGTGTTTATTTGTGATTTAATGGTTGTGAAAACTATGTGACAATGTGATTAGGTTAAGTGCTGACTGCAATAAGTAGTGTTATGTGTTATAGTATGTTATTCTAATCGATCAAATGATCTTATTACTGATAGGTGTTATGTAAAGATAGAACTAAGTTACGAACTATAAGCGGTAGCGATCATCGTAAAGATATCTTACCTTTGCATTTCCTTTATGCAATGGACATGAGTAAGAAGTTTGTAATTATATTATTATTATTATGCTATATTATTAACCCTATTGTGATATATTCTATATCCAGATCATTGTTTATCAACATGTTAGTATATGGTAATTAGGATATATATTACATTCGTTAATGTCTAAACATGGTTACACAAGTGTCCCCACTTGGATAATCGATGTATTTAATCACATGTTGATATATATATATATATATATATATATATATATATATATATATATATATATATAAAGTTGTCTAAGCTATTTGACCCAAATTTAGACACAAATTTGAAATATCGTTGAATAAGTTAAAACTTTTGTATCCAATCAAATTATTTTGGTTGATTCGATCTAATATGAATATCCCGATCACGGAAAACTTTTATGCACCCAAATATGATGAGTGAGCGATAATATCGTTCTTGTAATGTAGTGTTGATCGTCTACAGGCACATTAGGCAAGATCACCCTCGTGCTTGTAAGTTATGATGGTTTGCGGATGAAGTTCTGCTAAATCTTATCGAAAACTAAAAACAATGTTCATAGTATGTCGACTACCCTATATATATAGTCAATACGTAGTTTCAAAAATTTGAGATAGAATTGTTATGTTTTTATTATCGGTTCAGTTTACTTCACAACTATAAATTCGTTGTATACAAAGAAAACATTTATTTCTTTCAGTTACTTATATTTCTAATTGTTATTACTTGCTGGGCACCCAAATGCTCACCCTTACTTAAATTTAAATTTTTTTCATTAAGCGTGATTAAACTGAAGGTTCGAGACAAGAACAAGTGAAAAGGAAAGCAAACCCGAATATGTGTAATGGTATCTTTTGTAATAGTTAGAAGGCGATAATAAAGGCAATGATATATATTATCTATCATGTAAGGAATTATAGTAAAGGTTACGTACTTGGGATTAGACTCTAATATATGTAAACTAAGTTTATTATTTATATTATTGCTATTATTATTAGTATTATTCCGCTCATAGAAATGGTATCGTGAACCTTTGAGTTCGGGTTTCAAGTACACGAATTTGAAGCGCCACGATCTGATTAGTATCGAGCTTAGGATATGATCCTGGCTAAGATGTGAGAATAGAATTAGGAGGGAGGCGGGAATTCCTTCGCTAGTATGACCTACCTAAGTTTATTTGGTATTTAATTGGTCATTCAGAATATAGGGATAATATGTTACATGTCAATTAACCTTTGTTTTGTGGCAGTATCTGAAAATGACATCTGAGAATGTTAAGAATAACAATGGAGCACAAGCGACCGTTGATTCACCACATATCAATAATCAGGATAATGTGCATCAAGAAGGCGATAATCCTCATGCAAACAACAACACTGACCAAATGATGAATGATGGAATGTTCAGAGGCTTTATGCAATTCATACAACTTGACGAGAGGAGGCTCTCCTGTCCAAAATGTAGGTGGAAACACTAGAAACTCTCGGACGATCACCACTAAATAGTTCAAGGAGCTGGGACCACCGGAGTTTATTGGAGAGCCAAAACCACTTAAGGTAGAAGCATGGATAAAGCAGATCACCAAGATATTTGATGCCTTGGGATGCTCCGAGGAGCAAAAGGTTCCCTTCACGCCTTTATGTTATGAGGAGAGGCTGATTCTTTGGTGGGGAATCGGTAAAGCGACTCTCAACTGCCTTGACTGAAGATGTCTTGGGAGAAGTTTCAAGAACTATTCAATGACAAGTACTTTCCTGAAAGTATTCGTCATATAAAAGAGGTAGAGTTCATTAAGTTAGAGCAGAATAATATGACCATGTTGCAGTACGAATCGAAGTTTGCCGAGTTGTCTCGGTTTGCATCCCACTTGGTGGATAATGAAGAGAGAATGACGCAAATATTTTTAAGAGGTTTAAAGTCGGAGATACGTCAACATCTTATTTCTCATAAACTGTGTTTGTATTCAGATGTTGTAAATAGGGCTCGATTAGTAGGCGTGATAACGAGTCAACGCAACCAAAAAGAAGCGGTAAGACAAAATGATAATATCGGTGAGGCGATCATCGAAGTAGTGACAACAAGCGTGGAGGGAATCAACAGGCCAGAAGTGGCAACCACTTCGGTGGTAATCAGGGCCAAAATAATAAGAATGGAAATTTCAAGAAGAGGAGATTCAACAATGATGGAAAGACGTCAGACCGAGATCTGTTATTAAGGAAGGAGAACGACCACCTATCATATGTTTCAAATGCGGAGGGAGGGACACATCGGTCAAAGCTATGATGTCATCCAAAGCATGTTATAATTGTGGAAGAGAAGGTCACTAAGCCCAATTTTATCGTTCACCAGAAGACAAGTTCAAGCTAGGATGGAGGCACCAAAGGTCAGTCGGAAAAGTCAAATTTGGTAGTCTGAGGAGAGAGTTT